>JAWWEU010000068.1:3407744-3556772 GCA_035583155.1 Acropternis orthonyx | reverse complement strand
CGCTCCCGAGCCACATTAAATCCGGAGTCCATGTTGGTTGCTGCTGCTGCTGCTCCTTTCTCTTCGGGGGACTCGAAAGCAGCAGGCAGCGTGACATCATGTTGCGGAGATACTTCGTTTCTTTTTACCTTTCCACAGGATGATCCCCTGCTGTGTGTATTTTTCTCCCTATTTTTTATCGCCCTCCCCCCCTTCCCTTGTTCTCTTCCCCCCCATCCTCCCCACGCACGTGCCTTCTCCTCTCCCGCAGCCGAATTGCTAAAACAGCCTTTTCGATTGTTTCAAACGACCGATGAGCAGATCTTTTATTTTTTTTTTTTTGGTTGTTTGTTTTTTGGGTGTGTGTGTTGTTTTTTTTTTTTTTTTTTTTCAGCTTTCATTCCCCTCACCCCCCTCTCCTTTCCCCTGCTGTCTCTCCCATCCCCCATCCCCAAGGGGACCGTCATCCCTCCCATCACATCTGGGTCCAGGAGGGGGTCGGAGTGGGATGAGAGGGGCTACAATCAGGGGAGCAGCCGGGGCTGCTGCAGGAATATGGTGTGTTTGTGTGCCCATGTGCTCCCCTCGCTTTGAAAAGGGCTCGGAGCGCTCACACGGATGCCGCGGTTCCGCTCCGTGCCTCCCCGTGTTTGTGTGTGTTTGCAGTGATAGGGGAGAGGCAGCGTTTGTTTTTGCGGGCTCTGCTCCAGACTCTATACAGGTGGCTTTTTGTTTTATTTATTTATTTCTTTTTTACTCATTGCCCTCTGTGTGTTTCTTGGCAGTGGGAATCTGCTGAATCCCCTAAAAAAAAAAAAAAAAAAGGCTTCTTCTTAGATTACTGGTGACTGGCATTGTCCTGTCCATCATGGAAATCGTGATTCAGAAAAGAGAATATATTCCTGTTCCCTTGATTCATTAAGTCACATGCATCTGCAGGAGAACCCCTTCTGAAGGTGGTAGATATAGGATGGAGCTTGTGATTTTGACTCAGTAGGATGGAAGGAAACTTCAAGTCAAATCTTAGGGATATATTTTACATCAGTCGATAACTTTGGATGCCACACATTCTGCCACGGGAAGCCCCAAACTGCCCATGCCACTGATAAGCAGCGGGATGAAGCAAGTGAGTGTATGCCGGAGGGGGGACAAGCCTGAAGCAGGTCCTCAGGACAAAGGACTGTGTGTGACTCTTGCACTGAGGGGGTCTGACTCTTCCCGGGATCAGCTGCAGCCCCTGACCCTCTCTGATTTTAGCTGGGAGCTGGGCAGTGCTGCTGCATGGATAGAGCAGAGAGAGAATGCATGGAGATGGATACCAGGGTGAGGGATGGAAATGGTTGCATTGCTATTTTCCGGATGGTAAAGGGAGGCAACATCAAGGGATGAACAAAAGAAATGGATTTGATCTCAGCCTTGAAAATCACATCTCCCATTAACTCACGGAAGCTGATGCTGAGGAGCAGTAGGAGCGAGTGGGAAGATGCAGAGCTGTAGCTTTGTCTTCTGCTCTTGAGATGCACAATATCCCTGTCCGCCCCCGCTCTGTCTCTGAGAAGATGTGCTTTAATCTGTGCTTTATAAAACCCCTGCCACCACACTGGGATGTGTTCAGGGGGGAAATTGCTGGGCATGAAGTCCAGGGATCTCACAGCCTTGCTGAAGTTGTAGCAGGATATGGGCTGCAGGGAAGAGTTGTTGGGCTCTTCCTGAGGTAATCTAGGGGTTGGATCACACCTACATCCTCATCCAAAAATGAGCCTGGATCTTTATCGCTTGCTATTTAGTGCTGTATTGCAGTTTTTTTATTCTCCCTTGGAACAATCCACGTGGATTGATGTGTGCCAGCAACACTGCATCCCCAAAGCATTGAAAGATTTTGGTGTTACCTTGGAAATAAGGAGGATTAAAATAAACATGCTTGAATTTATTTTAATTTTATATTTTATTCTTCAATCCATCAAGTTTTCAAAACTTTCTTCATATCAAAGATGGCTTTGGTTATTGTATGTATTTTTTAAACAAGACTTCTGAGCTCTGTTCTTCCCCAAGTTCCAGGTTTGGAGATTTTAAGAGCAGCTTCAAATATTGCAGTTCTTGCTGGTAATTACAGTGCTGACATTGAGGTGGGGAGGAGAGGGAACAAAGCCTGGATCTGTTCCTGCTTTGGAAGTACAGCTGTAGACAGGGTGAGCTGCAGGTAACCGCACTGGGGCTGTGTCTCAAACACCAGCAGCTTCAGAGGGATGTGAAATTCCTACTTTGTGCTGTTTCCCCTTTATTGCCTCCCAGATTTCTTTGTATTATCCGTTGTACTTTATTTCATTTGGCTTGTCTTCCTTTGGAACAAATGGAATTATTAATTTGGGAGTGATGGAGGGGTTGAGCGTGTGATTTATAACCCATGGTGGTTCTCTGCAGATTAATGATCCTTTCCGAATCGTGACTTGCATTATTAGACAGTATTATTCAGATCAACCTTGTTCTATTTCCAAAATATTTTTCCAACATTTTCTTGGGGTTTTTGCAGTAACTCCAAGCAGGAAGGGAGCAGTGGAGAGGTTGTTTCCAGCCCAGCCCAGTAAGAGATGAGGCCGTTTGTCCATCAGAGTTGATTGTCTGTCTCTCCTGGTAACCGGGATCGGGTGATTCAGAGAGAGACAGTGACATGGTTAATAATGCATCTGACCAACCTTGCACTGCTGCATGTGGGCAGAAGGCAAATTCCTGCCTAATGCTTGCAGTGATTTGCTAATCCTCTGAGGCATAATAATTGCATTAATTTTATTTCATGAATATGTAAACACGCGATTGAATGTCATCGGAGGACACCGTTCTGTGAAACGTCAAAACAGACTGAGTCTTAAAACAAGGATGGACTCCTCTTGTTAAAAAACATGCAGAAGGCAGACTATTTTTATGATTGTCTTCAAAGCAATTGCCATGAAACACTCGGTTTCTGTACAGCCCTGCAGGTGTCATTGCTTTTGGATTTATTGCTTTCTCTTTTGTCTCTTTTGCTGGGAGATGTAATAGAAGTAGAGCATTCTGTTATTGCTTGTAGAGCAATGCCGAGCCCAGGGAATTGCTTGAGGATATATGGAGGTTTTCATTCTTGGATTATCAATTTGAAGTGAGTGTAGGCTGGTGATCAAAAGTTGTTACCATCTGCTTGCTGTTTGGGAGACTGCATAATGAGTTTCTGAATCTCCTCTTTTTGCACTGATGTCAGACTGTATGGCAGAAAAGTATCTTTGTAGGCGTCTAATTAACCCCCTTACTGGCTGTTTCTGAGGAGAATTAACTCTTTTTGTGCTGCAGCCAGGCTTGAGGTGCCTCTTTGACCTTGTAGCCTTTTCTGCTCTTTTCAAGACTTTATCAGTGCAGTTCTGTTTTGTGCTCGGGATCTCTTTTGGTCTTGTTTAGGAAAGTGTGTAGGCACAGGCTTGACTTTGTGTGCACAGCCCATAGATCTCAGACACAGAGAGTTAAGTGTGTGCTTAAATACATGCTGCTGTGCTGGTTTGGGAACTCAGTGCTCAGCACTTTCAGAATTAAGCTCCATTTGGTGACCCAAATCTGGGGCCTTGAAGAGCCTTCTGTCAGGCAGGTGCTGTGGGCTCAGGGAGACCTGAGCAACTGCACATTTACTCTTGTAAAGTAAGTTCTTTTGAGGACTTGGAGGCCAATTAGCTTTCCAGATCAGGGCTTTCTTGAAGAAGTCCAGGGGGTTGAGAAATACACTGCAGGGGATGTTGTCATCAACCTGTTTGGACCCTCTGAGGGAGCTGGTGATCACAGTGAAGGAAGGGAGTGTTGTGTGCCTGGAGCTACAGGTGAGCTGCCCTCGTTAGGAATCCTTTGGTAAAACACTGATTGCTTCTGGCTGAATTCTAATTCGCATCCTGCAACTGGCACATGCAAGTGGATTTGCTGTTGTGTCTTCCCAACCTGTGTGTGAGGAGAATAAGGAGCTCTTTTGTCGTGTCTGGAGAGTGGCTGCTGGTTTGGGAAAGAACTCTTGCAGGGTGCTTGTCTTGAGGCCAGGGATGGCTGTGTTGCAGGGGCAGGCAGGGTGGTTATTTCAGAGCCGGTGGGATGGACAGAGTTCTGTGTCAGATCAGGGCTGCTTGAATGTCACTCATGCCGAATTTATTTAACAGACCTGAACTAAGGCAGGGTTTCTTGTTGAGTTCTCCGTGAGAGCATTGCAGAGAGTCCTCAGGGTTCCTTTATAGCTGTAAGAACACCAAGCTTAACTTGTGGAGTACAAACTGTAGCATTTCCCCAAAGTGAAGTATCTGTTCACCAGCTGCTCCAGATGTTTATGGGAAATACCCTGTTGGAAGAGGAAGTTTGACCTTTCTGTGTCTTGCCTTGTGTCCTGGGGTAGGGTGTGAACAGGTGGCCTAATGTTTGTTCTTTTCCACCACCTGAGGAAAAGCTCGTGGAATCCCAGTATGGTTTGGGTTGGAAGGAGCCTTAAAGCCCATCCCACCCCCTGCCATGGGCAGGGACACCTTCCACTAGCCCAGGTTGCTCCAACATCCAGCCTGCCCTCTGACACTTCCAGGGATGGGATGGGGCAGCCGCAGCTGCTGGTTCTTCGCTGTGCTGCTCCAGAGGCTGAGGCTTTTCCTCCACGTCTGGACAGAGTTTGACCCCTTCGTGCCCACCCCACACTCCCTCATGGCGTTTTTCCTGCAGCTCCAATCCCAGGACAAGGTGTTTTTCTTGGGCACAGCAAGGACATAAACCCAGGAGATGTCCTGACCTTCTGGGCTTTCATACATTCCGTGCAGGATTTCACCCCGGAGCAGAGGGGGCTGCAGCTTAGGTGGGCTTGTTTGTGTCCTGTCCCTCACTTAATCTGCTGCATCCACTAAAGGCTGCGCCACAGTGGGGCCCTGAATGCTCTCTGGGCAATTAGGTCTGTAAAGCGTTATTTATTACTGTTATTTTTAATTTTTTTTTAATTTTTTTTTTTTTTTTTTTTCAAAGTGGGTCAGGCCATTTTGGCACTCGAGGCGCTGATTCCTGGTTCAATTGCAGGCCTTGGTCACTATGGCAACTGCAGAAAGCGTTCGTCATGGCTGTGCCTTGGGCTGCCTTCAAACTGCGGGGAGCGAGCAGGAGCTTCGGGGGGCGAGGGGCAGGGGCAGGCGAGGGGGATGGAGCTGCCCCTTGGGGCCCTTTGAGCCCATCCTGGCTGCCCTAGAGATGAAAGGTTGAATTAACAGACTCTTCGTGTTCCCAGTTGGGTGTGGAGTCCCTCGTGTGAGAAATGTTCAGCTTTTCCCAGTCATCGGATAGTGAGAGGGGTATTCAGACCTGGGTTTGATCACTGACCTCAGAAGATGCCCTTGAAGTTATTTCCCCCACTGTCTCTGCAAAGGTGACAATCCAAACAGAATATCTGTGGGTGGCTTTAGCTTTTTAAAGCATGCCAGAGATGCTGAATGACTAGAAAACGAGCTTGGAAGCCGGAATCTGCCTGAGAGTGTGCTTGGTGGAGCTGGCACCGAAACGTGGGGCTGTGGCTGTGGCTGTATGAACAAACACAGACACGCCAGCTTTGAGACAGTTAGTGCTGATGTGGCTGCAGCAGTGTGGGTCGCTTGACTGTGGCTGAAAAAGCCACCTGAGGAACTTTGTAAAACAGCAAAAAGAGTAAAAGAGCAACGAACTTTCCAAAAGCTCATTTTGTCTGAGTTTTACATGCACGTGATGCTGCTGTACCCTGGTTTTGAACTGATTTGTGCTTTAGTTCAGTTAGCAGTAAAAAATCCCACAAGTGTGACCCGAAAGGAAACAGAACCTTGACTGAGTTTGACTTGGTCTTTGTAGAGTTGCTTGGAGCTCAAACTCAGAGTGAAACTGTGACTGAGAACTCACACGAATGGAAACCAAGACAGAGGTTGTGTGTGGTGAATTCAGGTTTTGGAGAGATGTAGAGTTAAAATTAGTGCATCTGTTCAAATTAGTGCAGTGCTATGTGAGCCAGGAACGTTGGCTTCAAGTTCTTGCCTTGTATTTTTGGTCACCTCTCACATAAACCAGCTTATGTTGCATCAAGCCTGCTGGGGGCAAGCAGGACCAACACAGGCACAGAATTTCAAGGTTTTAATTAGAACTCTACGCTTTCTAGAGTCTAGAAATGGCAATTCAGAACAATTTCCATCACTGGAACCGTTGCTGATGAGCTTGAAGTTTTAGTACCACTAATACAGCTTTGATGGGCTGTTAAAAAGTGGGTTGAGCAAAAGTAGCAGCAGCAGGACAGACAGAGGGGAAATACCCATTTTAACTGGATCAGCTGTGAGTCTGTGAAGAAACTTGATACCTTTTAGCATTTCAATAACCAAGAAATCCCTGATAATTTGACTTTGTGATATACCTAAACTGTTGCAGGCAGTGCTGCTGGGAGAATAGCCCAGCTCGTATTTTCTTTAGTCTTTTGTTTCAAATATGATTTGGAGGGATTAAATCTGGAATATTACTACAGTTGTGCTGTGCATGTATTCCTGTGCCTTGTCCAGGGAAAGGGAGGACACAGGACAAGATGCTGTGACAATGTGACACTCCTGAGATGTGCCATTGCTGGTTGTGAGCTGTGAAGAACCAACCTAAGGGTGGGATTACTCTGCCTGTCTTTGCACTGGCGCTAACTTGGGGTTTAGGTGACATCTGAACAAGCAGGTTTTTATTATTCTATATCTTCTTGACTCTTAAGTACGAATGGGTAACAGAGCAGAGGCTGTAACCGAATCCAACTTCCTGCTTACAGAACATTTTGCAAACCCTTTCATTTTCTATATGAACTTCCAGACTTCCTACCCTTGAAAGCATCTCCTCAGGGGTTTCTGTGAGCCTCCATCCTGCTTGCTCTTGCCCGTTGCCAGCTCCTGTGAAATCTGGATGTTTGCACAGGCACTGTCGTTGTGTGCTTTCTGCAGATTGTTTAGGGAGTTTCATCACTTGTGGGTTTACACAAGCAGTGAGCAAACAGAGCATAATTTATGAGACCAGTTCATCCAGTGCTAAACCAAACCAAGCCAAACCTGATAGCTGCTGCAGGAGCGTGTTACACTGTCTGCTCACATCTGCTGACCAGTGTTTGTTAAATGTTTCTGGCACCCTCAGAGGTAAGGGGTGGATACGATTTTTATCTGGGAGTTAATGAAACCTCAGGCACGTGTTCAGCTTTTCTAGATTTTCAGAAAGGAAATGATCCGTTTTAAGTACCTTGGTGTCCATCCGTGTGAGAAGGAAGCTGCAGTTTGCTGGATATAATTGGGCTTAAATTATAGCCCTTAAGAGTCTGATTGTACCAACTTTTTAATTCAATCCCTTACAGTTATAATTCCCTTGTGCTTTTTCTATTGCCTGCTCTTCTATCACTCAGAGGTGGCCTGTTTGCTATTGCTCATGAGATAACAGGGCACCAAACAACAAAATTCAGCCTTGGAGCAGCCCAGGGTCCGCTGTAACCTGCAGGCTGCTGGAAAAGCCTCAAGGATGTTTGGGCTGGGCAGAAATAGATTTGACTGCTGAAGGAAATGAGTGATGTGGGAAAAAATGGATAGAGCATGTGGTATTTTGAAGAGTCTGGCAGGAAGAAGAGGCATCAAAAGAGAAAGAACAGCGAGGAAATCTTGAGTTTTCTTGTTCTGTATCATTGTGTGTGTTACTGACTTTATGATTTAGATGTTGGGGCATTTGCTGAGGATAGAGGAGGAGAAGTTCCATTCTCCTAAATGCCTCATAATTTCTGTAAAACTCAGAAAGGTCTTGCTTTTCCTCTTATGAAAGGGGAACTTTGGTTATAGCAAAAAGGAAAGGACGATTCTGTGCAGGAACTCATGACTGCGTTGTTTGTCATAACTCCCCCCCCCAGTGCCCCAGTGCTTTTGATGATCTTTAAATGGAGTGTTTTCTGAAAGGTGTGATCCCATTTTCATATATCCTGTTGAGAACAGGGGAAAGAAAATAAAGGAGGGGCAGAGTGGGGCTGTGTTGAGAACACACGGGCATGCCCCTCGCTCTTGAGTGCGAGTTTAGTTTTTCTGAGCTCAGATCGTCACTTTAAACCCTGGGAGTTCACAAGAGAATGAGTTCATTCAGTCTGTGGTCAGGTGAGTTGAAGAGTGGGTGGGGGGAAGGCACTGCCAGGCCGTGGTAGTTCTCTCTGCCCCTGCTAAATGACAAGTGCCAGCAGCCCAAATTTCACCGGGGGCACTGGGTGCGTGGCTGCGGGAAGCCAGATCTGCGTGCTGGGCTGGCGGGGAAGTCAGTGCTCCCTGCACAGCTCAGGGCACGGGTGGAGCAGGTTTTGGGGTGTCCTGGAGGTGGTTAACCCCGCTCTCTCTGCCTCCCCCCTGCAGTACTGCCAGTAACTCCAACCGCAGCACGCCTGCCTGCTCCCCGATCCTGCGCAAACGCTCCCGCTCCCCGACGCCGCAGGACGCCCCGGGAGACGCCATGGTGGAGAAAGGCTCGGACCACTCCTCAGACAAATCCCCTTCCACGCCGGAGCAGGGTGTCCAGCGGAGCTGTTCCTCCCAGTCAGGCCGCAGTGGGGCCAAGAACTCCAAGGTGAGCAGCGAGCGATGGCCGAGGTGTGCACGTGTGCCCCGTGCTGAGCTCCCTGTTGCAGTACACTGGCTTTGTCCTGTGCCTTCTGTTCCTCTGGATAACTTTCCTCCTCCTTCCCCCGTGGTATTTATGGAAGTTCTCCTACCTAGGGTCAAGTTTTCCTACCTAGGGTCAAACTTCAGCACAGCTCCGTCATCCTGGCAGAGATCTGAGTCCAGGAGTTGCTGGTGGCTTGTTCTGCAGCTCCATAACAGCTTGTGTTAGACTTTTTGTAGTCAAAGCCCTGTTTCTTGGGATGCTCTGTGGTTTTGAGAAAGACCTTGAAAATCAACTGTTGCAATTATTTTTTGTCCTCTGGATCATCAAGTGTCATGGAAAAAATAAAGGTTCCCCTGTACAGACAGCCTGTGAAGGGCTTCTGCTTTTCTCAGTCCTGTCTAAGCCCTCTGAGGTGAGGTTCAAGTTGCACAGAATCCCTTTTCCAATCCTCTGCCCATTCCTTCTGGTCAGTGCAGTGTTATGACTGGCTTGGCCAGGGTAGGTGATGTTTTCCCTAGAAAGGTTTCGTGTCCCTGGACTGTGTTAGAAACAACCTTGTCTTTGCTGTACTGAGGAAGAGGGTGTTGGGTTTGGCAGCTCTGGATGTTTCTGTGAGCAGTGGGACCTGGTGAAACACACACAGGGGCCTTGGGAGCCAAACATGCCTGTGATTCTAACCCTGATGTCAGTGATGTGTTGTTAAGTTGTCTGTCAGGAGCGCTTGTGTTTTCCCAGATTTCTGAAGGGAAGTATTTCAGCCTGAATAAATTCCTGGTGTCATAGGCATAACTCTGATGGCTGGTGCAAAATGAGTTGGTAGATCTCTGCCTGATCTGTTGCTGGATTGTTTCACACACAAGAAGTCTTCATCCACTCCCCTTTGTGGTCACTCTCAGCAGAAGAACAGGATTCAGTGGCCCACATTCCCTGGGCTAAACTGATCTCTCACCACTGAGGGGGGGGCTGGGGAGGGTTATACGAGTTCAAAAGAGGGGGAGAAGGGTTTTTCAAGCTGAATTGTTTGAGTTGTGAGGTTGCCCTCGAGGTCAGCCTTGCTTCCTTGTGCACACAGTGACCTACAAACACCGTCCCAGGGCGGCAGGACCGGGTGACACCCCACGCACCGCGTTGCCAGCACTGTGTTCCCAAAAGAAAGCCATGGGATGGGGTGGGAGGCAGGCAGGATGCAGGGCATGCTGTGTTTATGGCCACGCTGGGGGATGCTCTAAGGGAAACGGTGTCCTTGCCCTGGGGGAGTTACAGAGCTGAGTTGCATTGCCCTGGCCCACAAAGTGCTGTGAATTGAGGGAGGGAGATTTTTACCAGCACAGTGACTACTAAAGGTTAACTTTAATTCCTGGTGCTTTCCACAAGGAAGAGGGGGGGATGTGATGCTCTCTGTTGGGTTTGTGGGGTTTCCTTCTCTTGATTTGCGAGGTAATTTTTCTTCTCTCCTTAATTTCTCTCTTTTCATTCCTGCATGCTTTCTCTCCGATTAAGTCACACAAGCGCCTCTCCAAAGTAAGCCTTCTTTTTTCTCTCCTGTCCCCCACTGTAGAGTTGTCCCATCACTCAGGAACCTCCCCTGTGGTACTGAGTGGTGACCCCAGTAAAAGGCATTCTCCTGGTGCAGCTGAGAATGTCAGCAAGAGCTCAGCCCTGTGCCTGTAGCTGGAAGCTGGTTTCACTTAAATCACTGGCATCTCCTTGATATTTGCTCACACAGAGTGAGAACTGGCCTGTTCATCACACTCCTTCAATTGCTTCCAACCAATTTTAGCCTTTTAGTTTTGCTTTCCCCTTCCCTAGAAGCGAGCTGCTGCCTTTGCCGGGGACAAATCCACTGGATGTGGTAGGCTGAGCAGAACCACAATCTCTTCTCTTCCCTCTCTTCTTCCTTCGTGACTTTCAGAAACAAGAGTTGTTCTCTATAACGTCTTCCCTGCTTTTTATCATGAATAGCAGTTTTGTGGCCAGTGATCTCAGCTTACTGCCCTTGCACGCTTCCCTGTGTGATGTAAATATTAAAGATCAGTGATTTCAAATGAACCCAGCTTAAGCCTGGTAGAACAGACCTGTCCCAGATGAATTGTGAGAATTCATGGGCTCGCTCTGAAAGGTGAGAAGTGGAAGACCCCTCTGTGGGTGCTTGGATTGGAGATAAGATCGTTTGAGATTTGATCTCACACCTCTGCTGCCCTGAGAAGAGTGTAAAAGTCAGATGGGACATTATTGGAGTAAGTGCCAGGCTGTTGGCATTTCCACACGTGTACAAGGGAAGTTAAAAGCAGGCTGGCTTGGATGGCTTCATGATCCACAAAATCCATGCCTTGGCCTTGCCCCAGTTGATGCCTTCGGTTTCATTCTAGGCAAGTCCTCAGAGAGCAGTGCTGGCTTTTCACTTGGGGGTAATCCTTGTAGCCAGCCTGACCTTGCACGGTTGTTGGTGTCTCTTGGAAGCTTCTTCATGTCTCTTTTTTAGACAGAATGTCTTGTGCTTGGTAAGTGTAGCTTGGATAACTGCAAAGGAGGGCTGTGGGACTGATGTCTCAGGTGAGGTGTGACAGAAGTTCTGTAGGAGATGCAGGTCTGGAGTAGCAGAGAGTCCTGGGAGGATTGCTGGTGAGCAGAGGTGTGTGGGTCAGGACAGGTCATGGCTAGGCTGGGGTGATCTGCAGGAGCTTTGTCTCAGCTATGGAGAGGTTTGTTAGGAGTGGGAGTAACTCTGGTAGTGAGCAATGTATGTGTAGTGGTTCTGTGATGTGTTTGCAGCCAGCCCCTTGCTTGTCTGGGAGGAAAAAGCCCAACCACTGTGAGACAATTAGAGAAACAAGAGGGAAGTGGAGCCCAGATTGGTTCCAGTGTGAGGAAGGTGATGCTCAGAGGGAAGGGGATCCTGGGCATGACCCCCACCAGGCTGGCAGAGCCTCCTGCCCTGCTTACACACACAGAGAATATTCTGAGTTGGAAGGGACCCACAAGGACCATCAAGCCCAACCATCTGTGCAGGCTGGATCTCTGCTCTCCGTGGTGCTTTCTTTGGCACAAATGAGAGATTTCAGTCATAATAAACCCCCTGGTTCTCCCCACACAGGTGATGGTGGTGTCTGTCCAAGACAGGCAGAGGTCAGGAACAGAGAAGGACAAAGATTTTAAACTGCTTTCTCAGCCTCTTCTCCTCCCCCGACTCATCTCCTGCAAGAGGAATTGATTTTCCAACCTGTCTGGCTAATGAAATGGAACAGCTTGAGCCCATGAGTTTGATGCTGTGTTTATACAATCGCTGACAGATCTGCTTGAGTCCCTTGCCCTCTTTTGTCTGTGTGTTCTGTCGTGCTGCAGCGTTGCCATCAGAGGGAGCGCTTCACCAGGAGTTTTTAAGCACTGGATTCCCATCCTGAGGAAATCTCCTCTGGACCTGCTTTTCCTCTCTGTCCACCAAGTGTGACATGGAGCAAACCACCCATAGGTCTGTGCCAGCCTTAGGGTTTTGCTGGTAGTGCTGCTGCTTCTGGAACAGCTTTCCAAACTCCGGGAAAACCCACCTTTTTTTGCTAGTAGCCAACAATTAAATGTATATTTTTAACTCTTTTGCTCTTGCCCAGGGATAAAAGTGATTTCTTCTCCATTGCAAATCCTTCAGTGCCTGTAGCTAATGAGGAATGCTGAGGATTTATATCAGGTTAGGGGAAAACATGAATTCTGATGTAGGCCCTGGGGACTGTAGGACAGTTTAGGTCAGACGGGGTCTCAGAAGGTCCCTCTCAAAGCCCCTGCTCCAAGCAAGGCTGATGTGGTTAGATCAGCTCAGTCTAAAGCCTTGCAACCCTCCAAGACTGGAGATCCCACAGCCTGGTCAGGCCCCTGCTCCAGTGCTTAACCACTCTTGTGAACAGGCTTTTTCCTTCTAGCCAAATAGAATTTCCCTTTACTGCAGCTTATGACTGTTGCACCTTGTCCTTTCGGTGTGTGAGGATGAGAAGGGTTTGGCTGTGTCTTCTCATTCACCCCTCCCACTGGGTGATATAATCCCCCCGTAGGTAGCAGGTCACGAAATTCTGGTCGTTTTGGGAGTGAATCTAATCAATTTCTCTGAGTTACTTGACCGTGGGTGTTTAGAAGCCAGGTGGATAGCACGGATTTTGGAAATGCACGGATCAGGAGAAATGGCTCTGGATTATATCCCAAGCTCTGCCCTCACCCTGGTTCTGTGCCTCTGTTTCCCCAGCTGTAAAAGGGATTTAGGGATGCTCCTGGAGCTCTGTGGCATGTCATTCACTTGGCAAAAGCTTTGTGTTCCCCTGGAAGCAACAGTGTGTAGGAGTGGGCCGTGATCCTGTTCCCAGTGATGCTGAAAGGTGGGAGCTTCCTTTGGATCAAATTAGCGGGGTGAGCCTCCTATGTGTGACCCTCTGCACTGTAAAGCTCTAATTTTCCATAGCAGATGCAAATGTGGGGGTTTTAACCCGTGGAGATTGAGAGGCAACACTATATTAATGAAAGGCTTAGAGAAAATGCTCCAATTTTTGCATCCCCCAAGTTCTCCAAAGTTCTCCCTGGTTACAGCCACCACGTCACCATGAGCTCTGCTCTCTGCTCCTGCAGCATCATCTCTGCAAACCAGTCCCATCTTTTCCATGTCTGTGTGCAGCTCCATTCCTCTGTTACTTATTTATTTTCTCTTTTCAGTTCTAATGCTTATGGTTTCTTTTTCCAGTATGACAGACTTAACCTGCTCAAAGTAAGAATATGTTTTTCCTTTTTCTTTCTTTTTCCCCTCCATTTACTGTCTCTTGGTTTTCACAGTTCACATCCCCCTGTATTCTGACTCTGAGTTTTAGAAAAGGGTAAATAAAATAGAAGAGAGATTTAAGGACTCGGTCTCCCTTCCCTGGACTTTCTGTAGTGCGTTAGAACATTCAGTGGAGGCAAAAGATGAGACTTGGATATCAGTGTGGTTATGGATGTCAGTGGTAATTATGGATATCAGTACAATTATTGATGTCAGTATAATTTTTTTGGAGTGGAAGAGCTTCAAAAAAGGAGAACCTGCGCAGCTCCTTTACAGAGGAACCTCGATTTGGGGAAATTCAAATGTGAGGTGGGGGAAGAAAAATAGTTCCTGCAATTAATGCAGCAGAGGGGAGTGAAATCCTGTTGTGGTGTGCTGATACCACAGCATGTGCACCCTGATTTAGAAGGCACAGTGACAGCAGTGCCTCTGCTTTGAGCGTGCCAATTATAGTTTCATTATGAGGTTTTTTTTCCCCAGGAATTTTCTGAGTTCTGCCTTTTGCTCATTAAGGCAGACAGATGGCCAAACAAATCTGCGGGAAAACCACTCCATCCTAACCCCTGTGCTCCTGAGGACAAGGTGCTGTGTACATGCTTTAGGTTAATTACCCTGGTTCTTTTTTTAGCGTAGACTGAATTGCATAAGACCTTTTTCCACGTCCTACTTGCAGAGAAGGATGACTTCAACCAGATCCTTTATGAATGGAGGGTATGGCCAAGTATGGAAAAGTGTAGGAAGCAAGAGGAAATTCCTCTGGGTAGCTGATGAGCCATGCTGTGTGTTCAGCCCTGCAGTTTACATCCTTTCCCCAGGATTTGGGGGAAGGGGTGGCTCCTCTTTTTTAACATCAAACTGCTGTGTTTTAGCCTGTGATATGAACTGTGTAACTGTGGGGTGTTTCATTGGAGACCAGTGCAGCAAAACTCACAGATACACCCAAGGCTGCAAAAGATCCTTCAGAAATGTTGAACCCAATGAATGAAATCCAAGATACCAGTAAGGTGGTGTGGCATAGAGGGGGGGGACACAGTGTGAGCAACCCCGTGTCTTCACAGAAATCTCTGGTCCGATCTGATGTCATTAACACTCTGAATGTCCTTTCCTGTGGTAAAACATCCTGTGTGTCCTTGGTCCTCTGGGGGCTCCCCCAGCGCAGGTAGTTTCTGTGTTCTGAACCAACTTCCCTGCGAGCGAAACTCCTGCGGGCTCTGTTCCAAGGCAGGGGAACAGGTGTGTGTTTGCCTTCACATCCCAAACTGGGTGTCAAGCGTGGAAGGTACTCCCAAGGTCAGAAGCAAGAGGGCTTCGAAGAGAGGAGTGCAGTGAAATAATCCCTGCTGTCCTTGTCTGCTCTCCTGGGCTCCCCCAAGGGCTGTGGATGTGTTGGGAGAGGGGACAGCCCAGCTCTGTGCCCGCTGACACCTGTTCCTGGCAGGACACTCTGTTAGCTGAGCAGCCTCAGTGCCCTGTGGTGAATCCACCCCACAGTGGGGGATGCCTGGATAGCCTGTCAGCTCTGCTCAGTGGCCTGACATTGGAAAGCCAGCCTCGCTGGAGTGGGAGGCTTATTCCTTCCTCTCCCTGCGCAGATAAATCTCCCCTCCAGAATTGCTGAGTGTGACTTTCCAAGCCGAGCTCTCTCGTGTACTCCACTGTGACATGTGGCCTGTCCTCTCAAACCGTCTGAAATGTCATGATAAGGACACCAAAAAAAGTAAAAATCACATGTGCAGATGATGCAAAACACTGTGCACTGAAATTCTGGGGGGAAAAAAAAAAAAGAATTCCCAGCCTTTTTCTTCCCCTTGCTTAGCTTTTCTAGTGATTCTCTTCAGCATTTCTGTCTCTGTGTGTGTTTCTCCCTTTTCAAACAGTATTGCAAAATTAAATGGCTTTTGTGAGTGAAACTGTCCCTGCCTCTGGTGGTGCTTTGAGGGCTTATTTGCACAGGGGCTGTTCAGCAATGTGATTTTTGCCACCCAGCCAGCAAATGTAGAAGAACGAAGCCCCTAAAGACACGGCTGGTAGTGATGATGATGATGATGATGATAAGACAGCTCCTCTGTTGTAGCAGGTGCTGCTGGTCTGCAGCAAAGATGACAGCATGTGTGTGTGTGTGTGTGTGTGCATGTGGACATGCACACATTAGCCTGAACTGTTTCCTCTCATGGAATCATGCTTCTGGATTTGTTCTTTGTTCCTGTAACTGGAAAGAAGTGTCTTAGACCACACTGTGGAACCCATTGAAATCTTCTGTTTAATCCCACTCTCACTCCACTAATTGCACACACCAGATTGGACCTGCTTTCTCTGTCCATCTTTCTTTTTGATCCTAAGATCTCTGTGCTAACTAATGCTTCTCTTTTATTTTGTCCTTACAGAAAAGCCAGAGTTGGTATAATGTAAGTACTCCAGTTTCTCTTGTCCCTGGGTGGATGTGGGCTGGGGGCCTGGGTGGGGGGAAGGTGCAAAGGGGCTTTGCAGTGGCACTGGGGCACACTGACCCTTTCCAGAGGGAGGACATGGAAATGGCTCAGCAGTGGCAAAGGAGGCCTGACATCCTGAGTGAGAGGATACCAGAGAGGGAGCAAGAGCTTTGTCTTTTCAGTCACTCCTGTGGTGATCCCCACATCCTGTACCTCCCACAGGGTGGGCCGTGACAGTGGTGACAGAGCTACCCCACGCAAACCCTTTGCATCTCTCAGAGGGGTGTGGGGGTGAGAGAGAGAGAGAGAGGAGTTATTTTCTGGTGACCTCGTAGAAACACGAACCATCTTTTGCTTCTGCCTGGACCTCATTTTCGTTCTGCAAGCACGAGTGTCGTGGGTGCAGGGCTGGTCCCACACTGCCGCACGGCTCAGCCCCACCCTGGAGTGCCCAAAAGCAGAGAGCAGGCAAATGCAGCAGCTGTGCCATGCTCAGCAGCAGCTCCTCCTGCAGCCTGGCACACCAGAACCTGGGATTTTGGCTGGCACAGCGTGGTCAGACGTGGCAGAGGTGTGAGAGGCAGAGTTAGTGGCTTGCTGGGTATGATCAGCACCGGGGTGGCAGCAGGGACAGGAAGAGAAGTGATCTCAGAAGCAGAGGAATATAGAGAATAAAACACAAACCATGGTAGGCCAGACTGGGGGAGAAGTGGCAGATAAAGGACCGTGGAGTGTGTGAGCAGGTGCACCAGCCAGCCCAGGCTGCTGCCAGAGTGTGAACCTGTCACCGCAGCCAAAGGTGACTTGTGCTATTAGTGCTGAGCTCCATTCCCTGCTGCATGATGCTTTGCTGTGCTCTGCTTCTGTGGGTCTCTTGTGTTTTCATGTCCTCTCTATCTTATCTTTCTGTTCTCTTGTTTTTCCTCCATATATTTTCAGCATGAGAGACAGTACATCCGGAGAGTAAGCACTGGCTGCATTTTTTGTGGTTTTTTTCCCCCCCTCCCATTATTTTCCTTTAGAAAACAAAACAAAAGAAAACAAGCCCGTGTTCTAGTTAGCAGAAACATTCTGGCCAGATAAAAGCAGCAGTGTGAAAATATGGATGGGCCACAAACTCTAGGAAGTCAGTCAGTTCTACCTGGAAGTATTACCATTAAAGATTGGCTAATGTACAGTTTCCTTTCTTTGCCAGCTCCTTCCAGGCAGGATTTTTCTGACATTCAGACCATTCTGATTCTTCATTCCTTTCCCCACTGAAAGCAGCTCTAGAAATGAATCAGTGGAGCTTCATGGATTTCCTTTGCTCACTTTCCCCCGCTTTCATTTTACATAAATTCCACTCTGCTCAGAGCAAACACCCTCCACATTGTTCTTTGTGCCAGCTCAGCAGCCCTGGGTGCCAGGCACTGTGCAAACAAACCAAAAAATAGTCCTTTCCTCACACGGGCCTCAAAGATCCCCAGAGCATCACCAGTTTTCTAAGATGACTTTGGTTTTTGCTGCTTTTAACTGGTCTTTTTGTCCTTGTAGCACTGCATCCCTCTTTGCCAGTTGGGACCCTCCCTTTTCCCTCTCCTGGGTTCCTTGTTCTCTGTTTTTTCCTTCAGATGCTACTTGTTCTCTTGCCTTGTGTGTTCTCCTTTTGATCCTACCAGTGCTTTTGGGGATTGACATCCCTGCCAGGTTGAGGAGTGGGAGAAAAGGGGTGACCCAAGGTCATGGATTGGTTTGCAGACCCCCCTTCTCTGGGTCTGGGTGTGCTTTCTCTGCTTGGCTTTCCAGGGGACAGATGCAAACTGGTCCAGGTGCACTGTGAGATTTAGAAGAGAACCCAAGCTGGAGAATAAATCTACTCAACCTTGAAGGGTTTGCTTTGTGTTCAGGTCCTCGTGGTGGAAGAGCAGAATGTCAGTGGAAAGAAAAAGCCCCTGAGGTGTTTGTGATGCCTTTAGTGAGGAATTGTGGACATGGAAGACTCTGGGTTAGAAGAACTGTGATCTTTATGGAGTAAAACTCGGTTGGTCAGCTGCGTTTTAGGTCCACCCATCTATGTTTATCTGTCAGTGCCTGCTTTGGACTCGTGTGTCTGCATGGTGAATTATTGCTAATTGATTTTTTTATTTTAAACAATTCTAAAATTAATTTTTAAAAAAACAGACCTCAAACCCAAACTTTGTAATTTTGTTTATTGAAACAGAGATGTGACTTGCTTTGTATACCTGCTGTGCTTAGAGAGGTGGGAAACTTGTGTTTCCCTTCCCTGGTGACATGAAGAAGGAATGGCACTGTGTGTGGGGATGTCAGGAGCTCCACAATTGGTAGAAGAAATTTGTCACCCAGCAGATGTCATTAAAATTAGAGCCAAACTGGGGATATTTTGCTGCCAGGGCTAAAAACTCTCCTCCATTCTCCTTCTCTCTGGACTTTGGGCAAAGGGCCCCGTTTCTGAGCATGGAGAGCTCTCCATTTCCGTGTCCTGATGTCAGAGCACAGCTGAGACACTGCCATGGTTTTTTCTGCCCATTTCTGTCTCGGTTGGGCTGTCAACCCTTCTGCTTCCCTGTTCCTAAATCTTGGAGGATATCTCCAATTTTCTGCAGCATTTCTGCTGCTCTATAGCAAGCCTTGCTTCTGAAATTGCCTCCTGTAGTCCCTGTGCTGGTAGCACCAGGGGTCAGGAGTATAAGGATCCTGAAAGGTTAGAGAAAACACAGTTGATACCAGGGAAGAGGTGAGATTGATCAATGTCCATGAGGTTTTCACTTCAGCATTTAGATTCCAAGGTCTGCCCTACTCTCTACTCCCTTCCTTTGCTTTTATCTCTATTTTTCTTACACCTTCTTCCTGTAACTGACCTGAACAGTGAAAAGACATTTAGTTGTCTGTTTCAGGTGTTCTTCACTACCACTAGAAACATTTGCTGTCCCAGTAAGCATGAACAGTCTGCCCAGTTCTTCCCAGTTGTCTTTGGGAGAGCAGAGTGCCCTGGGGATTGCATGGAGCGGGACAGGAATGCACCTGGAGCTCTGCAACCAAATGCTGTGCACACAGGGCAGTTTCAGCCTGGCAGGAGGTGAAAGCCTCAAAAAATACACCCAGGCAAATGCAGGTGAAGGAGAGAGCCCCAGGCTTTCCTTTGGGAAAACTGCAGTAAAATCCTGTGCAGGAGGAGATGGGAGTTGGCTGGGAATCTGGTGAAATGTGATCCTGCAAAGGGCCTTTGTGGAGACCTTTGGGCAGCTCTTGGGCTTCTGAACAACATCCAGTGATCACAAGACTGAACACCACAAGGAATCAGCCCTTGCTGGTTTCTCTGTGTTGTCCTTTCTTCTTGGAGACCTTGTGGAGATACCAGAGTGGAGGGGAAACTGAGCTGTTGGAAAGAGTAAAATATTCCCTGTAAAGATAAAGAGAAATTACGCATCATCTTAGGGAAAGCATCAGCAAGCCCTTTGCTGTGTGTGGCAGCCTGAGCCTCACTGAGGAGCAGCAATGATGGAAACAGGGTTTACTGCCAAATACCAGGCCTGAGGAGCGAGCAAGGTGTTGAACAGCCTTTTGCTCCGTTAATCAGCACAACCAGCTTTTAAAGTTCCAGTAAACTATGTTGTCCAAGTGTTACTGGAGCACCATTAACTCACTGTGTTTCAGGGATTTTCCATCTTGTCAGGTTTTCCATGGCTTTAGGTATGGATTACCAGCCTGGCTCAGTTGGGTTGTAGAGGCACTAAATATGAGAAGCAAAGTTTTGGTGTGCTCTCGTGTGATTGTGAAATCCATTTTCCACCCCAGGTGGCCAGCGATTGCTTTGAAACATCTCCCTCTGCTCTTCATTCACTTTTGAAAGGAGAAAAAGGAAAAAAGAAGAAAAATCTGAGTGACCAGGATGGGTTTGGAGGAGAGGAGATGCTGTGGGACAGGTGGCCAGTTTCTTTGCTGGCTTGTCCTGCCAGTCCCGCTGTCAGTGGGGCCTGAACTCTCCTGCACAAGCAGGCAATGTGTTCTGTTCTTTTCCAGTAGTTTTCCAGAAGCAATATATGTGTTCCCCAAAGAGTTAAGAGCAAGTCCATCGGTGATGCAGACTGGATAAGGTTTTCCTTCCCCCTCTCCTCTCTGCCTCTTGCCCTCTCTCCTCACCTGTTTTTGGTGGCATGTGCTGTACAATTCCATACACTTCTGGTGTTGTCCAACTTCCCTGTCCTGTCCCATCCCCCAGCGATATTTGCTTTAAGCTTCCTCTGGAGGATTTGTCTGTGTATAACAGGGACATCTCACCATGGGGAGTCACCTTTTCTCCCCATTTCCCCCCAGGCCTCTTCCCCCCAACTCCTGGCAGTGCCATCCTGTCCCTTCTCTCTCTGTTTGCAGTAGAGTTAATGTTTGCTGCCTCCACCTCCAGGTCAGCTCTTCCCATCGCTCGTGTCATTCATCTCTGCAGAGGCAGATGGGTGGGGGTGTGCACAGAAGCATCCTGGTGGGGTTTTTTTGGATGAAATTCCACATGCAGTTTCCAGCAAAGAGGCCCATCCAGTAAAGCAACTACTTGCAGGTGTCTGCAACCCCAATTCTTAGTCCTTACCAGACTGCAGGGTTTTTTTCCTGTTGTTTCCTCATCTTGGACAGGTGGATCTACTGCTTGCAATTAACAGGGCTAAATGGAGAAAGCTGTGTGCTGTCTGGGAGCAGCAATGATTTTGGGGAGCAGCTGAGCAGACAGAGGGTCTGCCAGGGAGCAAACTGCAGTCACTGGCCTGGAATGGAACAGTGCCTTTGCTTGCAGAGGGCTGGGCTGGTTACTTGGTATTTGTCTGGTTTTGGGTTTTTTTGAAATGTGTGTGCCCAGTTTGCTGGGAAGAATGAGGATTTTATTGCAGTATGCTTGTTTGTTCATAGCTGAGCATCACTGGTGCCATGGTGTGGGTATTTACCTGTGCATTTCTGTACCTGAGCAGAGAGATGGAGAGGCTGGGGGCTAAGGGCAGAGGGATACAGGGAGTTCCAGCTCTCCAAGCAATCTTCCTGGGACCTGCAGGGAGTTCATCTGCAAGGAAGCCCTTGCTCTGCATTTCCAAAGTGAGCTGACTAATGAATGAAACCTGAAATTCTCTGCCTCTCTTGTGGGGAGAGGAGGCTCAGAGATGCACACAGGGGTAGTGCAGCCCTTCGGATTCCTGTCTGTGTGGGTCTCACAGGGCTGGTTCCTCACAGCCATGTCCTCAGACTGGTCTCTCCCTGCTCCCCTCCTGCCTGCCCCAGCACACTCTGTCCAGCAACTTTCCATGACAGGAAACATCTGCTGGGAGGCAGGGCCGGGCCTGGGTTACTGCAGGGCATTGGCCCACGGAATTACCCGGCTCCAGTAACTCAAAGCATGTGCGAGTCATTTTGGGATCTTCCCCACCCGCCCCTTCCCTGAGAAACACACAGAGACTGAGGCTGCCTTTGAGAGCAGAGAGGGATTAGAGAGCAGAGCCCGAGGCAGACACTGAGGGGTAAGAATTACTGCTTTTTCTGGCTTCAAAGAGAGGGGAAAAAAAGCTGAAGTCGGAGCCGTTTACCATCCTGTTGAGCCCTGGAAGCCACGGCTTGATCCGGCTGCTCTGCTGGGGTCGTGCTGTCGGAGATATTTCGGTGCCCAACTCTGGCTTCCCTGGGCATCAGGAGCTGCAGGTACCTCACACAGACCTGCCTGGCACTGCTCAGGACTTGTGCAGGGCTCCTGCAAGGGATGGCCACGGCAAGAAGCTGCTGAGCGTGGAGCGGGAGAGCACTGTTACCCTGATGAGCCTCTTGGAAAAAAGTCCTCTGGAGGGCAAGTCCTCTCCGAGATCCTCAGGGGCTGCTGGGGCAGAGGAGCTGAAAGTGAGCAGGAAAGCAGGGGAAGGCACGTAAAGTCCTGCCAAAGCTGCTGTATCTCTGTCGACTTTGAACGTAAACAAGAAGCAGTGGGAGCAGGAAGAGGAAAAGCAGAGTTTGAGGACACAGGGAGCGGTGCAAGTGCGGAGGGAAGGCGATGGATTCCTTGCTGGAATGTGGGTCTCTCTGGGATCATTTGCTGGACCAGGAACTGCCCTGTCTGCGCTGGGACCTGGAGGGACTTGTCGACTTACCACAAGGAAATGTGAGCCTTGGACCTGATGAAATCCCAGCTGTGAGTGTCTCTAAACTGAGCTGTTTGCCACCCTGACAGAGCTGCTGGTCCTGGGCAGAGCGTCTCTTGTAGGACAGGTTTTAGGCAGGCAGGAACATCTCTTGCTGCAGGGAAGGGAGTGGAGTGCCCCTCCATGTGGACACTGTCCTGCTAAGCTGGGCTGCTCTCATACGTTGAACCCAAAGTTCAGAGATGATTAGAAACTCTATTCCCCACTCTGTTCCCATCCTTGTTCTGCTTGTTCCTGGAAATCTTGGGCTTGGGCTCTTGCTGGAGCCCATCTCTGACCAAGATCTTTTCCAGATGTTCAGGCTAGAAAGTTGGTAAGTAAAATTCACATTTCTGTCATCTGCTGGTTGGCGGATTTCATTCAAAAGTTAAATCTTTTCCTTTGGGCCCACAGGACTGGAGCAAGTATTGGAAGTGCTGAGCTAATGTTGAAATACACTGTCTCCAGTTCATGGGATTGCTGTGAGGAACAGGGAGTGCTTTTGGGGTGGGGGTGGGGGGGCTGTCTGTGATTTGACAACCGAAACCAAACCTTCTTTGATTTGACAGCATTTGGCAATTCTGTGAAGCTAATGCTAAATAAACTTCACATTCCTCCCAACCCTGTGGTTCCTCCACCACCATTCTCAAACAGAGCTACTGAGGTGTGCCCACCCTTCTGCTTTGGGAGACTTTCGTAGCTGGAAGAGATGGGAGAGGGTTTTTGGAAAGAAATGGAGGTAGGGGGGAAGAGGTTGTACCCTGGGAGGCTTTTCCTTCTCTGCATTTGTGTGTGGGAAGGAACATGGCAGATTATCTGGGAGACAGGAATTTGCACCTGCCTCTGTTTTGGGCAGCTCTGCCTTCAGAAGCTGTTGTGGCTGTTTTGAGCAGTTGTCAGCAGGGCATGGTGTGGAGAGGGGGCTTGGTGTGGACACTCACATTAGAGCTCGGCAAACCCAGAGAGGGCCAGCTTCTGGTCTCCCTCCAGCCAACAGCAGTGTGTTCTCTGAGCCCTTCCACGAGGCCAGGACACAAAATAAGTGCATGACAGAGTTTGGTTCCCTGTGACAGCCTTTTCTGAGCCCCACAGGAGTGTCCTCACCATAACCAGCACGTACTTGTGTGTTCAGTGAGTGCCACTCCGCTGGGAGAGGGATGGGATGAGTGCAGCATTCCTGAGCTCTTGATGACAGGGGTTGCTCGAGTTCCTCTGGCAGGGCTGCAGCAGGACTGAATCTCCTATTTTCTGGGGTAGCTGAGCTGTTCCTGGGAGTTGGCAGTTCACTGATGCATTGCAAACAGAGCACATGTCACACCTTGTACAGTCTAGGACTGCAGGGAAAGAGATTTCCCCTGCAGCCACAGCTTCCAGGCAGTTCCCTTTGGCAGATATGTACTCTGTACTTGCTCTTCCAAGTCAGGTTCTCCTCTTCTTCTCACGTAATGCACTAAATCCCAAGCCCTCCCATCTCTATTTGCTGTGATGGGAGCTCCTGGCCTCATGCTTTGTAAGTGCATCTGATCCCTCTTTTCCCACCGAGGCGTTCCTGTTTTCCCACTCTGTTGCTCTGTTCTCATGCCTGCCCCTCTCTTTAACAGGCCCTCTGTTATTTGCAGGTGTTGAGTCCGACATACAAACAACGGAATGAGGATTTCAGGAAGCTCTTCAAGCAGCTCCCGGACACGGAGCGTCTCATCGTGGGTAAGTCCAGCCCCCTCAGTGCTGTGCTCTGTCATGCTGGCCCCTGGTTTTGGGGGGGGGAAATCCAGCATGTGTTCACCCAGATTTTAGTTCTTCAGCGAGGTTGCTGCCAGGGAACAAGCCTGCTGTGTGTGTTGTGCAGAGACAGAGCCCCCTTCCTCACCACTGCTGGTGGGTTTCACTCGTTTTCCTTCAGGGAGAGCAGCACTGATTTGGGTCAGCTCTGGCTCTGTTCCCTCACGATTTGAGGAGCGTGTTTTCCTCCTCAGTGTTCCCCAAACCTGACAGGGTGTTTGGTTTTGTGCTCTCTGCTCGTTTGATGGGGGGTTCCGTGACTTGATGCGAACGCCACGGGAGCTTCCCTTTTTCCTGACATCCCGATGCTCCCTGCTCACACATGGCTGCCCTTCCCACACCCAGGGAGCTTGGGCCTCACAGCTGATTAGGGACTGCCTAGTGCATTGCATCTGTTCCTTATGTAACTGCTGGTCTCACGCTGTGTCTCGCACTGTTGAAGGATGCACGTCGTAGCAGAGGGATGGAAATTGTTAAGGATGCTAAAAGTGGGAGAGAAATGAGCAATGACACTAGAAGGCAAAAAGGACGAGGCAGATTAAATCTGGAAATAGTACATAGGATGCTACAGACTGGGCAGCTGCTGAGGCAGGGTCATCAGTCAGTAGAGATGGTGTGTGACGTGCCCTTGGGAGGAAACATAACCCAGTGGGCAGAGCAGCAGCTGGCCCTGTCTCTGACTCTCTGCAGGGCTGTGTCAAGTGCCTTCTTCTCCCCATGCTGCCACTCATCCTCACCTTTAGGCTGTCTTGCTGTCTGGTTTTACTGCTCCTAAACCCTCTGCTGTCCTCCCACAGATTACTCATGTGCTCTCCAACGAGACATCCTCCTGCAGGGCCGCCTCTACCTCTCGGAAAACTGGATCTGCTTCTACAGCAACATCTTCCGCTGGGAGACACTGGTGAGGCTGTCAGGCTGTGTGTGGGTGTGCTCTGTGGCAGCAGCTTTGCTGACACTGCTCTAGAAGCACTTCTTCCCATTGTCTTTCTCATCAGTGTCTCTCCTCACCTGTGTTCTTTCCTTCCTGGGGGGGCTCTGGCCACAGCTGACTGTTCGCTTGAAGGACATCTGCTCCATGACCAAGGAGAAAACAGCACGGCTCATTCCCAATGCCATCCAAGTTTGCACTGACACTGAAAAGGTACGTCCTGGAAGCCCCTCACTTCCCATGGCTGTCAGGGGAATTTTGGGTGGTGAGGGGTTTTTCCAAACTGACTGGTTGTGTTACCTGGGAAAGCACCAGAAAAGGGCTGGGTCTGGAAGACGCATAGCTTGGATGGGGGGTGTGGGGCCAGGCAAAACACCAGGTTATACAGGAGCATGTCTCTCACAGAGCAGTTTTAGTGCTCGGCCTCACTCCCTGGGTGAGAGGCACTCAACTTCTCCATGAGCTTCACTCTGTGCCCAAAAACTTGGTTTGCTCGGTCCTTCCATGAACTGCAGCTGGAGAGTGATCCAAACAGGCTTGTCACTTCACATTCCCTTTTTTGGGCCTTTTCTGAACTGATTTTTCTCTCCATCTCTTCCCTTTCAGCACTTTTTTACTTCCTTTGGGGCTCGAGACAGGACGTACATGATGATGTTCAGACTCTGGCAGAATGCTCTCCTTGACAAGGTACTTGGACCAACACCTGGTGTTGGGGTGGGGTGGAAGGGAGGTGATGAAGGGTATGCAGGAGCATAAAACCTGACTGATGGGTGTGCATCAAAAGACCTTGAGAAAATAAGCACGTGTTTTGAGGCAGAACAGGTTCATAAGTGCAGGTGCAATTCTTTCTTCTTGCATGGAATTCCATTGTACAGATATGTGCACACAGTGTAGATGCCACTCTGCCTTTGCTGAGGAGAGGAAACGTGGTCTCAGGAGGGAATTTTTTTTGAAGTCTGTAATTCCAGTGAAGCAGCTCAAAAGGCAACAGAAATAGCTCAGTGTGCAGGCAGAGCTCTCAGTAAGTCTGTGCTTCAGAAGTGTGGAGTGTAAGATAGGACACAAAGAGTGTGTTCAGGGCATCCCAGACCCAGAGGAGAGCAGTGGTGGCTGCAGGGGAGCGCTCAGGGCTCAGTGGTTGGGTTTCAAATAAAGCTGGGATGTGCCTCTGCTGTGCCAGAGGCCCAGAATATCCTGTGTTTGGTCCAAATATCCTGTTCCACAGTCTGCTGAGTATTTCTGGCCTCACTCCTGAGCCCCATGAACTGATGTTACAGTGCTACCAGCATTTCAGGATGTCCTGGCTTGAGTTCGGGCCATAGTGGGAGGCTCAAGTGATGCAGCACCCGGAATACCCTGTCCCGAAAATCGGGGGAGTATTTGGGAAGCGAAAGGATCACTTTGCACTGGGCAGCTTGTGTTGGGCCATATGCTGTAATGTGAGGAGCCTTTTGGAGTTGCTAACAGAATCCAGTGCCCTTGGTTTCAAGGTCAAAGCAGATGGGAACTGAGTGGTAAAGACAAGAAGCACTTCCAGAGCTCTTTTTCCAAATGTAGGATCCATGGCTGGCAGGAGAGAGGGAGAAAGAACCTAAATCAGTTTTCCTGATAAGGCATACAAATTAGAGTGTGTGTGGGGAGAAGGTGAAACAGTCAGACGTTTTTCTGGACAAAAGTTCCTCGTTAGAGGTTTTTTCCCATGTTTTTGATTGCTACTTTTGGGAGCTAGATTAAAAAATTCCTGCCTTATCCCATGCAGTTACTATGGGAAGAAATTCAAGCCAGCAAACTCAGAAAAAGTTCACAGGATTTGTTTTCCCTCATTACCAAGGAATCTTTGTCATTGGTCATAAGTTTCTCATGGGTAAAAGTCCATCTCCTTTCATCCCTGTACCACATATTTAAATCACAAGTTCTGCCCCATTTTTAGGAACCTCAGGTCTCAGTCATATGTGATCAGCTGACCTGCATCCCTAGAAAACTGGGCTTTTGTCAGCAGTCTGGATAATTAATTTTCTCTTTTTAACTGAAGTATATACTTCTCACAGGAGTGTCTGGTGGTACAAACTCTTTGATTTCAAGCTGCAACAGGAGATGTTTTTCTTTGTTGCTGTTTTAGATCATTTTCCCTGCAGCTGGGATTCTTTAGGCAGCTTTAATTTAAACAAACTTGAAGGGGAAAATAACCTTGTAAGGTTATTTTCCATGTAAGTTCCCCCCACTGGGGCTTGGTAAAGTAGCAGGCATTAAATGGAAGCACAGCAGAAGAGGTGGGAAAACACCTGTGGAGGGAAGTGCAGATTTGCTGCTGGCATTATTCCATTGTAGAGTGGAAAATCTCATCCCATGGGCTGCTCTGGGTGTTGTAGCCCCGTGTTGGCTTTCTGATAGCCTTGAGTAACATGAGACTGTGGCATGGAACAATAACAAAAGCAGGTTTTAGGACAGAACCTGGGCTGATGGTGAGGGGTTGTTGGTGAGAGAGCTTGATGGGGGCAACTTCTAAGCCTTAGCCTGACAAAATAAATTCCATAAAATGGAATTGCACAGAGGTGAGTCCGTTGTAAGGCTCTGTCAGAATCTCTCACTTCTCCTTTCGGGGCAAGCAGTGCACTCCTTACAGTGGTAATTCCATGTTTTCATTATATTTTAGTATTTTTGGGTGCAAATGTGTGCTGTTCTCTATTCCCCCTTTTAGCCTCTGTGTCCAAAGGAGCTCTGGCACTTTGTCCACCAGTGTTATGGGAACGAGCTGGGTCTGACCAGTGATGATGAAGACTATGTGCCTCCTGATGATGACTTCAACACAATGGGGTGAGTGAGGAGGAGTAACTGCCTGGGAGGAAGAAAAGATGGCCCCAGGAGAGCCCCAGGCTACATTGCAGACCTCAAAGTACTGATTGTCCTTGGTGAGAGATTCTGGGATCGGGCCAAATGTTTGCCTCTTAATGTGTAATGCCTAAAGAGCTGAGAGCCTTCCATTTCCTCCTGGAAGTTGGTAGGGACTGAAATGCCTACTGAGCAATCCTGTAAATGCCAAAGCATCCCCCTTACAAGACCAGTCAGTGTTACATGGCCAAGAAGTGCTGATGCTGGTCAGTCTGTGTATAAACAAACACCCCAAAAACTGGGGCTTGATCTTCCCTGCACTGAGCCGTTTCTGCTTCTTGGCCACACTGGAAACTTCGTAGGAATATTCTCACTTGCTCTGTGTGTCCAGCTGTAGCTGTACTGAGAGGGGTAAATGTAAAAACCTGTGTTCTCTGTGGCGTCTCAGCTACTGTGAGGAAATCCCCGTGGAAGAGAATGAAGTCAACGACAGCTCCTCCAAGAGCAGCATGGAGGCCAAGCCAGAAGCCAGCCCTCAGCTGCCAAAGAAATCTGTCACTGCCAGCACACTGACATCCACGGGGAGCAGTGAAGCGCCAGCCTCGGTGAGTGTTCCCCCTCCCCCGGGAGCAGGAATCCCCTGGGATCCAGCTGGCTGTGTGAGGTAACTGCCCTGCAGCTGCTCTTCCACTGCTGCTGACTTCAGTTCTCTGTGTGGCCAAAAAAATGTGCCTGTCCTAAAAGCCTGGGACACTCAGCAGCCAAGTGCGTTTTCCTCTGTGTTCCTTCAGGTGAAAAGAAATGGAGGGTTGGGAGATAAAAGGGTTATCATTTCCTTGCTGCCTTCAGTTACTCCCTGGGAAACTGTGTGTGCCCTCGTGGTATTATGGCAGAGCAGACCTTGCTTAGTTAAAACTTCAGGTTTTTAGCTGTATGTGGCTTGTTTGGGAGCAAAACTAGTATTTTTTTGTGTGCTTGTATGGACAAAAAGCGCCCTGTGGTGTCTGAAGCTTGAACATTGACTCTTTGAGAGGAGGTGATCCAGTACATCCATATGTTTTATGAACACCATATGGCAACCTTCCTCCTCTCTCTAGTGTTTCATTTCCAGACATATCAAGGCTACATATTCAGAGGTAGAAAATTGGTTCACAAATGTAAAGTTTTTAGAAATAACCCGTAAAGTTTTCAGAAATAACCCCCAATTTGCAGGTGCTGTGACCCTGCCCTCATTGTGCTCTGTCCTTGCTGCAGTTCGATGGAGTGCTCCCAGAAGAGGAGGAAGCAGTGGCAGAGAGTCCTGTGGAAAAAGACCTTGGAATTGCAAATATCATGGGAGAGAAGATCGACATCATTGGCCCTGTGAACTCCCCTTCCCTGGACTTCAACGACAACGAAGATATTCCCACTGAGCTCAGTGACTCCTCTGAGACCCATGATGAAGGTATGTGGGGAAGGGCCATTCCATCCATGTGTTTTACACCCTTTCCAGTGAACAACTGGAGAGGCAAATACTGAACCCCTTTTCTGGACCCAAAGAGTTCAGCAGATGTGGAGAAATTCCCATTGTGGGCTGAAGAAAGTGAATGTGTGGGCTGTTTGGAAGGCTGTCCCTAAAATAAACTGTGGAGTTAATTACCCTTTCTGATGTTCCAACCACTGTCCTGGGGTCGGTGGAGGAAAAGGGTTTAGAAGTCCCTCTTTCGGATTCCTTCTTCACAAAGGGAAATGCTGATGTCCTGGCACTGTGGAAGCATAACCTCCATGATCCTGGAGGAGGATCATGGCCAGACCTTGAGGGCCTGTTTCCCCACAGGGGAGGTCCAAGCCTTCTACGAGGACCTGAATGGCCGTCAGTACGTGAACGAGGTGTTCAACTTCAGCGTGGACAAGCTGTATGACCTCCTCTTCACAGACTCCCAGTTCCAGAGGGATTTCATGGAGCAGCGCCGGTTCTCTGGTGAGCCTGTGGCCCCTGCCAAGGCCCAGGGCCTGTGCAGGAGGAAAATCTCTGCCTTGGAGGTGTGGCTTTGCCAGATGGAGGGGTTGGGTTGCATTCTGAGCAGCTTTTGGGACGGTGTAGTCTCTGCTGACAATAATCAAAAGCAGGCAGAACCAGCCTTGCTTGCCCGTCTAGTTTCATTTTCTAGCAGCAGCAGACGTTATTTTTTAGCATCAGCCAAGGCCTGTTCATGTGTGCAAGGCTTAACATTGCGAGGAGAAAGCTCCTTTAGCTCCACACCAGACACTGGCATGGACTGTGTGGTTGATGGTGCAGAGTGTCCCTTGGCATGTTGTTGGTCCTTCTTTCCCTGTAGCTGCAGATTTGCCGAAGGGAATACGTTCCCAGCCTCTCCCCCTTTCCCTGCACTTCAAAGAGGGGAAAATATTTCCATTTAGTACAGGAGCCCTTTCTTTCACACCCTGCTGAGCTCTAGTGCTTGTGCAGCCAGGCTCTGCAAGGGCAAGGCAATGCTGTCCCAAGCTTGGTTATGTGGTTCCCATGGGAACTGATCAGAGATCCCTCTCCGATAGCTTGACTGGAATATTGTTTTGTCCCCTCAGATATTATCTTTAATCCCTGGAAGAAGGAAGAAAATGGCAATCAGACCAGAGTGATCCTGTATACCATTACCCTCACCAACCCTCTGGCCCCCAAAACTGCCACTGTCACAGAGACACAGGTACGTGGGAGGGGAGCAGGGCTGTGATGCTCCGTGGGGACTGAGGGGTGGGTTATTTTCTTGCCTTGGGCGTGCTGCTGTGCCTGTTCTCATTGTCCCTCTCCCTTTCCCTTCACACGTTTCCTGGTGTTAACTTGCTGCCCAGTATCCCTGCCAGAGTGATTGGCTGATCTTGCACTGCCACGCTGCAGAGCTGGGGCAGAGATGTGGCTGTGTCTCTGTGGTGGAGCTGTTTTGTGAAGCTCTGGTGAAGGTGCTGTCCATCCAGGCTGTGTTCTAACCACACTGATAGTTGCCTTGCGTGCTGTTTTTCATGCAGACAATGTACAAAGCCAGCCAGGAGAGCGAGTGCTATGTCATAGATGCAGAGGTGCTAACCCACGACGTCCCCTACCACGATTATTTCTACACCATTAACCGCTACACGTTGACTCGTGTTGCCAGAAACAAAAGCCGACTCAGGTACACTTTTTTGGGGGGCATAAAGAGCTTTACTGGTGACCAGAAGTCACCTTTGGGTGGGAGTGTTGCTGTTTAGTCTGTTGGAAGGGGTTGAGGGGAACTTTTAGCCTTATTTCTTTGTCCTGTTGCTGGAACACTCCTGTCACGAAGAGCAGGGGCAGGTGCCTGCTGGGGTGACATCAGGGACACATCAGACCTGATGCAGAGCAGTCACAGCTGGGTCAGGGAAAGGATTTATAGACCTTCCTAGTCCCTTTCTTGGAAGCAGTGGTTTGCAAGATCTGCTGTCACGTGCAGTCACCTGTGATAAGCAACAGGACATACTTCCAGGGATTGTGCCTCTGAGATGTACTTTGGGGGAGGAATTTGGTGTCAGGCAGAGCTCTGGGCTTTTCTGTGACTTCAGTCAGTGTCTGCTGGCCTCGTGGCCAAATGTCTATGGAGTCGTTTTGGGAGAGGCTCCTTCTGCCTTTGGAAGGGCTTCTCATACAGTGCTTCTCCTCGAGAACCATGAAGGGCCGAGACCATTCCAGAAATAACAGCGTGCATGATTGTTTCTTGTATTTACAGTGACCAAGATTGTGAACAGATAAGCATTCAGGAGGCAAAATTAGGAGACTGACTGCCCTTTCTTCTCATAGGGTTTCCACAGAGTTACGTTACAGGAAACAGCCTTGGGGGCTGGTGAAATCCTTCATTGAGAAGAACTTCTGGAGTGGCCTGGAGGATTATTTCCGTCATTTGGGTAAGAGCGGCAACGACTGTGGTACTGACCCACGGACAGTGGCACCTTGCATGGTTTAGGCATGGCATGACCTGGGGATCTGACCTTGGAGTGGTTTATAAAAGAGGCATTCATGGCTGGAATCAAGCAGGGCATCAAATCCTGCTTTCCTTGTCAGGCAGTCTGGGGTCAAAGCTTGGCAAAAGGTGGAAGGAATGTGCCTCTCAGGCCCTGCCAACCTCTTGTGCCACTAGAGGGCTTAAAGCCAGTGCCACATCCCTGACCTGCCCTCCCTTGCAGAGAGCGAGCTGGCCAAGACGGAGAGCACGTACCTGGCGGAGGTGCACAGACAATCCCCCAAGGAGAAGGTGAGCAAGCAATCCACGGTGCGCCGGAGGAAACGGGCCCACGCCCACCTGCGGGTGCCACACCTGGAGGAGGTGCTGAGCCCTGTCACCACCCCCACGGACGAGGAGGTGGCACATCGCATCAAGCACGTGGCAGGTGAGGAGAAGAGCCTTGCAGAGGGGTGAGGAGGAGGAAGGGGTTGCCGGGACAGGGAAGGGACTGGAGCACAAATTCTGGGAGGAGAGGAGGAGGCTCAGGGGAGACCTTGTCACTTTCCACAACTCCCTGAAAGGAGGGTGTACCCAGGTGGGGGGTGGTCTCTTCTCCTGGGCAACCAGCAATAGGACAAGAGGGCACAGTCCTCAACTGCACCAGGGGAGGTTTAGGTTGGACATTGGGAAGAAGTCCTTTACAAGAGAGAGTGATTAGCCATTGGAATGGGCTGCCCAGGGAGGTGGTGGAGTCACTGTCCCTGGAGGTGTTTAAGAAGAGATTGGATGTGGCACTCAGTGCCTTATGTGGTAGATAGACAAGGTGGTGTTGGGTCATAGGTTGGACTCGATGATCTCAGAGGTTTTTTCCAACCTTGTGTGATTCTGGGAGAGGGACAAGGGTTGCCCTCTGCTTTGGGACAGCACTTCCTGTCCTAAATGCATCCATCTCCTCAGGTTCCACTCAGACACGGCACATCCCCGAGGAAAGCTCCAGTGGCTTCCACCTGCAGAGTGTCTCCAAGCTGCTCCTTGTCATCAGTTTTGTGTAAGTGATGGTTTTTGCTTTCCTTCACAGTCAGCCTTAAACAGCTTTGGTTTGTCTGCATTTCTGGTGTTCTGTGCTCCCTTCTTTCTGCTCAGTTTTACCCTTTTTTTTAACCAAACGTGGGCTTTGTAGACCTGCATGTTTCTGGGAGTCCTAAATGCAGGTCTGGGACCTGTGTGGGACAGTAGTTGGTGATTGCAGGCTGGGCAAGGGGCAGTTGTGCAAGGAGAGTGGAGTCAATATTTGAAAGAGAAGAAATCCAACAAGGAGAAAGAGTCTTTTTAATTTCAGGGACTCAGTTAAGAGATTTTCAATGCCATCTATAAACTGTGGGGTGTTTTAAATTTAAAGTAGGTCTTTTAATGTATTCTGCTCACAAATTAGCTGTTATGATGAATAATGACCATGCAAAGTTCTCTGGGAGTCATTGTGCTGTCACAACAAGGTTCAGTTTCTGGGAGGAAACTCGGGTCTGACAAAATCTATTTGAGTCTGGTCCTGGGTGATGATTTCCATGGGAGGTACCGTCTCAAAAAGAAGCTGGACGCTTTGGAGATGATTTCTGCAAAATAAGGACAGGAACACACAAAGCGTGAGAGGCTGGCCTGATTTCACTAGTTCAGCAGCAACAACTATGGTTTGGGTCTCTTTTCTGCCACACTTTTCCCAGTTTCTAGTCTCGGATTTAGATGTGTGCTCAGTCTAATAGTTAAACTCAGGTGTCACTACTGGTTCTCTGCCTTTGGGGTAAGCTTTGTGTGTCAGTGCTGCAGGGGTTGCTGGGCAGCAGTACAGGCTAAAGGAGCAATCCAGGTACGGAGGGTGTTTCCTGACTTGGGCTCAATCTTTCCTTAAGCTCCAACCACCTTTTAGTGAGGTGAGAGGAAGCTGGAATTTGTAGACTGAATTTACAGTTCAAATTGAGCTCCTCTTTCTGTGTTTCCTGATTGCAGAGCCAGTTGCTGGGAAGGTGATGTAAAGTACTGTCATGATAAGAAAAATAATATAGAAAGGTACAAAAGCTTTGTGAAAAATCCCTCCTGCCAGGCTGTGAGCTGCACTAAGGTCAGGGAGCCCTTGGTAATGTTTTCAGAATACTCTTCTGGCCAGTTGCCATCCTCCTGACTGAGCTGGTGATAGTGGGCCATTCTTCCAGCAAAGTAGCTGCTCTATTCAGAGACAGGCACAAGCCTGGTGTTCTGGAATGTGTTCCCCAGGAGGAGAGGAAAAGCCTGTGGGTGGTGGTGGGTGAGAGGAGCAGTGCAGGACCTGGTGAGGGCAGTGGCTGTGGGGGGTTGGCAGTGCCAGGAGTGGGTAAGGCGGGCTGTGTGCGGGCTGCAGTTTGGGTGTCAGACACGGGCATGCTTTGGGCTCATCCCCCAGAGCCCCAGCTCAGCTTTGCTGGGCCAGTTTCACCAGGAGTGCTGGCACATGGATATATCTGTCTGTCCTTCCTGCCTCTCTTCCCACTGTTCCTTTCTCCTCCCCTGGCCCCCCCTATACCTCCTGCACTGTCTATGAGCCTTCTCCTCTCAGCCCAGTTTCTCCTGCTCTGTGTCAGTCCGTTTCTAACCTGCAGCTGCTCCGTCTTTTCTCTTCCCTGCTCCCATTAGGATCTGTTTCAGGTACTGTCTCTCTCTTTTTTTTACCTCTTTACCCCCCCATTTCTCTCTCTTTCTCTGCATTCAGCACATCCACTCCTCCAACCTCTTCTGGCTGATCTGTCATCCCTGCCTTTTCTGTCTGTCTGTCCTCCTTGCTCACACATTTCTTCCACGAGGTGAAGTTTTGGGTTCTGATTACCTGGTCCTTACTCAGATTAAATTCCCACTCCCATCCAGTGTGGACCTGGGCTTCAGACACCTCCTTAAGCCTTGGGCATTTCCCAGGTGTGCCTGGCAAGCAAGGGGCTGTGAAGTGCTCCTGCTAATCTGGCTGTTTTCCTTCTTTCCAGTCTGGTGCTGCTGGTCATTCTCAATATGATGCTGTTCTACAAACTCTGGATGTTGGAATACACTACGCAGACACTCACAGCGTGGCAGGGCTTGAGGCTGCAGGAAAGGTGCTGTCACACCTACCTTGTCTTTGAGGGGAGGGGTAGAGGCTTTGTCTCATTTCTCCTCATTTTTTCATTATTTTGTATTAGTTATTAGTTATATTATTAATCAGTTATTATTTTTGTTTTTTATATAATAGCCCTGCTACTTTCCCATGGATAGATACTTTAAGTGATTATAGATATTTGAAGTGATTTTATCTTTCTCTGGTTCTCTTGGGGTTTGTTTAGAGTACTGTAATATAGGATTTTAGTACAAAATTTATATCCTGTAATGGAATATCCTGTTCTGGAATTACATGGGGTAGATCTTTCCCTGCCCCACAGAGGTAACTTTTGCACTGTATCCATGTGACTTCTGTGGAAGTGTCTGACCCCATTTGCTGGGTCCAAGCACCTCGAGTGCTTCCCTCTGTGCTGATTCCTCTTCCCTCAGCAGCCTCCCCCCACCCTGTTCTGGGGACTTAATTGGCCCTGAAGGAAGAGAGCCATGGAGAAGAGAGCCAGTGCAGCTATTATGCAAAATAAAGAGAGAGCCCTGTACAAATTACAGGAGGAGGTTAATGAAGACTGACAGAGCCTGTCTAGAGAGAACAAGCCACAGCAACTCTGCAGGGCTCCCTCTCCCACACCATAACATGGCATTGCATTATCCCCAATCAACAGCCATGGTATCCAAGCTATTTAAATACACTTTTGCTCAAGAAAACCTACCCCCATTTGGGGTGAAAAGATTGGACAGAAGCTCCCCCTTGGCCTCAGTTTCCCCAGACTGACTCTTGCCCACGTTCTGCTGCCAGGTTGCCCCAGTCTCAGACAGAGTGGGCCCAGTTACTGGAGTCCCAGCAGAAGTACCACGACTCAGAGCTGCAGAAATGGCGTGAGATCATCAAATCCTCAGTGATGCTTCTGGACCAGGTAGGGCTGTGACCAGAGGGGCACAGTGGCCTCCCCTCCCCTGCTCCCAAACCCTCCAGCATTACCTGGTTCCACTGTGGTCCAGCAGGTGTGTCACCTCCACCAGTGTCTCCTTTAGATCCGTCTTCTGACCTCGTGGTGGGCAGCAGGTCCCAAGGGCTAGCACAGGGTGCCACAGCTTCTCTGTCACATCAGAGGGTGACAGAATCAAGGGGAGAATTCTACAGAGCCAAAAATCTTAGGTTAGCACAATTTTGAATGTAGTCTGTGGCATCCCAGTTTGGAAACAAACTGTTTTTTACCTCAACTCTGGATTTACACGTAGAGAGTCCATGGATGAAGGGGACACACTTTGCCCAGAAAACCAGGGATTTCACTATCCACTTCCCAAAAAGCCTTTTGTACACCAGACTGCTGAGAAAAGAGTCCATAAATGAGAGCTGCTCGTCCTGAACCTCATTCTCTCACAGTCTCCCACCTTCCCAGTCCCCATTTGTGCATCCCAGCCGTGCTCCCCAAACCAGGCAATCCTGGTATTGGCACTTTACAGGGAACAGAAGGAAATCCCAAAGCTCTCACCTCCAGGGTTGCATCACAGCGGGGAAATTTCTTGTCTTGCAGATGAAGGATTCCCTAATAAATCTTCAGAATGGCATCGGGTCCCGGGACTTCGGGTCAGATCCAGAAGAGAAACGGAAACGTTTCCACTGACAGGCAGGAATGCAGGAGGCCAGAGGACGGTGTGCAATATGTGTAAATAGGATATATAAATATATATATATAAATATATATATATACAGAATATAAATATATATATATTATATACAGATTTTAAGAGAAAAAAAACACAAAGCCTACGTATCGAGGGGAAGGGTTTTGACCTCCAACACTGGCTGAACTGGAGTGTCTCTGGTAGCGTGGGGGGGGTGTGTGTGTGTGTGGGAGGGCTGTGCTCTCCCAGCACTGAGCTGTGCTTAGGGCCGTGCCCAGGGCTGCTCCCTGCGCCCTGCACTGCTCCTCTGTAATATTCCTGGCTGTTTGTCTGTCTGTCTGTTTTGTTTTTGTTGTTTCAAAGGGAAGCATCAGCGTGAGTGCCCCTCCCCTCCCCAGCCCCCTCCCTGTGCATGAAGGGCCCTGGTTGACTCTATCTATACACAAAAGGGGACACTGTCAACTTTCCTACCTTGCTGGCTTCAGGGCAGAGAGGGTTTGGCAATGCCAGTGAATCCCTTGCAAAACCGTTCCACGTTTGGAGAGGAGGCCTCTGGGAGAGCTGCTGGAGAGGGCAGATCTCAGTGGCAACCACCCACTGTACCTCTCGGTGCAGAAACACAACTTGCTGCCACACTGGCCAGCCTGGTTCAGAGAGCAAAGCACAGAAGGGAAAGGAGCTGAAATCCTGTTTGCAAGCACCAACCTGCTGCCTCCTGCTGTTGATGCTGCAGGAAGAGCCAAGGAGAGGGTGGGGAGGGGAGTACCTGCCTACAAGGTGTGTGGGTGGAGCAGAGCCACACCTGTGACAGTGTCCCCTTTCCATCTGCTGTACTTCTCTGCTTTCCATGTGCTTGGGCCCCTGCCATTGAGCCATCCCTGTGCTGAACAGGCAACTCCCCACAAAGGTTGGGAGCACCCCAGCTGAAAAAGAAACCCAAAATTAGTATTTATTTGCAGCCACTACCCAGCTCAGCAATTCCCTTTCTCCTGTCCCTGGTCTGCAAGACCATTTTGCTCATTAACCCAGTCCTTATCTTATGAAAGCTGTGGGAAAACATTAGCGAGAAAAATAGCAACTTGATTTCCTTCCCTGGGATAAACACAACTGCATCTGTGCAGCAACAGCCATCACTGTGGGATATCTACATGATTGCATCTATATAGCAAAAAAAGGCTTCCAAAAATCCAGGGGAGGTTAAGAAGGATCACAGGGACCAAAAAAAGAAAAGGGACCACCAGGGGTGGCAGGACAGAGCTGGGGCGGGGGGGGGGTGTCCCTGGTGTGAGGCATCTGAAGGTATCTCTCCTAAGCTGGATAGTGAAGCATTTGCTCTGTAAGGCAGACAGAATCTGCACTAAAATGCCAGTATGCATTTTGACTTGTTCTGGGGGCTATTTCCAGACTCCCATGAGGAAGAGGGGCAGTGAGGCTGCACTCTGCCGAGTACCAGCCACACAGAGACTGCTTGGGATATGCAGGCTGCTTGTCTGAATGTGTAATAAATGCTTTTTCATCTTACCCAGCCAGGTAGATTAGGTGACATGTGAGGCCCTCCATCTCCACCTTGTCCAACAGCAGGATTTTTCCACCTTCTGAATGGCAGGAGGGAGGCAGCTGCTTATTCCCAGTATGGAAATGGTGCAGTTGTAGCTCCTCTGTTGTCTCCCGTGGGCCCTGAAAGAGCAGGGAACACAAGGGTGAGTAACTGATCTCGTATCATTCCATACCAGAAACTCTCACCCTCGCAACTGGGTGACAAAGTGGCTTCTAAAACCCTCTCAAGCTCCCAGTTTCCAATTAGGGAAAGGTAATATATGTAGAAGTAACCAACCAACCAACCTTCTGCTTTCTCCCAACCTGCCTACAATTTCCATGACTAAACACAACATGTCCCAAGGAAGACTCATATTTGAAGGAGTGTGGATGAAGACAGGTTATCCAAAAGACATTTTAGACTGTGAAAACAAGGTACAGTGGGGGGAAAAAAAAGAGTAACATGTATCTATGACTATTTATTTAATTTAATGCTGCTGACTACTGTACTGCTCCCTGACTTTTTTCCAGGGAGGCTGCTGACATGGCTGCTGTACAATGACACTGAAGTGCCGGTGCCTGGGAAGGGCACTCTGTGGCTCACCTTGGGACAGGAGGGCCCTGACTCCCCACTGTGACTTTGCCAGACTGTCCCAGAGTCCTGTTTCCCCATTACTCACTCCCACAGCTACAAAGCACAGAAAATTCCCCTGCTGCCCATCTTCCCCTTTTCTGGACTTGTTTTCAAGCAAGACAACTAGAGAGGAAGCCCTGTGGTTCACCTTGCCCGTGCAAAGAAAAGGGACACATCACAAAAGAGAAACCTGGGAGGTTGGGGTCTCTTCCACCTGGCTGGGAGTGTTTCGTACTTAGATGGATGTAACCAGTCAGGAGGCAGAGAAACCCACCTGAACAAGAGGGTCACAAATAAACGCTGCTGATCACAGTTGGTTTCTCACCAATTTCACATTCTCTTGGTGTCTGGGGAAGCAAGAAATCCATTCACTCCTCAGTGCATCCTTCCAGCTTTTGCTGTGGCTTCAGGCTCAGGATGTTCCGACTCCCCTCCCTCTCTCAGGCTGGGCCCCAGAGACAGCATTGCACAAGCTCTGTTAAACTAATGTGAGGCACTGGCAGCTGTAACAATCCCAAGCACTAATATTTATTCTACCTGCACATTAAACTGGGTTTTTAACGTGACTGACATCTATCCTGACACCCAACAATGTTAAATCCTTCTTTCTGGGCACCAACCAGAACCTTCTCCATGCAGTGTCCTTCAGACTGAGGGAGGTTTGTCTTTGAGGTCCTAGGGTTCTTTTTCTCAGATTTCTAGTTATTGACTTTCTTTTTGCACTTGGCAGCAAGTCTGGCTTGGAGCTGGATGGGATTCCTGATCTTTTATTGCCTCTTAATTTATCTCAGTAGTAATTAAAAAAAAAGGGGGGGAAAAGCCAGGTCTTTTTCTTAAGGCAAACCCCACAATGGCAAAGCCTTGGGGTGTTTTCACCTCAATGCCTTCCTCTAGAGAGCTATGATAGGAATCACCTGCTCCTGATCAGTCCCAACTGAAAGGTTAATTCCTTCTAGAATTTTGGACCCATCAGTTCATGCTTATAGTTCCTGGAGGAACCAGAAATGCTTTCTAGGAGTGAGCCCAGCAACCTGAATCATGTTACAGGGGGTGGTACTTCCCTCAGCAGTCACAGCCAAGTCATAGCTTGGCTTCCACCATCTGATTTTGCTTCTCTGCTTCCCCTGTGCCAGAAATCCCACGTTCTTTTCACAGCAGACACATTTCCCTGCTGAGTCCTCCCTCTGACCTTTGCACCTCTGCCAGGTGAGCACAGCTGGGGTTTGATTTGCAGGATATGAATGATGAGAAAACAGGGATTTTAAAAAAGGCATTTCTCCAGCCAAGCATGCAAACTAATGCCAAGAGCTAGTAGCCTAATTCCTGCCAAGTAAGATGCTCCCCATTGGGAGGAGGGAGAAGGGGAGAGCAGAAGGCTTCACTCTGCCAGTTTGGGTATCTCTATATGGGAGAAGGGACCTACTCACTAATCCTGGCTTGATACAATCTCACCTCTGAGAAACACACACCTTAATGCTTACCTTAACAGAGCTGTTTGGGTTATGGCACCTGGGATGAGCTCAGTGGGTACGAGTCCTGGCTAAGTGCTGTGCAGTCAGGCATTCCTAAAGTAGATCCCAGAGGTATCTAGTGCAGCACCTGTGTGTAGGAAGGACCAAAAGACTGGTTACTCCAGGTGGTAAGATGGCCAAGACAGGGGCATTGCTGGGGCTGCACTTTGGGGGAGAAAGGTACCTGCAGTGGTAAGGGTAGGAATGAGCTATGGATTAATGGGATAACCATGTTTTTGGGTGCTCTGCAATTAACTGATAATCCCAGGCATGCTTCAGTCAGAAAACTTTGATGTTAATTGATATTTACTGATACTAACTTCTGCATAAATCCTTTTTGGCCTCCTTGAGTCCTTTGGGAGAAGAGAAAAAAGTCACAGGACTTTGATCTCTCCTAACGCCTGTCCTGCTGCTGACAGAGTCTGCATTTACACCCAGCTCAGGCTGTACCTGTCTGCTGTGGGACACCTGAGCCCTCTTGTCTGCTGTAGATCTAATAAAGGGAAACCTTAGAGGTGTGCAACATGCCTTTAGTATAATATGACCCTGTGTTAAAAGGGGTAGGGTTTCAAAGCACAAAGCTCTGCTAGATTCGAAACGCTGGCACAAAACTGCCTCTGAAATAAAGATGCCTGCATTGGCATATTCCCTCTAGGAAAGCCTGGAATGCTAATCTGTGTTCTTACCAGACAGACCCCATTCAGCAGTTCACTTGGGTGTAGATGGGGACAGACTTTCCACCCTATTTGACTCTTGAGAACTTGTCCATGTATCCTACATATAAACTTTTTCCTTACCTTTATACAAGAAGGTAGAAATTTCTTTTCCAAATAGTGACTGGAAATACTTTTGGTCTGGGTACTTGATCAAGACCTTTTGGATTTGCTTCACTGACTGTTCTACCCAGGAGCACTGCCAGTCAGTGGCTGTTTTTCCCAATCAAGATAGAAACAAACCGCTTCCTAATTTAGAGGTGGAACTTTTCTGCTTCCACAGTGTGCAGAAAATCCAGTCTTAAAAACACTGTTTGAAAGAACAGTACCTGGCTCAGGGGAGGCAAATTCTGTCCTGCTTGTCCAGGCAGCTGCTGCCATCCCACAGCTCTTGACAGATCCCTGCACAACTCCAGGAGATCTCCCGCTGGGATCTCTGCCAGGCTTGCTGCCATTGACACGTTTCATGGCACAGCCACGTGGACTCTGACTTAGTCTTTTCAGCCAGTCTCAGCACTAGTTAAAATACCTGGCAGGGGCTTGCATAGAACAAAACTCCAAACAGAGACTCTTAAACCAAAGCCCACAAGGTGAGTGGCTCACAGGACACCTGTGTCAGTGCAGTTTCTCTGCTGATGTTCCAGCCCATCTCCCCACCGGACAAGGCTCTGCTCTCTGTGCTTTGCAGTCTCTACAGCACGAGTCTCTCTGTGCCATAATACCTTTCTTTTTCTAGATGTGCACACTGGCCAAATAATCTCCTCGTGTCTTGATTGACTGCTGGTTGAGACCATTCCCTGATCTAGGCAGACAGCATGGGCTTATCCCTTAGCATGGGTGCGTGGCGTGCCCTCCTCTGCCACACGTTTTGCAGTGCTTGCTATGGCTTTTCCCTGTCCCCTCTCCCCTCTGCTGCTGGACAATCATTCCCTGTGTCATAGATGGACTGACCTGGTGCTGTCCCTGCCTGCCTTCCCCCCCCTGCAGTCTGTATGCTCTTTAAGTGAATGTGTTTTAATTTTATTTTTTTTTTTCAGTAGGGAAAAGGACTTCCTTCTGCTGAAGGAATTATATTTGCACATGGCTCAGGGAGGTTCCTCCTCTGGCCGTTTCTGTTACCTCACTCATTTAGGCCAATTCCATTGCTAACGTTAAAAGGCCACCTTCCCCAACCCAGACTCCCGGAATAGTTAGGGAATACAAATCCAGTGTGCAGCTCAGGTTCCAGAGCCGGGTGGTCGTGTCTCCGTTTCGGCCCGGCGGAATAATTGGGATTTGGGGGAGCGGCTGTCACAGAACAGCGGCTTTACCCAGCAGAGAGGTGGAGCGTGTGCCACAGGCGTCACTCCCATCTCCACAAGCCCACCTCCCGTGAAACAGCACTTACAGAGCAGAGATGGAAGCACTGACCTGGCTCTGGAGGGAGGGAGGAGCAGCAGGACCATCGCAGCACGTCCACCCAGGAGTGGCCTCGCGTGGCACCTCTGGCACATCCCCATCCCGTGGCAGTTCCTCTCCCGTCACGTGCTCCGGGGCTGGATAAAGCTGCTAAAAACCCGGAGCGTGTTCTCCCCACCTGAAGCCCTGGATCCTGCACCCCTTAATTGCTGTAACTGCAAATTAACGAGGAGTGGGTCCCAACACTTCCCTCCTGGAATTTGCCACCAGAGCCCGGGCTGGAGTACCAAGGTGAACTCTGGGCTGGGGTGGGGGAAGGCCCGTGGGTTTGTTTTAGGAGTTGTCTGACTTGTCAGGAACTTTGCGCTGTGCGCAAACCGCGGTAAAACGCTACTGAAAGGACCTGCTAGAACCTCTAGGAACTGTAAAGGCTCTGCAGCCAAACTCGGTGTAAGTAGCTAGTACATGGAAGTACGGTATCAATTAAAAAAAAAAAATCTATCAAACAAACAGCGTGGGTCTTCGTTCTGTTTATTATCCTGCCTGCTCTGGAGTCCCCCCTGTGCCATTTCCAAGTACAGAGTCTTTGCAGAGACCAACCAGGACCAGCTCTTCCAGGCCTTTACCACCACCCTGGAAAACCCCCCTGTTTTTCAATTTACTCTTTTTTCCTGTGGGATTCTTGAGCAAAACTTTCCACACCGCATGGTAGTAAAAATCACATCTGTCTGCAGGAACTGGAAGAGTGAAAGATATGACCCCTCCAGAAGAAGCATCTCAAGAAGATGCATGTGGGATACAGGGAGGTGGGGGACAAGGGGACGGCCCTTCTTTACTACCTGAGGTAGTTGTCAGTTTACTCCTTTTTTGACTTAGCAGTGTGACACCAGAGGGTTTTCTGTGCTTCACAGAGGAGCAGAGCTGAAGTGGGAGAGAGGTTTTGTGACCTTACCTAAAAAACCACCGTGGGCTCAATGCTGTGGGTCAGTGCTGGAAACTCTGGAGTTACAATCCAGTCCCTCCTCTGTTGCTGTGGGTTTGGAGTTAGGATTATGCCAGGCAAATCATTGCAGGGAAAAATGGCATCCAGCTGAATTCAAAGAGGAGCTGCTTTTCCTCCCTTTTGGATAATAGATTTCAGGGAAATGGTGCCCAGACTACAAGTGGAAAATGTGCTCCAGTTGCCAGACTTGGCTCTGGATTTGGGAGCAATCCTACTATGAAGACTGTAGTAGTTTACTAAAGTTGACACCCACTCTAAAAAAGGGATTTTGAACAACTGCCAGTTAGAAATCTGGCCGGGGCCTGACTTACACATGGAGTAATTTCTGTGGTTTTTAGCAAACACATAAAAAGCAGCAGAACAAAGCAGAGGGAATTCCATAGGTGGGAAGCATGCCTGGAGTCACAAGCACCTTGTAACTACTTGGAAGCGTTGGTGTAGCAAAACTTGTCAACTCTGCAAGGAGTACAGGTTCCATTGCAGGAGGGATGTAACAACACTGCCACAGGACCAACCAAACCTTCCCCACTTTAAAGTGCAATTCCACCCTGGCCAATGTTTCTGCCTTCTTTTCCACTACCAATCCCGGTTGTTGAGCTCAACTGATCTACCTTGGAGGCCAGAAGACAAATGTTACACTGCTTAACCCTCTGAAGAGGTAAGTTCTCGTAGGGATGATGGAATTTACAGCGTGATTTCCTGGGCAGCAGGGGATCATTTAGGATGAATGCTGACTATTCAAATCAGTAATTACCACAAGAAAGAATTAAGTAGGAAAAATGGATGTTTTTCAGTCTATCCCTCTAGATGGTGCTGCACTATAGCATGAGAGAACAATCACAGTTGTAAAACGCACAACCATTTTACTAAGGTGTTGTCCTTACCCTGTGAGGGCTTTGCCTCCTGATTGCTTTCCTTGCCTACCTACCTGCCTTTCTGGGGTTTCCCAGAAAGGGGTGGATCCCATGCCTTGTCCTGCTGGGCTGGTTAATGTTGCAGAACTTGGCTCCACAGGTTATTCCTACCACTGTGTCTCTGTGTACTCCAGGAGTAAACCTGCTGTGCAAGGCAGATGGAAGGAGCTGAGAATATTGACACTTGCTAAATGAAAGGGAGGGGATACAGGAGATTCTTATACTTACATCACCCTGCCTCCCAAAGCAGGAATAGTTCAGCATCTCTGTTCTCGATGTCCTCCATAAGCAAGTGTGAACATGGCACAGGGACCCATCCTTCCTACTATCTATTTCCAGCTATTTTAGTGCATTATGCTCCTCACCCTACTCTGCCTGTGTGTGGGCAGCCCAAAGTCCAGAGCAATTTGCCAAGCAGCTAATTAATTAAATTCTTCCTGTTTTAACACCAATAAGACTGTTTAGTCTGCAATATATGGTGGAACATCACCCTAAAATGACCTCATCCCCAGTCCTGCAGGCCACAGTAACATGATATCCATACCCTTTACCTCTGCAATGGAGAACTAGCATATTTAGCAAATAAAGGTGGTGGTGGTGGTGGTAGCAGCAAAGTGACACATAACATTTACAAAGCCATTGACGTGATGATGGAACTGAAACTTGGGAAGGAGCCGTGCTGCCCACACCCCCGTGCCGTTTGCTCAGCATGCTTCAACAGAAGAGTCCTTCAGCAAACAGGCTGGCAGCTCAGGATGGAGTCACGAGACCAAAGTCAAGGCTGTACAGAGTCCAAGGCAAATGGAAGAGAATTTACACTTCCCCGTGTTTCCTCCTGACGGCGCAGAGCTCCCCCTCAAACCTGGCTGGCATGACATGGTCCTTCTGCCTTCAGAGCCCCTGCAAGGGAGAGAATTCCTCTTGGACCCTTCTGAAGTGAGGGTCGGGGTAGGGTTAGCACAGTAACTGACAGGATGTGAGCAAGAATTTAAAAGATCTTAATCCTTCCTAGCAGATGTTTCCTTTGGAGACAGAGCCTTTACAGCCCTCATGGCACGGCTCCCCATCTGCAGGGGACAGTGACAATTCCCAACTCAACAGGAAGGGGCAAAGCAGGTGGGATTTCAATGATACCCTGAAAGTGAATGTGCGTGTTGGTGTGGGGTTTACAGTAACACGACTACACCCACCACCTAAAGACACCTGTATTGCTTCTCAGGGCATTGGGGAAGCTCCAGAGGAGGAGCACAGCCACGCCCCAGGAGTCTCCCATCCACCTGCTCGCCACCCCACGCACACCTGACCCTCCCCCCTCTGCAGGGAGGCTGAAAGGTGGGCAGACCACCAGCAGTGACTGACTGTTTCCTCATCTCCTACCTTGGTGCCGTTGGTTCCACTGACTCCTCCTTGCTATTCCTCCACAGGCACAGCACAGTTTTCCTTGTTTTCTGATGGAATCGCAAGATAGTCTGTCCTGTAGTTGGAGGGAAGGAGGAAAGCATAACCTCAAGTGCTACAGTGCAAAAGGCAGTTTGGGTCCTTTCACCTTTACTGAATGCTTGGAAGTATCTCTGAGGCAACAAATGTCACCTGTAGAAGATGCTCATGGCAGGAAACTCCCCCTGGCACAGTCAGGAGCAAACACAGAGGCTTCCCTACTGGAAAATCCTACACAGACAGCCTTCCTACTATGTACGAAGAGCACCCTTATCCAAGCCAAGTGTGTAGAAAGATGGGAATGGGCCACTATAAAACCAGGCCTTCCAAGGGAGCACCTCAAAACCCTTCCAAACCAGGCCACCCTGGGGGTACCACACACTGTGGCCACGCTCCCTGCCCAGTGTGGTGTGCAAGTGTGCTGTCCTTAGTGCTTCTAAACACTGAAAGGATTTTGGGCAGTGCAAACATCAACTAGACCATGAAATAGTGAGGTTCAGTCTTCCTGCAGTCTGCTCTGGCCTGGGACACCTGAAGAACCCTGGCAGAACAGCTCCCTTCTCCAGAGACTCCACACTTACGCGTTTTCCTGGGCAGCCTCCTCTGCCTTGGAGACTTTCCTGTAGCAATAGACCATTTCAATCAGCAGCCACAGCGTGAGGAAGACCAGCAGGATATACATCATAATTTCTGAGATGACGGAGGTGAAGTCTTCTCCAGCTGTTAAGCATATGAAATAATCCCAAATCATTTCCGTGCAGCTATTGGAGCACAGCAGCTACCTGGACACTTCTCCACCCTTGTGTCATCCTTCCTAACCCACCTTGCCAGAGACATCCAGGTGCCACTATGCAGTGAGGGGGCAAAAGAGAGGGACCAGGCAAGGCTGCCAACAGCAGCAATCCCACTGGGTATCTCCAGTGGGCTCCAACATGCACAGCCTCACACGTTCCTCACGTTCTGTGCCACCCCCACATCCCAACGGATTGCTCACTGTTGGCCTATCTCGTCTTCACGCTCTGTTTCTTCCCTGGTGTTACTTGAGATGAAAACACAGAGCTGCTTGTGGGGAAGAGGGAGGGGAACACACAGCAGAAGAGACGAGGGCTAAAAGCTCCCATCCGTCTCTGAAGAGAACAGAATTCCCACTGGTTTCTAACAAGCCGGGATTTTAGCAAAACCAAGAGGGGTGGAAAGACTCGGGAGCACTCCAGAGGGACGGAGGGTGGAGGCAGGAGACTGGTATCAAAATGGAGAGTGAGTCTCTCCAGCAGGGAGGGGGCGGCAGCGGGGAAGCGCTGCGGCTCCCTGGGAAAGGCGGTGCTGTAGCATCCCGGAGCCACGGCAGGCGGAGCTGGAAACCTCTGCTCGCGCCTGCCCAGCTGTTCCCAGCTGTGCCCCAAGCCGATTGTACCTCCCCACGCTCTCAAAGAGCCGCTCTGTGCCCATAAAGAGCCCGCAGCCAGCAAACAGGGGGCAGCTCTTTCCTGCTGGACCCTGCGAAGACGGGCACGGTTATGTGGCAGCTCAGTCCCCCTCTCCTGCAGTGCCATGACAAACTCCATCGCTGGGTGACAACACCCACGGGCAGTGACAGCACAACACGCTCCCTGCCAGCCCTTCCTACCCTCCTCCACCACGGTGAGGTGGATCAGCCTGGAGCTTGTGAAGAGGGGTCGGTGGATCTCAAACTCGAACTCCCGGGTGATGTTACAGGTGTAGATCCCGGAATCGTTCAAGGTCACGTTTACCACGGTGATGGACACATCCTGCATGTCTTTACTCCCATTCCACTGTATCCGACCGCTGAAGCGGCTTGGAAATTCATGGTTTGTTTTCCTGTACTCGTAGATCTGTGAGGAAAAGTGAAAAGGTTAGTCACTGGCTTGGACAACACCACAGCACCCCTCTAGCTACACTCTCATGGACGTTCTGGGCCTCCTTAATAACAGCAATTGTTCATATTCCATCATCCTTTACAACTTAAAATATCAAACAACTGCAGAAAAGACAGAAAACTGAATTATCAGAAAACTGGTATCTCCATCACAGAGGCAGAATAACTAAGGCACAGAAAACCCCTGGCACACATGGACAATGACACAAAAAAGCAGCAAAAGACTGGAACGAAGAAGCAGGATCCTGTAAGTCTTTGTGCCTGTCAGTCACTGCAGGTAAGATCACCTAACGAAAGAACCAGAGAATATATACAGCAAAGACATTCAATTGGGGATACCCAGCTGAGATGAAGAGCTGCAGGGTAAATATGACAGTGGGATATTCTGGCTGACCACAGTCCCCCCCATTACACTGCCCATCTCAGCTCACTTTTGCTGGCATTCTTTGGGTTGCCACTGACAAATGTATCCCCCCAGCTCACTGAAAGTGAATTCCTGTCTCATTCCTTAGTGTGGTCCCTTTGGTTCTCAGACAGAAGGAGAATATTTGTCATCCTACCTGGCCCTGCTCAATCAGGATGAAATGCAACCACTGATCTAATGCTCCATACTCAGATAAAATAGCTAGAAAGAAACACGCACTGAGCTTTATCTTGTTCTCCAATTCACCATTCTTCCTCACATTCCAGTTGCCCCTCATCTCTGCAATTTCCATTTTGGTTCACTCTGAAAATGAATTATATCTTTTTCCCAACAGGGATCCAAAACCACCCCCAGAGATCCTCCCACAGTCAGGCTAACACTGCTTTCTCTGAGGCAAAAGAAGTAAATCCTGTCCTGCAGTTTTACTGGAGGTAAATTTAACCTCCAAAAGAACTTCTTTGGGATTCAGAAGGGATTCTGACTTGGTCAAGGGTACCAAGTGTCAGTCCATGTTTCTGCTTCCCTTCTTGATATTCTTAGAATAGGTATTCTTAGACTTGAGGAATTCAAGGAATGGAACTGGAAACTGGGATTCATGACCCAAATGACTGAACTCAAAAACAGATTCTAGCTTTTCCTGCCACGGGTTCATGCTATGCCCAAGTGTGGAAGGAGGCTAAGCAAAGAGAAGACACTTCAGTTGCTGCTCAAAATTGGTGCTGTGGAACCTCTGGATGAAAATGCTGCAGAAATTGTGACGATCTTCGGCTCAGATGAACTCCAAGCTTGTCACATAAAAGCAGCCCGTGGGGCATTTCTAAAGACTTGGAATCAGAATGTGGCAGAAAGCTTTTCCTCATATCTTTTGTTCATATCTGGGTGTCTCCCCTTCCCTTGCACAGTCCCTGGGGATCCTGCCCCAGGACAAACTTACACTCTCATAAATACCTTTTGTCTTCTCCCACACAAGTTCACTGGGCTGTGTTTCACAGCAAGACCTATGAAAACAAGTTACCAAACATACATACAGGTTCATCCTTTCCACCCTCGGGCCTGTAGAACCATTCCACCACCGTGCTGGCTGTCACCTCTTCCCTCTTCATGCAGGAGATGCAGAGCAGCTTCATGTCTGTTCCTTGGACAGCCTCTGTCTCAGATGGGACTTCAACACATACTGCAGAACAAAAGCCAGCTGGGGGAAAGGAACAGCAGAGAAGAAGTGTTAAGACAGAATTAGACATGCATCAATTATCCCCACCTTGGCATTTATGCTCACATTGTCCCCCATGGAAAATGGTTTGATTCGTTACTAGCACTGTCTGATAACAGATTAAGTCTCAAATGTCAAATTTCACCAAGCTTCCTTCTCTGAGATATTAATAATTCATAATAATTAACAGAGGGTGATCACTTCACACAGATTCACCTCTCCAGCACCTCCTTTGCCACAACTTTCAACTCTCCCCTAGTAATTAATGCCACTGTAAAGGCATTGTTCATTCCCTCCCATGCATGCTGAGCATGCTCCTGTTCCAGCAGCAATTACAGTCTGGGATGAGGGAAAGCCCGGAATTCCAGTGTGGAGGAACAGCTCACTCTTTGTGTGAAGAGAAAAGGTCTGGATGCTTTAACCTATCAATGTTTTCAAAACCTGTGAGGATTTGCCAACCCTTCCTGTCTCTGCTCCATGGGCAGTACTGGGAACCAAGGGGCTTGGATATGAGTAAATTTGGCAGCAGGAGGAGTTTATTGATTTTACATGCATTCCTGCTCAAAATGCTTCCAATCGGATCTGAGCTAATGCTGGCAACTCTCTGCTACTGCTCTTGCAAAGAAGAGGAAGATCATTGCATGTGAAAGCACATACTTGAGCAGAAAAGGATCATTTCAGCACGACATCTCAGACCAAATCCCTGCTGACACTTGTCCCCTGGGCTAAACAATACTGGGCTCTGTCTGCCCAAGCCTGTCTCCAGAGCCCAGACGCTGACTTTGCTGGCTGCTTCCTCCTGCTCAGCCTCTGAGACACCATTAACCCACTCTCTGGAGCACTGTATTATCCCAGGAACTATTCCTGGAAACAGCCCGATTCCAATTCTCCTGTACTACCAGCTCCATGAGTAGCACCAGCTTTCAGGGAGAAATAAGGAAAAGCTAGTGGATCATGCTTTATTCCAGTTAAATCAGAAGCACACGCACCCAACACACAAGGCTGTAGGGACATGCACATCAAAATGTGGCCATAGTGGCAAAACCGACCAACCTTTTCCTGTGGCAGAAATACAGCTGCAATTGCAATAAACTCATTTACTCCGGTTTGCACAGACTGCACGGAAACTGAGCACTAACACACGGCTTAATGGTCTGCACATCCTCCCTGAAGGCAGCTAAATGTTAAATTACATTGCAAATTCCCAAACAACAGCAAGCAGCAGGGAACATGCACATGCTTTGTAAGTCTCCTTAGCACCGAGGTATTTTCCTTAACACCGAGGTATTTTCTCTGCTCGTACCAACTCTGTCACATTCACACTAACTCTGCACGAACGTAATTCCCTTCTCTTGTAAACAAAACAAACAAACAAACAAAAAAGGCCACTTGGAAGGCAGCGTGAAGGGGAACCCTGCTAGGAAAAGCGAAGCCTAAAAGCAGCATCCTAGGAGAGGCAAGGCACCAGATGTGGCGGAGAAGCACAGGGAATGGAAGCACCTACCCCAGACCACCAGCACGAGCGAGGACGCCCAGAGCAGCCTCGGCAGCGCAGCCATTGTTCCGATATTTCAGCCTGGGCAGAGTCTCCTTCGCAAGATGCTTCTCGCCGCGGAGCCGGCGCAACAGGATGCCGGGGCGAGAAGGAGCCGCGGGCGCGCCGGGATGCGCGGGCGGCGGATCGCGGGGACCGGAGCAGCGGGCTGGGCTTGGCCGCGGGGGCGGCAGCACCACGGACAGAGCCCGCGGCCGGCCAGAGCCCGCTGCGCTCCGCGGGGCGCGGCCGGGGCTGCGCAGGGCGCGGGAGGATGCGCTGGGGGGCTGCGGGTGCGGGAGGATGCGCTGGGGGGGCCGCGGGTGCGGGAGGATGCGCTGGGGGGGCCGCGGGTGCCGGAGGATGCGCTGGGGGGCGGAGGCGGCGGAGCAGCAGCAGCAGCAGGTGCCCCGTGCGGGGCGCGGCCGCCGCTCTTTGTTCCGCGGGATGCGGGGCGCGGATCCCGGCCGGGAGGAGGATGCTGAGGATGCTGGAGGAGCCCGGGCGGGGGGCACGGCCGGCACAGGCATGCGCGGCCACCTCCCCCGGCCCCTGGGTGCGCAGGGCTCCTCCCGCTCCCGGTCCCGCCTGGGGGCTCCGGTGACCCCTCTGTCGCCTCCCTTTCTGGCTGGCTAGAGAGGGGGTGTCATAGAATCATACTGGAATGGACCTTAAAGACCATCCAGTTCCACCCCACTGCCATGGGCAGGGACACCTCCCACCAGACCAGGTTGTTCCAAGCCCCGTCCTAGCTGGCTTTAAACATTTCCAGGGATGTGGCACCCACAACCTCCCTGGGCAACCTGTCACCCCACCCTCACAGTAAAAGGTGTGGCAACCTGTCACAGCACCACATGGTAAAGAATTTCTTCCTAACATCCAACCTAAATTTCAATTTGTACCCATCACTCCTTGTCCTGTCTCTACGGTTCAGCATCATTGTCCTGCCTCCAAAAAAAAACCAGAGAGGGAGGGTGAGGGAGTTATCCCTGCAGGGTCACAGAAAGGCCTCTGCTGCTAATAAGTTTAATACTAACATTTGCACAGCTCTGAAGGTCACAGTTGGAAATACTGGGAAATCCTCTCTCCTCATGTTCTAGTCTGATTCCCGAGAGTTTAATGCCAGCAGCAGGCTGGGCTTTCTCTCCTTGGACTGGGGCCACCATGCCCTGGAGGGTTTCTCCAACTTTGAAGGTCACAGTGGACAGAGAGGGGAAAATGAAGTGCTTTTTAAATGAGCTCCCTTTTTAAAGCATCTGCAGCTCGATACACAGCACAATTAAACCTGCCCAACCCCATAGGGCAACGACATGGGAGTGACTGGCAGTGCCAAAACTCAGCATGCAGATGGCCAGACCCACCCAAACAGGGACATTTGCAGCCAGCAGAAAGCACCAGCCTCAGCTGCACGGGCTCTCAGAGGGGCACACACTGCTGCTGGTGGTCACTGCCACTGCTCTGGGTGGGCACGGGGGCCTGGTGCAGAGGGGGCACACACATGCAGTCAGGTCCCTGCACTGCTTAAAGCAAAGCAGGCACAGAACAAAGCCAACGCTTCTCCTAGACATCACCTAATTGTGTTTGTAGCAGCAGGCTGCATTCATTATCTGCCAATAGCCACAGAGCCACTGCCCCCACATCACCCTTCACAGGCTCCTGTGAGGACTCCAAGTAATTCCTCGCTGAGGACATCCTCCTCATGCCTTGCTCTGCTTCGCTGTGCTGACTGCACAGGTTACTCTGCCCTGTGCCAACCCACGTCTGGCTGTGATCCCTGAAGCCTTTGCAGTGTGAAATATTCCAGCAGGGACTGACTAAAGCCAGGATGGTCCCTACATACTGGCTGTCAGGTTTCACTGTCCCTCTGCTCCCAGGCTTCTTTGAGTTCCTGTTTATTCCTACCAGCAAAATTCTCAAAGAAAACACCTATTTAATGCACCTCCAGGAGCCAGGTATGATTAGGAAGACAAATAGCTTGCAAGTTGCAGATGCCAGCAGCACACTTCCGATTCCCCTCTCAGAAACCATCCATCATGGATAGCCAGACCCTAAAATCTGATCATTCTCCACAGGAAGACAAAACAGCAGGCACAATATCTAGTTTAACATAGCTACTAAACTGTTCGCTTCTCTCCCACTGCCCCTTCTTATATTCACAGCAATTTCACAAAGAGAAGGGCAGGTTAAGCCCGAGGATTTGCTCCCAACCCTTCTGGAACAATCCAGCCCATGTGTGGTGGATAAGTGCTGATGGTGGAGTTTTTTATAGATGCAGGAACTACTGGACAGTGTCCTTGGCTGTCTCATTTGATGACAACCACCTGTTTCACAGAGTCCCATGGAAATCACATCTATTCCCAGGAAGCACTGCCAGGAAACACAGAGCAGGGATCAGCAGAGCTGCACTGTTTGTGCTACTGCTGCTCTAATTACATCTATTACAGAGAATCCTGCCAGGGAGGAGAGAGAGGGTCCAAGAGGATTAAGAGGAAGCAGCAGCTCTACAACACTGACTTGCTCAGAGTCGCTGACTGACCCCTCAAACCTTTCTGCTCCTCCCCAGGTTAAAACAGAAGCCTCTAACCCCAGGCACTCCAAAACTCACCTGGCAAGCAACTGAAATTACAACCCTCCTAAAAAAAGCAACGAGTTGTCCCTCAGAATCACTCAAGCACTTCATGCTAGACTGGTGTTATAGCTGCTAAATAAAGAAGGGAAATTGGGCCCTGAGGTGAAACTGGCCTTGGATTTGAGTGGATTTTAACCTGGTCAAGGAATTCATACCCTCTTCTCCAGCTCTGGAGATGTTTATTCTTCACCTGTGATTCTTCACCTAGAGCACGTTTCATGCAACACACACAAGATCAAAGCTGATTTGAAATAAAAACCTGTAGTCCATCCAATTTATTCACCTGTCACAACCTGTGTTGGTTTTGTTTCCAAAGAAAACTTCTCTGCACTCATTCAGAGACACCATTGGTATTTAGAACAAGATACTTTCATTCTTGCTATAATCTGGGCTTAGCTGGGAACCACTCCAACATCCCCTGTGCCTGTTTAGAACAAGCAACAAACACCTCCCAGCCCTCATCAGGAAAACTTGCAAAGAAACGGGATGTTACATTGGGAGCCTGTTTCAATTCTGAGCCCTGGTGGGCTGCACAAGGCTGGAGAGCATGGATTCTTCCCAGCCCATCCCACGGGATGCACAGCTGCTCCCTCCTGCCCTGACACAGCCCCGTGAACTGGAAGGCAGGTGTAACCCTCAGGACACCACAGAGCCCTCAGCCATTCCCATTCCAGGGCAAATGGGGAAGGGGATGGAATGTCGGGAGAGAAAAATCTTGACTGTTGAAAGAGAAATCTCTGCAAGAGGCAGCCCAACTTATCATGCGGGGGTTGCTATGGCAACCCACCCAGTTAATGCTTCACAGGAGGAAAAAAAAAAAAAAAAAGAGGAAAAAAAAAAGCAGAAAAGGCTGGCACTTGTGCACAGGCACAACAAGACGAGGAGATAAAAATAATTTCAGCACCCTGCCCCCACTAATCCCTCGCTGTCATGGTCCCCGAGGCTGGGATTTGGGAGCGGGAACACAGCCCTGCGTGTCTGGGCTCCCTGGCACAGCCACCCTGGCGGCTCCCTCTGCCATCCCCCCATCGCATGGCTCTCGGCGCCAGCGTCCCCTCCGCTGCGCAGCCCAACAGCAGCGCAGCCCCTCCCGGCTGCCGGGAGCCAGCACGCACCCCCCCCGCAGGATCAGCTGCTCCCAGCCCCCCAAAAGAACAGCGGTGCAGTGCCCTGATGGGGGAAAGAGCCGGCACACTGAGAGAACCACCCCCCAACTCTGCTCTCCCCACTGCTGCTCCCACACAGCAGCCTCCAGCCGGTATGAAACGAGCAGTGGTTTGCAGGGAAGGCACACAGGATAATGAACACCAATTTAAAGATGTTGAGTTTAATAGATGTAGGCACCCTTCCCACGCACTCCAAAACCCGTGTGACAAATCTACAGCAAGGGAAGGCTTCTTTGGTTGCCTTTACAGGGTGCCTGGAGGGTTCTAAAGGCTCATTCAGTTTTCTCTTTTCACACCCAGGTTTTAAAATGCGTTCTCCATGTACCTGCCAATTCCTGGATCCTCTGAATATCTGAAACCACAGACAACTCCACCTTTACACACACCTTGGCACCTGCATTCCCAGCTGATGCACAGTTCCCAATGCTGGGGACTAGATCTGCCATCTTCAGGTGCACCCACCCCTCTTCTCACCCACTCCATCCCCGACATTCCCCATTAGTGCCTTAAGATGCAGGTACTGAGAGTGACTGTGCTGTTTCACATTTCTCCCTACACAAACACCTGCCTGCATTTGTGTTGCATCTGTTTTTGCCAGGTCTCTCTCCCCACGCAATGTAACAAAGTGGATACCCCCATTATTCCTGAACAATCTGCTCCATCCTGAGCAACAGCCCTATTTTCTATCACACACACACGCTGCAGGACCTTTTTCCACTAGTTAGAGATGGTGCATGTTCCTGATTTACTACTCTCCCTTTCTGCTTCCCCTGAGGGCCCCACAAGGCACAGTCCCTTTGCCATCCTTATCTCCCAGAGAAATCCCAGGCTGTTCAACATCCTTTATTTATCCTCAGCTCAGAATTGTTTTCCCTGTCAGGACTAAGAATAAAAACTGGATTTTAGAGAGTCCTCCCCTCTGTGAACACGAAGTGGCTGCCCTAGCAAGGACACTGCCCAAGCTTTTTACAGCCTTCCACAGCCCTGTTCCCTGGCAGGGAAAAGCTTCCTCAGATGTGGAACAGCCTCACACAAGGCAGAGCCTGAGCACGCACAGAGGCCTGGCAAGGTCTGGGGACTGGGATTCCTTGGAACAGCAAACAAGGCTGGGCTGAAAATTCCCCCCTCCGAGTCCAAGAAACACATGGATCTACATTCCTGCACGTTGCTGACACGTTGTGATCGGCAATTAAATAAACACTGGTTTTCCTCCTCTCAGACCTTTAATCCAGGCCATGTTTGGAGGTGTGTTATTGTGTACATCCTGGAAATTCTAAGCCCTGGTGTCAGTCCAGGTGCTTTTAGGTATTGTTGTCTGGGACTCGATGCCAATAAAATCAAGCAGTGCATCTGCACACAGGCAAGCCTTTGTGTGCTGGAACTGAAGGGCTGTTTTACCAACCCCAGCCTAATGAGATGGCACTTTCACAGACATGCTTTTAAGCCTCAGCTCATTCACTTTAGTAGTGGATGAAAATCCATTAGCGTGTCAGATTGCCACACATATTCATTCACGTTTGCTCATTTAATTTCTGAATTCTCACTGCTAGTAAATTACACAAATGCATCAAATAGTTCAGCTCCCTGCAACGATTTTTGGAGAGAAAAGCTTGCTGTCTTACCTTGGCTGGGTGGAAGTGCTGGCTGCTGCTTTCCTGAAACATGAATAAGGCTGGATCTCCTCCCAGCTGTCAGTAAATGTGGACAGACACCATTCCCAGGTTCCTTAGAAGACCAAGAGACTTTGTAATGGAGATGTTTGTCTTGCAGAATCGAGTATCCCACTGTAAAAGAGAAATTTTATTGGGTTTTGAGCCTTTATAATCCTACCCCTCCCATCCGTGGGTTCCTAACTTTGTCCTCCTGGTAGCACAGTGCCATTATCTTTCATCTAGAATGACAAGCGTGTGTGTAATACACCAGGCATCACACAAGGGAAAGGAGAAACAGTTTTCCAGCTTAAACATGACAGAATTGAAGGGTCACGGAATCACAAAATATGCTGAGTTGGAAGTGACCCACAAGGATCATGGAATCCAACTCTCGGCCCTGCCCAGGACCATCCCCAAGAGCCCCACCATGTGCCTGAGGTATTTTGTCTTCTGTCAGTGAGAAACATCTCCCTGGTCAAATCCAAAAGTGCAGCAGAAGTGTCACAGAGATTTGAACCTGTAAAATATCTACTTCTTCCCCCAAACCACCACTTTTCAAAGGGAATTCCTTGCTGGCACTTCGGTGGCTGAGCAGGCACCTTCTGGCTGGGTGCTCTGCTACAGTTTACCTGCTTTTAGTATTTGTTTTATTAAACAAAGCTGTTTGTTTTAAGCAAAAAAAAAAAAAAGGCAAATAAATTTAGAGTGTTCATAGGTTTCCATCCAGAGGCCAAATAAATAATCATAGGGAAGGAGAGATTATAGGGAGAAACCCCCGGAGGGGGGACACGAGGGAAGGAGAGAGAGAACACGTATGTGCACACACGTGTACACGCACGAAGGTGTCGCAGGCAGAGGGAAGGCATTCCTGGAGCTGTGCAGTGCTGGAAACCGCCGGCAGCATTCCCGCATTCCCGGCAGGTCGCGCTGTGCCTCCGCAGCGCCCGGGGCGAGCCGGGCTCCGCTCCCCGCTCCGGCTCGGCACGCACAGAGCCCGCACCACAGAAACCTCCTCTGCTCCCCTGCCCTCCGCATCCCTCTGGCTGCATCTGACCGCACCGACGTTAATTATTCACCTCGGAGAGCCCCCCCCCACCCATCGCGGACCAGACCCTTTGCAAACGCTGCGCTGAGGGCTCAGTGCAGCCTCTCTGCCCCGCGGTTTGGGGGCTCTGAGTTCTCCAGTTGTCCCGGGATAAAGTCATTTCTCTAGGAATACTCTAATTTATCTACGGATAGATGATGTGCTTGCATCACTCGCATATTTTCCCCGGTTGCTGTGAAATGCTACAGAAATACATCAGTTCTCTTAAGAAAAACGGGGGTGCAAACCTACGTTAAAGTGTCACATGGCAACTAATGAGCTGCAATGCTTATTAACACTTGGTGTGCAAGTCCAAATTCACCCCAAAGGTCTGAGTTTCTTGATTTGAGACACGTGAAACCTCTGCAGCAGAGCAGCTCTGTCAGTGTCTGACAAATTCTAAAAGCATTTGGCCATACAGGACTTAAGCGATGTGTCATCTCTGTACAACCTTCAGGATTAGATTTCCGTGGCACAATAAAAGCAAGAGGGATGCAGAAGCTCCTCTCCAGCCTGAACCCTGGCACAAAGCACCGACCCTGCTCCCCTGCGTGTGCTTGCCCTGCTCTGTCCTGGCTCCTCCTGCTTCACCTCCAGCCCCTCCCACAGGAATCCGTGTTTTCTGGAAGGCAGGGAATAAATGCCCCCAGCAGCCCCTTCACCAGAGCACAGCAGCAGCTCCAGAGCCGGCACACAGGACAGCAGGGTGATGTCACTGCCTCGAGGTCACAGAGGTTGCTGTTTCAAGGGCAACTCAAATGAGGTCATCAGCTCAAGCCTGTGTTTTGGCAAGGGCTAAAAATCAGTGCCAACTGCCAGTGATGTGTGGAGGATGAATCAAGGTCAAGAGCATTCAATTTTGCTTTGAATTTTACTTTGGAAACACAGTTTCCTTCTAGAGAGGGAGGTGGGATTGCTCAGCTCCAGAACAAGGGACACTGTTGATCTACTGTCCCCATCACTCTCACACACACAGAAATGCACAATGTTGGCACAGTGTTCCCAGAAGGATGTTATTATGGGCACAACTTCCTACCAAATTAAAAAAAAAATTAATAATGAGGGGTTTAGTTTTTATTTATACTTAAGAGAAGGCTGCTGTCCTGAGAGAATGAAGTTTTATCTGCTACTTTCATAACTTTCTTAGTACTATTCTAGTGCATACATTTGAATTATCAAAATGAAAACCACTTGAACTATAATCTCTTCTCTTTTTTTGGTTTTTGTATAGATTCAGCATCAAAAGATCCTTGTCCACATTCAATTATCCAGTGATAACAACTGATTTTTGACAAGGAGCCACGCTGATCATATCAGAGAGAGAACATAATGCAGATATATTCCATTTAGAGTGATACACAGATATAACCCTCTCCATAAAACTGGTTATGTTGGCAGCATCCACATGCTCCCAAATGCCCAGTAAGGAGGTGAAAGGCTGCCTCTGTGACCCACTAAGCAGATCAGTTCCATTCCAAAGGCACTACACATGGCCCCACCAGTACCTGAGTTATTAAACTCTGCTCGTTCAGACACTCAGGATGCTCGCAGCACATCTACAAGCAGGTAGTTCACACTTTTGTCATGCAATGAAAACAATCCTTGATGGCAACATTTCTGGAAGTACAGTTTTTGTTCCAAACCCACAAGATATTTCATATTATCAAGACTGACTGTGGGTTTTTCAGGACAGGCTCAGCAGAGCTTGCTCAGAACTCTTGTGCACGGTGAGCAAACCATGATGGGGTGTCCACTTTTTGTCAGAAGTGTCTTTGAACAAAACCTTTTGGAGGACAGATAAAATTAGCTTTTTCTATAAAATATGTTAAACTTTATGGCAGAAGTTTCTTTGCATTAAAACCCCAAGCTGTGCACTACAGAGCAGAGCCCTGACAGACATTCCCTGCCAGCTGCACTTGCATGTGCTCCATTTGCCTGGCAGGGATCACATTCCCATCTTCTGCATTTCACTGTTGTCCCTGTGCAGCTTCTCCCTGCTCCTGGACAGCCCAGGTGCTCTGTGGGGTTGGGATTTATCACCACAGAGGGCAACTCTGAGTCCTTTGAAAAGTCCTTTCTCCTCCTCCTCCTCCTCTCTCCTATCAAATCAGACAAGGGGAATGACACTTCCTAAGAAAGGAGGTGTTTGTTCTATAAATAGCCTTTTTCTCACACACCACGAACATTACCACCCTTTCCCAGCATCTAAGAGCAACAACACCCAAATAAACATCAACACTGGTTGTTTCTCTGAGAACTGAAGCAATAAAGCACATTAATGCACATTCTGAAGGCACAAGCATTTCTGAGGCAGAAATAAAGTTTCACACATCCTCAACAAAAGCTGGAGGCTTATTTCAATTTAGAAGGAAATGTGTTTCCTCCAAAATGCCAAAGCGCTCCTAAGCTGTAATAAAGAGTATTAAGTACTAAGAGTATTAAGGATGATTTGCTTTTCCCAGCTACTGTGGGGTCCGTAAATGTTGAATTTGAAATGCAGACGTTATAGACAAGCAGGGTCAGTGCTGCACCTTCTGATTTCTGCAGGCACTGCACTCACATCCTTCCATAAACTAATAAAGTCCTCTATCACCTGAACCCATGAGATGTCAAACCCTCCCTCCCAGGAGGAAGGCTGGAAGCAGAGACACACCGAGCAGAGGTGATTTGCTCAAGGCCACACATTAAAGCTGGGCTTGGGGTGATGGCCCTGGGCTTCCCGTTTCCTGTTTTAATGAGGAGTTTAGGGCACCTCCACCCCAGCAGTGACCCCCATTCCTTCATTGCTGGCCCGTGACCACACAGGGGCTGCTGGTGCTCCTTCCCCTGGTGCATCTTGCTCAGCAAAACCTCCTCCCCTCGTTTCCCTTTCTAGGCAGAGCTTTACAGGCTCTTCCCCACTCAGGTGGCACCCCTGGAACACACCGGTGCCAACACACAGCAGGAAGCATTTTAGTGCTTTAAATTGCTGCAAACCTTTGCCTTTGTCTTTTTAACTCCAGACAGTCCTTGACTGACTGGAATCCAGTACTGAAATCAGCTTTGCTCTTGGTGATAGCTCAGAGCTAAATGTGGTTTTTTGTCCTCTCCCCCCTACATTTTTCCTTCTTGGCGCATTAAATCATTTACATTTTCCAAATTATTAAATATACAAATAGCTGCAACTCTCTATGAAATAACTCAGTGTTTTCCAGTGAAAACACTCATCAGCCAGCTGGAAAGACATTCCATACCTCACATTCAACACAAGCTTGAAACGGAGCAACACCAAACCCCAGTCTGGGAGTACACGGCACGATTCCAAACACAGGCTTGGATGGATAAAGAAGGTCTAACGCAGCCAGGAACATTTCCAGCAGCATATAGATTCTCCTGTGTGTTATTTTAGTCTCAAAGCCAAAATGCTGGCTCTGAAGGTTCATGCAACACAGACAAAGCCCTGCTGTGAGAAGGAGCTGCCTCTCCTTGACTTGTTCCATTTTTGATCCGAGTATTGGAATTGCCTCCAAAGGGGGCAATGGCAGCACTTCCTGACCACAAGGAAACACTATCACAGCAAATAACAGAGCTCAGCTCATGTGGGAGAGGTCACACCAACAGCTCCCAGCCCAGTCCAGTCCAGCAGAGCTCAGGCTTAGCAATGCAAAGTACCTGCCTTTAATCACAGCAGGCAGGAAAGCTCATCCTGCTGCTTGATGCGACTGTCAGTCACTAATTTCTTATTTCCAGCTGTTTTAAAGCTAATTTGAAAACGTTTTCTTAAAATAAAAATAATTGATACTGAGCCCCTCCCAGTGTAATTGTTCCAAATTTATAAAACATAATTCAGTTTCCATTCTACCGACTGGCATTTCGTGGGGGTGTCTCTACATTCCTGAAAATTCACCCTGCAAATCCTTTTCCGCTCCCAGTGGAACAGAATGACAGCGTCACCACACATGGATGTGCTGAACTGCACCCAAGTGCTGAGCAGCAGCAGGGAGGGAAACTTCAGAGGGGGGAAAAAGCAGGAGAGAGACATGAGTAAGGCAGGATGTGGGAGAAGGCAGCACAGTTGCTGGTCAGAAGTGTCTGGAGGCACAAACAGCAGACCCCGACACTCACCTCGGCAACAACAAAGGAATCCCTGAGACAGGAGCTGTTTTGTCGCCCGTGTCCTGCTCTAATGAGGTCAACCCAGTCTTGGTTTCGACTGGAATTTCCTACTGGAAGCAGAACAAAACTCCCCAGCCCTTGCCTGGAGCAGTCTGGAGAGCGGTTCACGTGTGACAGAGGCTCTCCTGTGTTTTGGTGCAGCTCTTGGAAGTGGGAAGGAAGCAGCATTCCCACAATCCTTGCTGCCATTCCCACCTGTCTCACGTGGCTTGGAACACTTTCCATGAGGAGGCAGCAAGTACAAACTGGCAACAACACTGAAAGAGAGCACAGAGACCTGATGAGCAGCAGGGTAGAGATGGCAGAAGACTCACTTCAAATATATAAACTACATGCTCTGGTCCAGTGGGAGTGTTTAACCCTTTTCATACCTTAAATTCTGCAGGGAACTTAAACAGTTTGCTTTTTCTTCCAGAAAATTCCCCAGAGGCATCCTGACAACTCCCTCAACGCCACCATTTGATTCTCTTTCCCCAGAAACTTCTTCCAAGCCACTCTCGCCATCCCTGCTGGATTTTTCTCATTCCCCAAAGCTTTTCCCTCACTGCTTGCAGGCGAGTTTTTTTTTCAAGTCTCGAATTTGCAACAAATCCCTTTATCCTTGGGGTGTAACAACCTGCTCAACCCAACGTTTTGTTCAGAACTAGGCACGTTGCTCAGAATCAATAGGAGACAAATTAGTTGTATAGGAATAATCTATGCAGGTGTGGCAAGATTTATGGCACTGAGACAGTGACCAGACCATGGAGCACATCCCCACAGGATCACAGGAGATTCCTGCAGGCAGCAGAGTATTCCTAGGGAAGCAAACACCTCCAGGAGGGAGGGAGGTGAGACATGGAAGACACCTCAAAGAATCAGGCGTGGAATTCAAAAATTAGGAGGCAGCACAGTGGTGTGGGACAAGCTCCAAGGCAGTGCCCTGACATGCCCTAAGTTACAGAAACCTCTGCTGGAATCAATGCCCAAACGTCGCTTCCCACTCCTCAGGAAACAGGCTCAGGAAAAACATGGCACACATTTTAAGGAGGAATCAGCAACAGAGTCCTGGATAAGGACAATTCCCTGCCATGCCTGAACCTCAGTTAAGGTGCTGGGAGTCCTGAGAAGCCTCAGGGAAGGAATGATGCCATTCCCAGGCATGCACAGACCAGGAGGCCAACTTCTGCTGTTTATCAGCTTATAATGCAAGAGCAGAAAGTAGGTCAGCGAGCAGGATATCCCAAAAAACGGAGAGAACTATCTTCCAGCCTCTTCTGCCAGGGAAGTTTTGATCCATGTATGTAGGCATGAGCAGAGCTGATTTTTGATGGAAAACCAGGAACTGTTGGAGCCCAAGGCCGTGTTTTACTCCCCCAGATCAAGTGCAAGCAATTCAGGACTCAGGAAAGTAGGAAAGATGCTCACACCCGAGTTCCTGGGGGCCCTGCATCAAACCTGAATCAAAAATCAACCCTGTGTGCAGCAAAGCAGGGATGATAACACCAGATTTAGCCCAGGCACACACAGCTTTAAGCTATTCTTCCTGAGTGCCCTACATAACAAACCCAAACAAATTAAGGAATGAGTAATAAAAAGGTAGGAGGTGGCAAGGCTTGTTTTGGATCAGGAAAGGATTCCCATCCCTTGCTTGGAATCTAAATTAGATTCAATTTAGATTAGAGTGAGGCAAGGCCGAATTCCCTTGATGAATGAGCTGCTGCAGTAAATCCCTCATATTTTGCAGCCATTCTTCAATAAATTTATTTTTCTTTTCCTGCTTCTCCCGTTTGTTTCTGCTCTTGTCAGCTTCATGCCATGCCCTCCGCTGCTCCTCCAGGTTAGGATATCCCTTATTATCTCTCTCAGTAAGGAAAGAACTAATTTGTTGTCTGGTAGAGAGTGTTCCTGGCCTGATAAGTGGATTATCTCCACAAACATGCTCTGTAATGCAACGACAACCCCACACGCTCACAAAACCAAAGGAATTCGTCTCAGCCAGTTGTGTGACATCCAAAAGTGAAAGGTCCCTCTCCTGCCCAGTGTATCAGTGCTACAGCCAGGGTTTTGCTAAAGGAAAAATCCCAGGAAAACACACAAAAGGACACCCACAGTCATGCTTGCCATGACTGCAAAGGGATCTCTGTCCTCCCAACAGCCTTTGTGTGGCCACAGCACTCACATGTGAGCTCCAGAGCACTTCGCAGAGCAAAACCTCCAGCTGGACAGTGTTTAGCAGTGTCCAAACAGCAAAAGAGAAGCAGTGCCAGGAGTACAGCACAAAAACACCCCAAAAGGGTTGGGAACTGGGGAGGTGGAGTCACCTGCCCCCAGGAACTGGGCAAAGCTTAGCCATTATCCCTTTGCCTCGCTGCAGTCCAGGCTTGTGAGTTTCACTCTCCAGCCACTCTCCATCCCACAGATTATCATTTGAGATATCAGTGATATCAGATATTCAGTCCCTGCCACCTGCCTCTTCCCAGGAGGAATCAACAAAGAACAGCAACTTAAAATAAATACTTCACTGAAACTCTTCAGCCTCTGACTCATCTCCAAGAGGAAGACAAGTGGATGCAAATCATGTGTTGATCCAGCACCGTGTACCTGACAGACCTTTATGTGCCGCCTCCTGCAACAGAAGGGGGGTTCATTAATTTCATAGTTATCAAGTACTGCTTTACAACTTGCTCTTCCTGGCTCGTAGGGCTTGGGTAAAGGCCGTCAGGTCCTGCTCCTGGCTCCTAATTTTAATCCTCAATCAGATTACCAAAGTAGCTGGGGAAAGAGCATTACCCAGGAATTTCTTTGGGGATGGATCAAAATTAAACTGCTTTATTTCACTGGTCCAGCTTCCTTTGGAAGCATTCTAATTTTTGCCTCTTCCTCAGAGAACCCAATTTCACAATGGGCAGCTGCAGGAACACCAAGCTTTTCATTTTTAGTGCTTACCTTGTGCTTCAACACGCTCCCTTTGGCAGAATCAGCCCATTAATCATCCTGATGGGAAGGAGACACAGAACTACTCAGAGTACCAGACAAATCCCACAGGGCTGGTGATTTGCTAGGACTGATTTTGTTTATGAAGCTGTTTTCCTTTGCTGAACTTTGGTGGCCTCTGCAAAACTGTTCCACTGCTGTATTTCAGCCTTTGTTTCCCGCCAGCATGACGTTTAATTCTTCCTTTCTGATGTTTGGTTTCACACCTGTTCACTTTGTGATAAAGTTACGCTCATTTTGTAGTATCACTTCGGCAGCTGAATAACACACTTTAGGGTGATGCTGCAAGACAGCAATATTTGAATGCAATGCTGATTTTGTGCAATAACCTGATAAAACCAGACATTATTCCAAGGAGCTGCTCTCTTGAATGGATGCCCAGAAGCTTCTGAAATTATTAAACTTGAAATATATTATGTTAAAGAGTAATCTCCTTCCAAAAGATGCAGTAGCATAAACTCCTACACGTCAGGAATCCAGTGCCAAGTAGTGTAAATTTTCAGGGTTCTGAAAGAGCTAAAAATAAGGCAAATAAAAAGAGCCAAAACCACAAGGAAATATCAAAATACCTGATTCCACTTGCAAGGAAGGAAATACTAATTCATGTACTTTAATTTGCTGTGATTACATTTTTCATGGGAGAGGAGAATAATACATATTTTGGAGCTTTTTCAGTCATCTGTGGTTGTCCAAACTGCACTGAAATTTAAAACAATCACACGGGGAGATAAAGATGTAGTTTGCTCTTGCTAAAAAAAGCTCATGGCCAGCGTCCAATAAAACCCTGGGCGAGTAACAAAACTATACCCATTCCCAAATTTAAATGGACATCAACACCAAGAAGGATGGAAACTGCTCAAACATAGCCAGGATTGTGCCACTAAGCCCTGTAAAACCTCCTCGCACAGCAGCTCACATGGAGTAAAACAGAACCATGGCTGTTTCCGCGGCTTTTAGGGCACCTCATGGAATGAGGATCCCAAAATTCCTCTACTCCCAGTTTTCCAAGCCCAGGTGGTTTCACAGCCCATCCGCACATTTGAAGAGGAGCGAGCCCCTCGAGTGTGAACCAAAACCAAACAGATATTCGATCCAGTCCTGTATTTTACATTCATCTCCAGTGCCAAACTGCCTAATTAGCAGAGAGGGCAAGCTACAGAGGCAGGCTGGGAGCCAACCCATCTATCATTTGCATTTAAGCAATGCTTTCATATTTGCAAAGTGCTGTGCAAACAGCAATTACTGCCGTGATGCAGCAGAGCTGATTAACCCGGGGCTGCTGTGACTGTGCTGCTCCCAGCTCTGGAGCTGGATCATCTGGAGCTCCAATCCCTGCCACCATCCAGAGCCTCTGCCCTGCCTGCCTCCTCTGCAAGGGTGGGACACCTCCAGCTCCCTTCCACTCTCCTGGGAAAGGCCTGGAATAAATCTCACACAATAGTAATAAAAATTGACTCCCAAAGTATGAAGCTCTGGTTCGACACTTTGCATCACCCCACTGCTTGTGCTGCACAAGGGACAGGCAAGGAAAAGGGAATAAAGCTCACCTGACAAGATAGCCCAGTTGCTTTTTCCATCTTTTCCCAGGGTTGCCAAGTGCATGAGCACATGTGGCACCTCATTAACCTCAGAGCATCTCCTGTAACTTTGTTCTCTTTTAATTCCTCTCTTCTCCTTCCAAAGGCACAGAGCACATACCTGGGAGTGTCCAACGCCAGGTTGGACGGGGCTTGGAGCACCCCGGACTAGTGGAAGGTGATGATTTTCAATGTCCCTTCCAACCCAGCCCATTCTGGGGTTCCATTCTGGCTCCCTTCCCTGCCCAAGCTAAGGCTGTGCTGACCTGCAGGTAATTCCCAACAGATCTCGGCCACCACGCACTGACTCATCACAAAACTTTGCCTGCTGAGCGTGGATTTGGTGACACAGGGAGCCTTTCATTCATCCTTGGCTTTGTCACAAGTCATCTCATCCCAGATGTATTCAAAATATTTGACTCTTGAAGCAAAAATTGATGGGATTTGTGAGATCCTCTTTCAGTTAAAAAAAAAAAAAAATCAGCGTTAATTTTCTTAGCAAATATTTCTCCAGTAAATCAGTGTGACCAACTGGAGCGCAGTTCCTAGGAAAGGGTGTTACAAAAGCCCAAGGTCATGCTCATATCTGGCTCAGAGCCATCCACACACAAAAGCCAAATCAAAGCTTGGGAAATGCTTCTTTCAATATTTAAATCATGTCACCTGGACACCTCTATATGCACTTGTTCCAGAGAACAGGAGTCATCTGCCCTGAAAGCAGGTATTTCATCTGAAGTGCTATTCTAGGCTGCTCCTCTATCCAGGCAGAGAACAGTCTCTGTGGCGTAATTATCATCTCATCTGCACCTAACAGGGATGAGAAACTGCTGTCTGGAGGTGCTGCTTTCTCCCTCTTGGCTGTAAAGACAACCTGAGTGACTGGTGCAGCCTCAGAGCCAAATTAGATGAGCTGTATCCCCTCCCAGGCAACTCTGTGCCGGGAGAGCTCATGTTTTGCAGCCCTCAAGCAGATTATACAGGCAAGGGACACACACAGACCAAGGAAATAGAAATTGGGGGCCTCATCTTTTCACTGGGACCCTCCTGCTGTTGATTTACACTCAAGACTGGGGGGACCCCCAGCTATAAACCCCCTGATCCTTTGGACAGCCCCGCACACAGCAGGGTGAGCCCACCCCGGGGTGGCAATCAGGGGGCACAACAGCCAAAAACACTGAGCGGGGTGGGGGGGCTGTGACACTGCACTGAGTTAATTCAATACTCAGTCAGGAGCCCAGACTTTCTGGCTGCTTTTGTACGTGTCACTGCCTCTCTGTGACTCAGTTTTTCCACCTGTGAAGTGCAGATGAGGCTCTTGACCTCCTTTGCCAACTAATATTGGATGTACTGATGAAGAGAACCCCAACACACAGGTGTTGGTACTCACTAAGGGCATTTTACAAACACTTCTAACTATGATAATAGTTAAAACAGTCCAGTGACCTTCCCAAAGATGAGCACAGTAAAAACAGATTCCAGAGACACAACTTACAAAACCAAGAACTATAGGGGAAAATCTAAACTCAGCCAACATTTTCCGCTTAAAAAACCATTTCAGAACTGTCCAATACAAATGCTCCACTGAAAGAAAGCTACAAAACACTTCAGCACATCCTGCCTCCAACAAAACTTTGCATTCTTTGTGGCAGGAGGAGTTTTACAAAATGTTATCTGTGCTGTCCTGAGCCGTTTCCTAAGTCAGACTGAAAACTGGTGAATTCACTGCCAGCCAAGCCCCAGGCCTGTAACTTTCTACATTTCTTACTTAACTGACTTTATTCCAGCGGGTGGTTGGACTGGTTCTCAGCAGCAGTCCAACAATATCCCGTGTAAATCAAAGTCAGGGGCATTTTCCCAAGGGGAAAACAGGTGAAAGGTGAGCTTGGGTTTTCCTACAGCATTAAATGCCCCAAGACTGAAGGTGGGAGGTGAAACTCTGCCCACGGACGGTGACACGCTCGGCCTTGGCAGGGGTGGGAGGCTCTTTCCTCTCTTTAAAAGCCAGTAAACACCTGGCTGTGGCACCTCTGCCACCTTCCAAGGGACTGGAAGGGAACTGCCATCCTTGGAATTGCATTCCTTTTGAGAGTGCCATCATCAGCCCCTTCAACTCAACACATTTGGACCTACAGCACATAAAACTTCCTCTTCCTCCGAGTGCCAGGGGAGTTGTTTCACCCTGATTTCTGTAGCAATAACTCACATTAGAGGGCACAACTAAAGGGTCTGATCTTTCAGGGACAGGAGGGAATCGGCCCTGGGAATTCCTCGTGCTCCTCCTGCAAAGCCATCACCGCACTGGCGCTGCTGCATTTGATCTTTTCAGTTCCTCATGTCCCACCTGTACCGTCCCAGAGGGAGATATTGGGATGCAGCTCCAAAGGATGCTGTGGGACCAAGGCAGAGGTCCTGGCAGTGGGAGGGGAGACATGGCCAAGCCCCTTCGTGTGGCTTTGACAAACCTGAAACAAGTTTTTCTTGACCCAAAGTATTTTCTGTGCAAGGCCCAGTGCGGGTGAGATTTCACACTGCTCCAAAGCTGTGCAACAAACCCACGTGACTTTCAAATTCCACAGGTAAAATGCTGCTTGAAACTTCATATCACAGCTCAAACTTCCCCGTTGTGTAACACCCTCAGCTATTTCAAGGCTGTTTTCTCTGACCCCGGAAACCTTCTCTGAATTTTACTCAAGGACACAAATGTGATCATCACATTGGTAATGGCAGAGGATAGAATTTCCAGGGGATAGAATTTCAGAAGGAAATACAAATGAAAAATAAAATACATATTGTCTGAAATACCTCAGAAGGTATGAGGAGTTGAGCAGGGAGGGAGAGAGGAAGAGCATTCTCTGCTCATCTTTTAAAGCAGCCAACAGAATTCCACTGCAATGATATTGTAAATGAAAATAAAAGGAAAAATTGAAGAAGAGCGGGGCACAATCTCCTTCTTAAATGTTTCAATAGATGCCTTCTACTTTGCCTGCTTTGGGAGTAGCTTTATAAAACCCACCTGCCTTTCTGGGAATGCAAAACCTGTCCTTTTTAAACACACCACCTTACCTTCTCCTTCCACTAAGCCACAGAAGCCAACAGTTTTCAATATCCTTTTCACCTACTGGTTGTTCAACTTTGCTTCCTGCCTGGAAATCTCTATTTTCAGGGATGGGGCTGCCAAGCAGAGGTCAGGCAGTGCCAGCAGAGGTCAGGCGGTGCCAGCAGAGGTCAGGCAGTGCCAGCAGTGGTCGCTGCCTGCCTGTCAGCTCCTCTAAGCTGGGTCAGTCCCAGCCCTCGGCTTAGCAAGCTCTGACTAAAGGCTGTGCCTGTCGCAAGCTCTGAGCCAGGACTGTGGCACTCCCGGCTGAAACCCTCAGCTCCGGGTGCTCCCCAAGGCTCAGCTCAGCAGCAGGGCAGGCACAGCTCGGGGTGAGAAGGGGCTGTGCTGGCATGACCCACATCCAACCCACTGACTCATGTTTAATCACTTTCCAGTGGAGGTCACGCAGCCAGTAAACATCTGGCTGGGGCACCTCAGCTGCCTTTCCAAGGAGAATTATCTTGCTGGTCACCATCAGGCCTGCTGTGGCAGTTGTCAATCACCTGTGCAGTCACATTAGTGCAATGACCTGCTTTTCGTGGTGGAAAAAAAACCAAAACAACACCAAACCCAAAAGCCACAGAACCAAAATTTGCTAAGCAAAACTTTGCTGAATAATGCTTACTTTGGTTGCACACAAATTTAGGAAGGAACTGTTGCCCACTCAAAATGGCTTTTGACAGACAACGGGCACCAGCCTTCCAGAGGCTGGGCATGGAAACCACACAATGCTGTTTCTAGAGGGCACAATGGGTTTGGAGCAACCTGTGGAAGGTGTGCCTGTGCATGGTGGGGGGTGGAACTGGATGGTCTTTCAGGTCCCTTCCAACCTAAACCATTCCGGGATGCTGTGATTGCTCAAAACATAACACACATACCGAGTGGTTTACAAGCCTGTCTGCTTCCTGCCCCGTGCTTGCAGAGGTGCTCTGGGGTAAACACACCTCTGCAGCACTGGCCATTTTCTCTGTCCAGCTTTAGCCCATGCTCAAATCCCTCTTTTAGCCATCCCATTTCCTCCTGTCTCCATCCCAAAGAGTTCTTGCCTCTGCCACTCTCCAGGCTGGGATGTCTGTCAGTAATGAGGTTGGATGTGTTGGTCTAGAGGAGCAGATTCTCATTGCAAACCACAGGTTGGGCTCTGCAAGTTCCTGATGCACCAAACCAGCACATCAGATAACATTTTAAATGGAAAGATGCCTTTTTTTCTTTTTTTTTTTTTTTTGGCCTTAGAATGATCAAAGCATCAAGACAGCAGCTGTTTGAAGGAAAGACTAGAATTTACAAACCGCTATAAATCATTTATGATTGCAAATGAAACATTGGAAATATAACCATGTTCAAAGAAGAAAGTTATGCTGTGCTTTTGCACCAACTTCCAGTCCTGACTGCACCTTTACACAGGAAGATCAACTTTCCCTACTGTTTTTATACCAACATGGATTCAGGAATGGGTCACGTTAGCAGGAAGAGAATACGGAAGCAGGAAGATAAAGGATTAAGAAGAGTGGGATTGTCCTGAGTGCCATGACTTGCTTGTGGTTTGTTTTACTCCTCAGAGACGTAAAAAAATCAACAGAAGGTTGTTTCTAAGTAATATTCCCTCCCACCCTTCTCACAAGAAATGGGCAAGCTCTAAACCACTTACGTTAGAACCTTCTTTAGGCAGGCAGGAGTGAGCTCAGAAGTTTGCAGAACACCCAGCTCACAATTCCAAGTAATCCAGGATTACTTTAGATATAATAGAGGCAGTCAGGGCTTCTTGATGAGCCATGTGAAAATGGTTTGAATGAGCAGCTCTCCCCAGACAGTGACAGAATACAACTGTCCGTATTGCTGGAGAAATGCAAGGAGAAACTCTGCAAACAAGGGCTAAAGATGAAAATACCACTCACTTTCCCCAGGCCTAATTAGTTGTTCTTCAAATGATGTGAAGAAATAAAGGATATATTGAAATATATATATATATATTCATGCCCCACAAAGCTCACTTCAGCAGTACATCAGCTTCAAAAGGCTGAGGGCAGCCCAAATCCTTTTGTAAAATCAAAAACTTGCCCTGAAACAACCCGCAGCTGAGGTGGCTGTGCCAAGTCTGCAGGGACACCATGTCAGCACAGCATTGATAATGAGTTCATCATTCAAAATGCAATCCTAAAAGCTGGGAATTCGGCCCATTGCTCCTCAGCATTTTCTGCTCATCTTTGACTAACAGGGGGGAAAAAAAAAGCCCAGAAATTTATCTTTCCATGAACCCTGTACAGCCCCACATAAAACTGAACGTGCAATTCCCCAATCACAGAAGAGAAATACTCAGACAAGGAGTGGTTTACAACCAATGCCTAAATTACCAGTGTCCAAATACCACTTAAAGCTTTGCCTTAGTTTGGCTCCTGAGAGCTTTATAGAGGTGCTTGGCTCATCTGTGGCCTGTGAACTGCAGTTGAACGTTGTTGGGTTAAATTAAGCAGGGGGGGGGGGGGGCGATCAGATTTAGCACCATCTTTTCCCTCTGCTGAGTAAGAAAACAAGGAATCCTCCCAAACTTCCCAGTAAATGGACCCCGAGTACATTCCCAGCCTCTCCACCTGCCTGCTCCTGGAGACAGGTGGCTGCAAAGCCTGGCTTTAAAGGATGCTGAAAGGACAAGGAAGTCACACAGCTACTGGATGGACCTGCCAGTGTGTGCCAAGCTCTCCTGCAGCCCCATCCCACCTCAGGAAGGTGATTTTAGCCCTGCAAAACCATCACCTGAAGGTCAGGTTCTGTTTTACCCTTGGCTTGGAAGGAGGGAAAAATCCCAACCCTCGAGCAAAAAAGCCATTTTCTCTATAGAATCCCCAAATGGTTTGGGTTGGAAGGGACCTTAAAGCTCATCTTGTTCTGCCCCCTGCCATGGGCAGGGACCACCTTCCCACAGCCCAGGTTGTTCCAAGCCCTGTCCAACCTGGCCTTGGACATTCCAGGGATGGGGCAGCCACAGCTTCTCTGGGCACCCTGTGCCAGGGCCTGCCCACCCTCACAGCCAAGAATTTCTTCCCAATATCCCATCTAACCCTACTCTTTGTCAGTGTCAAGCCATTTCCCCTTGTCCTGCCTCTCCAGGCTCTTGGAAATAGTCTCTCTCCATCTTTCTTGCAGGCTCCCTTCAAGTACTGGAAGGGCACAACTAGGTGACCCCAAAGCTTCTCCCCTCCAGGCTGAACAATCCCAAATTCCCCAGCCTTTCCTCCTATGACAGATGCTCCATCCCTCTGCTCATCTTGGTGCCTCCTCTGGACTCGAAACACGGGTCCGTGTCCTCCCTGTGCCAACGCAGCACTCCAGGGGAGGTGACAGGCTCGTGCTGGGACACCAAGGCCGACACACGCCCCGTTTCTGTGGAATTTTAAGGAATTTTTCAGGTTGGAAAGCCGGGAATTCGGGAGGGAATGGCTGAACACAGGCGCCCTCTACCGGCACTGCAGCCAGCCCACACCACCCGTGAGAAAAGCAAATTTCAGCAAATTTCAGTGTGGATTTACCGCCCTCTCTGCGGCTTTAGGTGCTTCCAAAGCTCCTGCTGCCACGGCTAATCTCGTCCTGCTTCACACGAGACAGGAGGCATAGAAATAACACACCGAAGTTCATTAGGCAACGGCATTGCCTTCTCACCTCAAAATCCTTTACAAAGACTGACGCTTTTCCTCCAAAGCCTGAAGGTATTTAACAAGCTGAGCACAGGGATCGGCATTCTGCAGCCTTCACACACTATGAGCTCAGAACTGTGCTCTCTGTGTTAAAAAACAGCACAGCACTCTCCTTGTTCTCATTATTGAGCTTGTATATAAACATAAGAACCCAGAATATGACCAAACTATGTTGTCATTCTGGTGAAGAAATGCAAGACCCAATAATTCAGAAGGGACATGTTATTTTTGCAGGCTGATATTTAGAAATCAGCTCAATATTCATTCATTTTGCCTCCTACCCAGAGCTCAGCTGTGACTGTTCTACCCTCTGGCACAGACCCAGCTGGATTCCTCTCTACACAAGCCATGTCTTGCCAAACCAAGGACTTCCCTGGCAGGACTTGGTGGTTCACAAGTTATCCAGAAGTGCAGCCCCAGTTCACATCTGGGTTCTGTTGCTGGGACCTTTCCATCAGGGCCAAGTGACAAAATACAGGGTCAGCAGTGACAAGTGGCTCCAGCTGTCCAGTCACGCTCTGCTGGTTCATGGAGAACAAGAGATTTGCTTCTCATCCTTACTTTGGAACTCGCAGAAAACCAAGCCTTTTCAGTGGACAAAATTTTGGGCACAGAACTTTTTAACCACTAAATCTGCCCTTTGAACTCGGCAGCTCAACACAGACGGTTTGTCAGCAAGCAAAGCCAGGCCAATACACTGTAAATTCTAAATTATGGTACTGTCCTACAGGGCTTTCCTATATCCTTCAGCAAACAGATGTGGCACTGTAAATATCCCATGCAGACCAGCTACTTTGTTGCCAAAAAATACTCTAATTCGCGTTTCTAACATTTGTCCCCAGGCAAAAGTTGTCATGATTTCTAGAAGACAAATACAGTAGCTGCCCAAATGACCCAGATAACTTCCTGAATCACAGACCATTACTAAGAAGTGCAAGGTGGTTGTTTTTATGGATCTGTGAATAGCAGGATACACATTTTGGTTTTCCATCTGCCAGCTGTTCCTCACCACTGCACTGGAAATCTCAGTCCCCAGTTAAAACCTGTGAATGAACAGCATGAAGTTTGCTGGTTCTGTTTTGCAGCCCACGGGTTTTACCCACAGATCTGATGTCGTGCAACCACATTCCTGGAAGGCATTTTGCCACTTCCAAGTCTGTTTCCTCTCTTTTATCCCCCCCCATTTCCAGCCCCAGCAGTGTGGTTGGATGGCACACATCCTCACTCTCCCTCATCCTGCTCTAGTGTCTTTTCCAAAGCAGAGAGGAGGATTTCAGTACTGGTGACACCACACAGGCAGATTCCCTGGATATAATCATTACATCCCTGCTCCTGCACACATTGTGAAACCTCCAGCACTTGCATATGAAAAGGTTTATATTCCAGCCCCAGTTCTCAACACGCCAAGCAGCAGAAACTGAACATGAAACCTTTCCAGATGCACTTCTGTGTCTTGCGTAAGGTCCCAAGATTAAAGAATGCCATGGAAAAAGACCAACACACATAAACTGAGAAGTGGAAACAGCTTAAGGAGGTGTAAAACTCAAATCCCTGGAAACCTGTCCGCGATTTGAGCATAAATTTTTCATGCTGCTTTTGAAGCAGCTTTTATCTATGACTTGATAAAGTCACCATTTCTTATCTCCATTAACACGTCATATCTCTCGCCACAATTTGAGTCACTCACTAGTGGCACCTCAGAGCATCTCAAATGATCCAGGTGGGAGTTTATGGATTGTGTAACGTCAAAGACCAACTGCTGGGATGCTGTGCTGGTCAGCAGGACTGGTTCTGTCAGACAGCCTTCTCCCAAATCAAGTTGAACTATAGAAAACCTTTCACCATTTCTCAGTTCTTCATCAGTTAAACTTCACAGGTGAAGAAGTTGTTACCTTGACTTCTAAGCGATGAGACAAGCCCGATATCAAAAGTGTCATAAATCTCATTATCACTCCTGTCTGGGAGATGGTAATTGGTGCAAGACACACAAAGTAACGAGCCGTTCAGCTAAGTGCTCTTGCTGAGAAGACACCAGGAACGCTTTTTCCAGCTGAGCATGAAGGTTAAAAACACAACAAATACAAGGCAAGAATTAAGAGTGAAGTCCCAAGCCAAGAAGCTTGAAAGAGCACCACTGCAGTAAATCCCTGTTAGTACCCAAATGGGGCAGGGAACTGACTTTGAAGGACCTTTGGTGTCACCTAAACAGGCAAAACAAAATGTGCACAGCCTTCCTTTACCCTCCACACATCAGCAGGACAGCTGGAAGCCCGAAGGGAGCCTGGAGCTGGAAAATCTCTGAAGGAAACTCTTTGCTTCCAGCAAGATGAATAATACACCTGGTTCCCTACTTGTGAGCAAACACTACGAAGGAATAATTAGAACCTATCTGACCTGAAACCCACATGCCCATTACTGTGGTATTTTTCCACCTACTACAGGTGAAACAGAAGATGGGCTGGCCCTGGAAGGGGAGGGGTGGAGTGGCAGCACAAGATGCTGATTTATAAAGCGCTGGCAAACAGTGCTCTTTCTCCACAGGCTCTGGACAAGGAACTCGTCCTGCCTGAAGGATGCCAAAGGGGGAGCAGGATTCCAGCTAACACCTGCTGGCCACCTGAGAGGGACCTACACCTGCTGCACTGCAACTGCTCGGAGCCACTTCATCTCCAGCTGGGCTTTTGCTTGTCATCCAGAGACTCTTTCACTCCATCAGGAAAGGAGCAAACTCACCAAGATGGTGAAGGTGAGTACAACTGGAAGGCATTGCCCCTCCTGTGTTTGTGTTTCTTCTTAAGGACAAGCAGTAATTTAAGTTTTAATGTGCCAATGTTTGTTATAAATACAAGCTGAGTGAAATATTGAATTAATACCAGACACTGTTAAGCATGATCAGCTTGGATAGGGAAGAATTCTAGGGCTGGCTAGCTTGATAATCCACAGGTTCCTGAACACTTGCAAATACCAAAATGTGACATTTTATAAAAATGTGCAGCTTAAAGGTTTAATCATAGGTCGTGCATGCAAGTGATCAATGGATTTCACTAACTTCATTAATGTTCTTTACTGTTCTCTTCCATCTGCCAAGTTCTCAGAGCAGAGAGCTGTTTTCATTCTCTCCTGGTCTCTCTGCTTTATAGGGATTTGAAAAGCTGAACAGATTTTTGGGTGGGGTAGCTAAAAAGAGGAGGAGGAGAAGGAGGAGAGTGAAGAAAAAATTCCCAATAAATAAACCAGATTGTGAATTTTCAGCATGGTAGGAAAAAACCCCCAGAACTTCTTGTAACAGTTGTGTCCTTTCTCGGGGATATTCATCACCAAGCAAACTCAAGTGTTTTAGGAAAGGGATTTCAGCCTTTTAAATCCCCAGAGTACCCACCGGCTTTTTGCTTTTCCCTTTCTCAAGACACAATGTCAAGACTTGAATATTCCACTAGTTAGAGAGGGCAGCTGAGGGAAAGATGCCAATTTTGAGTTCAGAACAGTATTAAGTAATAAATTGTCCCAATTTTCCTTTTTTTCCTTGTTATTTCCATCACTTGAGCTCTCTGCTTTGACTCTCCTGACCCTCTGGTGTTTAATCCACAAGGAAGCCTCAGAAATGGGGTCACCCAAAAGCCCTTCCAAGGCATGCCATGTAGTTTACAAGATAATTAGGAACTGGAACGTTATGATTGCAGGAGCTGGTAAATCAGCGGCATAGGAAGTTTGCCCTTCAGACCACAGCGTTAACTTCAATTAGGAAACAGCACAACCCCCAAGTTATCACAAAATCAAAACATTATCTGAGGTTTGGCAGCAGCCCCAGGTCAACACCTTCCTGTGCCTGATATGAGATGGGCACAAATAAGGGAATATTCTGCCAATTCCCTGTCAGTTCTGAGCTCTCTGGGAGGAGGCACAGACTGGCTTCTCCCTGGCTTTCAGGGTGGTGTTTGCCTCCATCTCTCACTACGTGATTAAGTGTAAATATAAACATGCAAGTGTTAATTTTAATGAAAAAAGTAACTCTTGAAGTGTTGTATCTAAAAAGCCCAAGTTCTCAATGATTAATTTTCCCTCCGCTTTCCTGTTACAAATCTTTTGTTTTCCCCTGGTCTCTTCTTGGTGCTGATAAATGACTTCATGGTTTTCCCTAGCAGCGCTGGGACCCTGGGCAGTGCTCCCACACCCGGTGTCAGACCAGAAACTGCTAAAAGTGTTGCACATCTCTAAAAGACTCCCTGTAATTTACATTTGATGGAGGCCTGGCCACGATCACTGTGACACACGCTGGATGGATCTCAGGATAAGGCAGGAACCAACACTTTATGCTGCCAGGAAAAAGGGACAGTATTAATTTGTAGCTTGTCTAAAAAGTAAGTGGATTTGTCAGTTTGACCTTTCCCTGGTCTTTTATAGAAAAGGTCTGATGTTTACTCGGTTGAGATCTATGGGACAAAAGATCTACAAAAAACAGAGATTGAAGATGAAGATGAGAAGTACAAAGATTTGAAAGGCAACAAGAAAAAAAAGAAGACAGAGGAACTTAAGAGAGAGCTGGACCTGGTGAGTGTTGCTGTGCTCCCACTACCCCTGTCAGTGAAATCCAGGGAATGACCATTTTAATGTGCTGCACTCAGAATCCTGACACAGGGAAGGCTTTGCTTCCTCACACCCCTGGAGCGTGCCAGGAAAATGTTGTGCAAGATTAATACCTAAAATGAAAGAATGATTCTGGTTTAATTAAGCAGCCAATGGTACAGAACATTATCTCCCCAAAAAGGAGTTGTTCCCCAGATGGAATAGCTGTCATCAGTATTTCCTGACAACTGCCTCTTGCACCGGCAGCCAGGCAAAGGCACAGACATTTCCAGTACATCTAAAAACGTGTCTCAGCTTTAAGCACGCGTTTTTTCCCCAAACTAACTGTGCTGTATTGCAAGGACGGTGCACTAAGCTCCAGAAACCTGCATTGTCCTCCTGGCTTGCTCCTGACCTGTTGGCTGCTCTTGGAAATGTTGCTTCCTCTCTATACATTCCAGTTTCCCAATCTGAAACATGAGGGTAATTATACTGACCTCTTTTTGGAATTGCTTTGAGAGCAGCAATCTGAGGAGAGGCTATTTACAGGCTGGGTGGTATTTCAGATGTAAAGAAACCCCAAAATGGGCCATTGATTCTATGATTCAATGATCAATTTACCCCTCAAGCTTCCAAGATCTCCCCAGTAGCAGCCAAACAGCTCCCAGTCCATTTTATCTTTGCCACCAGAGGATGTAACATCACTCTCCGGTTTCTAAAGAGAAACCAAAGCACAGGCGAGTTCATTGACTCACCCGAGTACCCATGAATCACTCTGTGAAAACAATTGTGAGATCTCTCAGATTCCTGGCTTCTAAATCTCAGTTCAGCACAAGATATAATTAGGCCAGTGATACCACAGAGGTGTCACTGCAGGCAAAGGAGAAGAGCTTGGAGATTTCGCTCTCCCACACCCTTTTTAACTGTGGTTAAAACCTGTTGCCTCTTCACAAGACTGTGGTGGATAATTTCACATACCCTGCCTTGGCAATCGAGGGCAGAGACTGTTGTCACACATATTTCTGCCATTGCCTGTGGTCCTGAGCCCTGCAGCACAGAAAGAGGAATTACTTATCTAAAAGAAGCACAGACACTTGTGGCAGGCAGCATAACCATGAACACCACCCTGTTCTTCTGACAGATTTGCTGGAGGAGGGAGCTATTTACAAAAGTACTCTGCAAATCAAAAGAAAGTATCATCCTCCAGGGGAAGATATTCTGCTTATCAATGTGCAGATTGTCTGTTAATGAAAGTGAGGTGTCAGGTGGGCAGCTGGATCCGTGGTCCCAGATCCTTGATCTCAAAATTAAAGTTTCAACAGCCTGACATTCTGCTCACTACCATTTTCTCTCTCTTTTGGAATTCAGGATGACCACAGACTCAGCATTTCAGAACTGGAGGGAAAGTATGGTACAAGCATCAACAAAGTAAGTCCGTAGGGCATCATCAAGAGACTGCCTGAACCACCCTGGGCTCCCCAAAGCTTCCCAGAAGGAAGGAAAGCATTAATAGGGGAGGGGGGGGAAGGGGGTTGGTGCCTGAATTTGTGCCCCCAGCAAAGCCTAGACCAGCAAGGCGCAGCACTGACCTGGATTTAAAGTGGAGCTCCTCTCAAGTCTGAAAAATCCTGATCTGCTATTTTGGAATCAAAATCCCTGCACAAAAACGTGACCTCAGGGTTTGCACCAGGACCTCAGCTTTTCTAAAGCTTTTATTTGGTATTTTGATTTCACTACAATTCATTTTTCACTGGCAGTGCCTGTGACAATTTCTAGCAAAATTCTGCATGGGGTGACTTGATTTTGAAGGAAACATTCCATTTGAGAAACTGTCCACCTGAGCCCCTTTGACACCTGAATATCAAAGCACTGCAGTGTGACCAGAGCACAGACACGAATTTCAAGAAACCTCTGAGCTACAAACATCTTGTGGAGCTGCAGAAACAGCAGCAAAAGAACTGATGTCTGCTTTTCCCTGGCTTTCCAAACTCTTAGCCCTGGTATGCTTGATTAATAACCACCAGAATGAAAACTCCTAATGGACACGGTCCCAAATCAGTGCTCTGGTAAAGAAATATCTGGGGTTTTTTTATAGCAGATAAATAAGAGCAGCCACTTTGAAATCAGGAAAGTTTGGAAATCAAAGTTGCAGGTTGCTGCAAGAAACATCAGCATGTGAATTTTGTCCCGAGAGGAGGTAAAAAAAAAAATAAATAAAATCTGGTTTTCTGTGGCTTCATTTGAATGTGTCACTCCCCTTTGCAGGGTCTCTCTAGTGCCAGAGCAGCAGAAGTTCTGGCTCGGGATGGCCCCAATGCCCTCACACCTCCCAAAGCCACTCCTGAGATCGTGAAGTTCCTCAAGCAGATGGTGGGAGGGTTTTCCATCCTCCTATGGATAGGAGCTGTCTTCTCCTGGATTTCTTTTGGCATTCAGCTTGCCCAGGGAGCTGAATCACCCTTTGACAATGTAAGTAGATGAATAACCACAAAGTGAGTATTTGACCCTGTGACAATCTAAGTAATTTAAATACTACACAGTTACTCAGTAACTACAAGGAGGCCTCTTTCTTATTCTTGCAGGACTCTCCCTCTGCTACTGAACACTTCTGATAAACCCTCGAATACCTGACATACCACTTCTGTCTAGAGAGTGCCTCTGCAAAGGTTTTATAACCACTGGGCATAACTGCAATACTTGAATACTCATAGGAGCAATAATAAAGTCCATAAAGAACTCCAGAGTTCTTTGACTAATTCCCTCGGGAGTTACACTCTGCTAGCAGTATAATTTGTTCAGGCTTGTGTCAGACACAGTTTAGAGAAGGCTTTTAGAGACACAAGATTCTTGCTATTAAAAGCCCTTTTTATACTCAAAAAGCTTTACTTGATCATTTGCTGGGCAGCACCTGAAAGGGCTTTTCTTAAACTGTCTTTTAAACTGACCAATAACCTCACTTTTCAGGTCTGCTGGAACAACACCAAACCCTGATTTATTCAAGCAGAGGAATTGCTGGACACTTGTCTTGAATTAACTGGATTATGTCTCTTATTGTTTAGCTCTACCTTGGAGTGGTCCTGGCACTGGTTGTCATCCTCACTGGAATTTTTGCTTACTACCAAGAAGCCAAAAGCACAAACATCATGGCCAGCTTCAGTAAGATGATTCCACAGGTGAGAACCACCAAAGCATTTCAACTGAGATAAAAGTTCATCCTGATAACGCTCCTCAGAATGACAGAACCACAATAAGCCCAACCCGAATGCACCTCTTGGCAGGAGGTTTGGAGGGTGGCAGGAGGCTGATGTTTGTCACATTTATGTCTTTCAGCAAGCCCTTGTCATCAGGGATGCAGAGAAGAAGGAGCTTCCAGCAGACCAGCTGGTGGTTGGAGACATTGTGGAGATCAAGGGTGGGGACAGGATCCCAGCAGACATTCGCCTCATCTCTGCTCAGGGCTGCAAGGTAAGCTGGGCTGGGAGGGCATGGGGAAACAGGGAAAACAGGCTCTTGTTATAGAGAAAGGATTTCTTGCACAAACAGGAGTTGGCAGGGCACAGGGAATGAGGGAAAACACAGCTGAGAGGCTTCTGTTACAGAGAAAGAATTTCTGCACCTGATATGATCTATTAGAGCACTAAGAGACGTAATTAATTAAATCAGAGAGCAAAAGCTGTGCTGTGATGCTCAACTCATCCAGGACTAACATCTGCACTCCCTGAACATCAAAAGAAGCCATTAGGTTTGTACCATGTCCTAGCAATGCTCTTTGCCAGGACAGAGCCAGAAACACCAATACATCATTAAGAGTCTCCACAGACCTGCAGACAGGTCTTCAAAATCATGTTTTCTTTCAGGCTTCTACTGAAAGTCCCATCAGACAGACACACAGTGGTGACTGAACTGAACTCCCACAGAAATATTATGTCAGTGACAACAGCAACTGAGAGAAAAGGCACTGAGAGATTTCCATGGCCCTGTCACTGATTATGAAACGTGCTGGCACCTCATCTTTCTGGGCTAGGCATCCTTGTGTGTTACTAACTTTAATATGGGCATGTCTCCATTTCATTAAAGGTGGACAATTCTTCACTCACAGGGGAATCAGAGCCACAGTCCCGATCCTGTGACTTCACCCACGAGAACCCCTTGGAGACCAGGAACATTGCCTTCTACTCCACCACCTGTGTGGAAGGTGGGTACAGACAGAAGGGCCTCGAGGTTCCTGCTAAATCATTGAAGAAATTCTGCTTCAAGCAGCTCCAGAGGGGTTTAATTGCTCACAAGAAACTGGTGTCCCAAGCTCACCAAAGTAAAGCCTAAAACACTGGGATGGTCACAGTATCAACCAGCAGGACATTTGTCTTAACAGATATCTCCATTATGGGTGCAACAATCAATTAATTGTGGCTTTCCTTGGGGTCTTGCCCCCAATATCTGTTGGGATGTCAAGCTGCAGGTGCCTCTCAGAGCCTGTCTCTCCTGGAGCTGAGAGTTCTCCCTGTCCCTGCAGGCACCGCCACCGGCATTGTCATCAACACCGGGGACCGCACCATCATCGGCCGCATCGCCTCGCTCGCCTCGGGCGTGGGCAACGAGAAAACCCCCATCGCCATCGAGATCGAGCACTTCGTCTACCTGGTGGCAGGAGTGGCCATTTCCATCGGGGTCCTCTTCTTCATCATCTCTGTTTCCATGAGGTATAAGATTCTGGACTCCATCATCTTCCTCATTGGCATCATTGTGGCCAATGTGCCCGAGGGACTGCTGGCCACAGTGACGGTGAGTCTGGGCTCGAGGGCATTGGTTGCCACTCTAGTTCTTGGTCTGAGTAGAGTGTGAAACGGGAGTTTTTACCCCATGGAAAGGATAAACATTTCATTTGGGAATTCTGGCATAACTGAGTCATTCATCTTAAAATCCACAGCACAAAATCCAGTCTGAAATAAGGTTCTTTCTGCCTCAACTGCTCACCAGTAGAGCGACATGACTCATTTCCCCACAACCTGTTCCCCATTTGAAAAGGGGGACATCAGACCCTGAAAGATGCATAGAAATTCCACTTACTGACACATCCATGTCATCACTAAAATCCCTGGCTGAGAAGCAGCACACCTCCTAAGCACTGGTAGCTCTAAAGCACCAGCAGCAAGCAGACAGCATTAGAGCAATAAGGAAGAGAATAATTTCAGGATTCATTAAGCTGGTGACAAGGAGCTGCCTCCACTGTGGGTTCTTCCAGCTAGAACAGCCTCTTAACTGATAAAATACTCTTATTTCTACCAGCAGGCAAGCAGGTTCCTCTCAGCAGCACATGTGCTGGTTACAACCAAACCTCAGACCTTAATATAAAGAGAACAAAGGAAAGAAAAAAAAGCACTGCAGTCAATCAAAAGCAAAACGAATTAAAATGTTCTCTTCCAGAACAAAAATAACACCACAGACCTCAGGAGTGTGTAACCTCACTACACCCCTCCAATCACACCCCACTAACAGCTGGACTTCTCTCCCCTGCCAGGTGAGTCTGTCTCTGACAGCCAAGCGCATGGCGAAGAAGAACTGTTTGGTGAAGAACCTGGAAGCTGTAGAAACGCTTGGCTCTACCTCCATCATCTGCTCGGACAAGACAGGGACCCTCACCCAGAACAGGATGACTGTGGCTCACCTCTGGTTTGACAACCAGATCTACTCGGCCGACACCAGTGAAGACCAGACAAGTAAATGTGGCACTGGGGGAGGTGGGAAGGGACAGCTCCTTGGATCAGACCTGTGATGTTCTGCCAGACAAACGGGAATGCCTTCTGTAGCTAAACCAGACAGCTCTTCCCTTCCACACTGACATGCAAAGTCCTTCCTTAGACAGGTAGAGAAGTGAAAATAAGAACTCACAGGAACTAAGTCTGGAGGAGGTTCTACTCCAGAGCCTTTTGCCAACAGTACATTTAGTAGGGAAATAAACAGACACATCACCTAAAAAGCCTCACCACCAGCACTGCCAACTGATGGATGGAAACATTTGCATCAACATGTTTTACTCTAAAGGAATCTGTTTAAAGAAAAACTTTCTTCCACAAATAAGTCAATCCTCTAGTTCACACTTCAGCTGCCACTTCTATCCCCTAATGTGCTAAAGGGTGCAATGTGTATTTTGCCTCTCCCAGCCCAGCCCTTTGATCAAACTTCTCCATCATGGACTGCCTTATCCAAAATCGTAACTCTCTGCAACCGGGCGGAATTCCGACCAGGCCAGGAGAACCTCCCCATAATGAAGGTATTTCCCACTTCCCATCAGCTTCTTTCCCTTCCTCTGAGAGGGCAATTTGCTCTGCTTGGCTTTAGGAGTCTCTAAATTCCCATTGAGAGGGGTATTACTGCTGTACACTCACAAAACATTTAACACAAGGGGAAAGACCCCCCCACAGCCAAGAGCATGGAATCATGGAATATTCTGAACTGGGAGGGGCCCACGAGTCCAGCTCCTGACCCTGCACAGGACATGCCCAAGAATCCATATGTCTGGAAGGACTGTCCAAACACAATTGTACCTGTCAGGAAAAAGGCAATTCAAGCAGCAAGAATCCCTACACTAGTAATTACTGCACAATTAATTTAATATGGTAAAGGTAAACACACCTTAATTAATGTCTTTACACATGAGTGCTTGAAGGTAGTGAATTCCAGGGACTAGACAGCTAAAACATATCCCTGATTTCTACTGTTTATTCATCAATGGCTTCCCCAAAATAATGTGGATTTGTGCTCAGTTATCTCACCTGTACCTGCTGCTGCCACCCTAAAACTCTTACAAAGCCCCCACACAAACCTGAGGGTGATCACAAATCTGATTCATAGAATCAAAATTTCCTCTCTTTGCTGCAGCCTCAGCTCTGACTCGGAGGCTGAAACAGACATCCCAAATTTTTACTGCAATACTTTTCCAGGGCAACTCGAACACAGCAATGTAGATTGATTGCTGCTTAAGCATAAAACATGTTATTGAATTATGGAAGTTAAAAAGTACTACAGAAACTATAAACTGTTTCTTCTTTTGTGCACACAGAGAGTCGTGGTAGGAGATGCCTCTGAAACAGCTCTGCTGAAATTTTCTGAAGTAATTTTGGGTGATGTCATGGATATCAGAGCACGGAACAAGAAAGTGGCTGAAATTCCTTTCAACTCTACCAACAAATTCCAGGTGTGTTTCGTTTTTGGAAGTTTGTTCCCAGCTTAACCCATTTCTATCACTGGGTCTAATGTGACTGTGTGTGACCTGGAAGTCTGAATGCAATAACTCAACGACACAGGAAATTTAAGTCATAACAAGTATAACACACTTGAAGGAACGTATGATATCCTCATAGAAAAGAGCTTTACTTCCATTCAAAGGGACCCAAACTAGAAGCAAATAAGGATCATGTTTATGCTCTTTCAACCCATTTCACTTTTGTGGCACAGCTTTCCATCCACGAGACCGATGACCCCAGCGACAAACGCTTCCTGCTGGTGATGAAAGGTGCCCCTGAGAGGATTCTGGAGAGGTGCAGCACCATCATGATCAATGGCAAGGAGGAACCGCTGGACAGCGAGAAGGCAGAAGCTTTCCAAACAGCCTACATGGAGCTGGGGGGCATGGGAGAGAGAGTGCTGGGTGAGTCCAGCCTGAGAACTGCAGTAAAACTGAGTTTAAAATCTTGGCACATTCAACATGTCTGGAAAAATGGAGCTCTATTGGCAAGAGCAAAGCCCAGTGTTACACAGCAAACTCCCCTTTCTCCCAACTGCTCCCTGTGCATCACATCAACCTAAGTTTCTTTCCAGGTTTCTGTCACTTGTACCTGCCTGAAAACGAGTTTCCAGACACCTACCAATTTGACACAGACTCCATGAACTTCCCAACCTCCAACCTGTGCTTTGTTGGGCTCTTGTCCATGATTGACCCACCTCGTTCCACAGTGCCAGACGCAGTCTCAAAATGCCGCAGTGCTGGGATCAAGGTAGGGATTTTACCATGAAAAACACACTGATCCTACAGAAAGACTCACGATAATATAACTTTTAAGATCTTCCACCACATTGACAGTGAGTATCTTTCTAGCAACAGCTACCAGAAATCTAAACATTAATACCATCTTAAAACTGCAACTTAAAGAAACAACCAGAGGCAAAACGGTTTAATTTAAGTGGGAATTAGGCTATAGGAACTGAGCAGAACCCCAAAACTGGGAATCCAAATTTGCAACGCTCAGATACTGCCTCATCAGAGCCACTTCTGGAATATGGAACCGATGCCAGCCAGCATTACTTGCTTGTAAACAGAGAAATGTGATAGAGAGAATTCTTGAGAACACAGGAAGACATAGGGCTGCACCTGTTATTAGCTCATGTGCAAGGAATCACAAATCTTAAACTGTTCAAGCTGAGCCTGAACCAGTAACTCCTCTTATTTCACTCCAAGGGGATCCACAAGTTCACTTTCAGCTCTAAGCAGAGGTGAAATCTGTCCAAATAAAGGAAAATCATCTTTGGAATTACAGATCTCAGATCCCTTCTGAAGTTTTCCGTAGTTTGAACATGGATCTGGCAACTTTTTTTTCTTCAAGAAAACCAAGAAAAGGCTGTGTCTGCTCTGTCAGGACACCTCAGTAACAAGGATCCATTTTAGGATGCAATATTCTAACCATCCCTCACCATCGAGCACACCTAATATACATTCTTACATAAAGGCTTCTTTATTCTGCATTATTCTCACCTTGCTGCCTGTGACAACTTCTTCCTTTACAGCCCTGATAAAACAACCTCTTTAAGTATAATCAGAGCCCAGATGTCGATGTAGAGCTTAGTAATTACTGCTCATAATCTCCTTTGTTATGTACATAGCACAGCCTTCCACCTTCCATGCCAAGCTGCTTCCTGCTCTTGCAACAATAGATATTTCACCTTATCTCACTCCGCTCACCCCGAGTGCTTGTCCCTTGCCCAGGTTATCATGGTCACTGGCGACCATCCCATCACGGCCAAGGCCATTGCCAAGAGCGTCGGCATCATTTCAGCCACCAGCGAGACCGTGGAGGACATTGCCAAGCGCCTCAACATTCCTGTTGAGCAAGTCAACAGGAGGTAAGAGCAAACAGGGCAGGGGGAACGTCCGTGGGCTCACTTTCCTGTGCCTGCTCCTTCCACGGGGCTTCTACACCCCATTTCTACACCTGCCTGCTTTGTGCTTTTCTGTTCCATGACACATTCCCAGGTGTGTCCATCCAAGGCATCATCCCTACCTAAACAACTCACTGGGTCTCACCTTGGTTGGCCCTTGAAGAAAACCCAGCCAACTATACTTTGCAGGTCATGTTGGGTGCACCCCTTTGACTAAACACACACACAAAAATCAAAATTCAGACTCGCATGGTAAGGACCCTCAATCCAAATTCCTCTTCCACCCAGTGAATGTAAAAAAATTAGCATCACAATAGAACTGGATAAAAACCTCTTTACAGAAGAGAAGTTTTCCCCTTCCACTGTCCCCCTTCCCACCGAGAGGCCTCTTTAAAATGCATTTGCTGCTGCTCAGGAGGAAGCTTCAATGACTCCCTCCCCTCTGTTCCCAGGTAACTGTAATTCACTCTGCATTTCTGCACTGCCTTGCATTCAACACCTGCTGATTAACAGCAAATGCTTCTGAAATTAACTCAATTCGCTGCTTCCCCACTATCCAGCACACAATCCATGAGTGCGCTATTTTTATCTGAGCCTTTTGCTTTGAAAATTCACCCAGCTTTCCCATGGCTCTCCCAGGGAAGCTACGGCAGCAGTGGTTAATGGGATGGAGCTGAAGGACATGAACTCGGAGCAGCTGGATGAAATCTTGTGTAACCACTCCGAGATAGTCTTTGCTCGGACATCGCCCCAACAGAAGCTCATTATAGTCGAGGGCTGCCAGAGGCAGGTGAGTAAGAGGTGGCGAAGGTTCCACACAGGTATGGCTCCTTGTCTTCCAGGAGCTTTCTCAGAAATCAGCCCCGGGGTGAGAGGGTGGAAGCCAATTCCCAATGCTCCCTTAGCTCTGTTTATAGTCTTTTCACTGAGCAGGAACATTATCTAACAGATTGCCACCAACACTGCCTGGACAGAATCCAAGCTGCTCAGATTCCTGTTACACGCTCTGAACTCCTGCTGACAAAATGAGCTTTCCCCGAGTTTGCCTGGCTTGGAGCTGTACCCGGGGACTGGCTTTTGGATATAATTCTGGAAGCAGCTGTGCTGCGCCTCCTGGGCAGAGCCTGCTCTGCTGGGAAGCAGCCTTCCCCCAGGAATTCTCTAAACCCAGACAAAAGCAGCCTGCTGCCACATCCTCTCCTCTTATCTCTTGTGGCCCTTTAGACCTGTGTGCTCCTGCCCACAGGAATGTTCAGGAGTGAGATGGTTCGGTGGTGGACTTGGCAGTGCTGGGTTAATGGGTGGACTCTGTGAATGTAAAAGTTTAAAGGATTTATGATTCTAAGGTATGAACCCCACAAATTGTCACGGCATGACTTATGAATGGCCAAGCCTTATCTCTGTCACTCCCAAAGGCTGTAAATCAACCCACAGAAAGCAGCTTTTCAGGACAGTTTGTCCCATCCACGGGCAATATTACGTAAAGAAGTGCGGAGCCAGCACAGAGGGGGAAGAAATGACACCCACAGAGCTCTGTAAAAGACGCAAATTGCCACCAAAAGATTGTCCCCTCAGAAATTACATCTCCCAGGTAGATGCTGTGAATTAAAGCCACACTAGTGCTGGGCCTAGACCTTGCAGAGACGTGGCACGAGATACTGTTTGATTTTTGTAGTTATGCCAGCACTAAGCTTTCCAATCAGCGTTATCAGCTTGTTGGGTTTGAGCCTGAACTACTTTCAGGAGAGTAAAAAAAAAAAAAAAGAAAAAAAAAAGATATAAAATCTTTCCAATTTCATCTATTTTTTGAATGGCCTATGTTTGGCACACAGCGGGTAAATGTGCTCTGCACTGCTCAGACACCCACACTCCAGGGAGATTTGGCTCTTTAAAGGATGGAAAGGAACACCCTCCCCCCTCAACTCAGTCTCCACACTATGTTTAGTGCTTAGAGCTCATAAGCCCTTCTGTACATGGCATTATTTATAGGTAGTGACACTGTGTTAAATCCCCCCGGGGACAGGACACTCAGCATTTCTATTAATCACTTTATCAGGCTTTTTCCCCCCACTCAGAACACCCTGTATTGCATCAAACCAAACACTTCTGCACCAGCTAGAGCAGGACCTTCAGCTGCAGGAGATGGTTTCAGAGGAAGATAAAGAGGCTGAGTGGGATAAGCAGAGTTTTCCATCACTAGAGCAATTCTAGCCTAGGCTGATGGTGGCCAGAAGCTGTTGGGATAAGGATGAGAATAGGCTCTAACTCAACAGTTACATAATTTACAATTAAGATGAAACCTGGCTGATTCTGTAGGCACTTCACAAAAAAACCCCAAGACATGACAGAGCATGTTGGGTCAACCAAATCTCCCGCAGATACCAGAGGTGAACCTGGGTCTTCTCAGGCAGGGAGAGATCATACATATATATATATATATATATATATATAGAGAGAGAGAGAGAGAGAGAGAGAGGTGGATATCTAAATCTTCAAGCTCCCTTATAATTCTACAGGAAGAAACAGATTAATGGCACTCGAAGTGCATCTAATTGAGGTGTCTGCTCTTTAGGATGTAGTAAATAATACCCCTTAATTTTCTGTATTTCTGCTGTAAAAGCGAACTTAGGTGAGCAACTCAGATCCGGAAATTATCACGCAAATTTTTGAGGCTGCTGTCCTAACCCTCCTTACCATCCCCTCTGATCCCTGGCTGTTTTCTGTGGATATAAAGAAGATTCAGGACTTCTTATCAGCATCTTTCCTCTAGAGATACAAGGAAGGTGCTGAGAGCAGACTGTCCCCAGGGGCAGACGGCACCATCTCCTCACCAACCCACATCTGGATCCTTTTGTGTGTTCCAGGGAGCAGTTGTTGCCGTGACTGGAGATGGAGTCAATGACTCCCCTGCTCTTAAAAAAGCAGATATTGGAATTGCTATGGGCATTGCTGGCTCTGACGCAGCCAAAAATGCAGCTGATATGGTTCTGCTGGATGATAACTTTGCTTCTATTGTCACAGGAGTGGAGGAAGGTAAAAATAATGTTGCTATCCCACTTTCCGAGCTGGAAGCTGCTGACTGTCACACAGCACTGGCCAGGCCTCCTGATCCTTCCCCCCCTGCACTCACCTCTTCTTTTTTCTTTCTGGATTTGGAAATGTGATTTTTGATATTTGGGAAAATTGGGAGTTAATTCCACTTACACACGTGGCAATCAGACAATAAGGAAATCATCCCCCTCTCTCACACAAAGCATGGATTTGTTATCACCTTTTGATCAAGCTCCAGACAAAGGCACTTCCCAGCCTGTTCCTGTGAGTTTGGAGCCTCACAAAGGTGTAAATTGTTTTCTCTACATTCCCTCTATTACCTGCTCACACTTCACCTCCCCTTATGCCACTTCCACCCACTGCACTCTTCTTTCACCATAAAGAGCTTGTGGTTTCCATTAAAACATTGTGGAATGGGACTTTTCCCCCTCACACTTTCTCATTGAAATAAAGTCTTTACTACACTTGAATTTTCAGAAGGCTCTAAGAGAAGGTATGTTAGTAGCTTAAAAACACCTTAAAACTAACTACAAATTGCTTGAGGAAACATATGAGCAAAGTAGCCACAAGCATTAAATGTTTTCACATAACTTAGTTAAAAATTGAATTTTTTCCTGAAAACACTCTTAACAATTCACTTTTACACACGTTTCCTTCTCCTCCAGGCCGCCTGATCTTTGACAACCTGAAGAAAACAATTGCCTACACCCTGACTAAGAATATTGCTGAACTCTGCCCTTTCCTCATCTACATTATTGCCAGCATCCCAATGCCCATTGGCACCATCACCATCCTGTTCATCGACCTGGGCACAGACATTGTAAGTTGGGGCCTTTTAAGACGTTTTCTGCTGGAATATCACATCAAGTGAGCGGGGCTGGGTGCAAATGGAGCGCAGGACAAAGGAAGGTTTCATTGCCTTACCCTGCTGAGTAACAAGGTAGTGAAAGAGAAGGTTAAAAGCAGCCACATAAAGAGAAAGCAGAGTAGAAGACAACAAGAACCTGCAGAGGGAGAGCAGAAAGCAAAGCCATCTGAGCCACCCTGACAAGCACAGTTAGAAGTGAGAAAATAAACGTGTTTCAATCAAGTGATCACAGAAATTGCTGCAGTTATGTCTGAACACCAGACATTTGATTAGAGCCAAGGGATATTTTCTGTATCCTCCAGCTTTTTGTGTTGTCATATGATCACCAGAGCTATGAAACAGTCTCAACCTTCCCTCAAATCCTTTATACACATCAAGGGAACCCCACAGAGATCCTTCTCTCCTTTGCTCTGTGTAGGCTGAGGAGTCAGTGCATGTGAACAGAACCACCTGAGAACTGAAGCTTTGCTGATAAGCCCCCGAGACACAGGGCAGGGCTGGCTCTGATGGCTTGTCTCTCTTGCAGATCCCCTCTGTGGCACTGGCCTACGAGAAAGCTGAGAGTGACATTATGAACAGGAGGCCTCGCAACAAGAGGAAAGACCGGCTGGTGAACCAGCAGCTGGCCGTGTACTCCTACCTGCAAATTGGTAGGCTGCCCTCTCAAACAACCCCTTGGATCAGCAAAGCAAGTCAGAGTCAAGTTGACTCATTTTTCTAAAAAAATATGGGGCTGAAACTCAACTCCTTCCTCTGCAAACTCATTAACTCCCTTCTGCTGCTCATCGTTCAACAATATACCAGGGTTTTATCTGCAGAGGGCAAGAACCTTAGAGCACCAAGAGTTCTAAAACTACCTGCAGACTCATTACATGTTCCCCTAGTGCCTCTTGATTTGGTTCTTCCTCATTTTACCCCTTTGGCTTTGCAGGTATCATGCAGTCAGTGGGAGCCTTTGTGACCTATTTTACCGTCTATGCTGAGCAAGGTTTCCTCCCTTCCACCCTGCTGGGCGTGAGAGTCGACTGGGAAAGCAACGCCATCAATGACTTTGAGGATTCCTACGGACAGCAATGGGTAAAGAAGCACTGAAAATTCTTTGCACTGGCCCTCACCCACCTGCTCCTTAAAAACCCTATACTCTCTTCCAAAATAAAGCAATGAAAAGGAGATTGAAAGGCAAATATAATTGGTTTTCATCCAATATTCCTTCAGGATACGCTCCTTAGAGCTTCCTGCCAGCCAGCTCTTTCATTCAGCCTTCCTTCTTTCATTCATTCATTCCTCTGCAATTTGTGACCGCATTCAAAGCCTCTGGAGATGCACCTTCTTCTCTGGACTTCATGTCTAAACCCATAAGCACCATCTCTCAGCCCTGCTTCTCAGCAGCACCACTGTCAAATAGTTCGCAGCTTCTCCCTCCCCGTTTCACTCCTCACTCCCCCTCACTCATCCTGCAGAAATCACAAGCAGAAGCCACTAATAAATCGATATAAACTCCTCCTCACACCGAGCTCATGCTGCAGCCTCGTGACTCAGGCTCGGTGATATCGGACTAGAACTGGCCCAAAGCTGAGCGTCACGGACCTAAATCTGGAACAACTCTGCATTCACATCTCGGTAGCTGAAATAAATCCAGCCCTCGAGGTTTGCAGCCTCCTGCACGAGGGGGGGAGAGCCTGATACGGCACTACCTGATTCTTCCTTCTCTTTGCAGACCAAATACCAGCGGACATACCTGCAGTGGACGGGCTACACGGCCTTCTTTGTGAGCATCACCATCCAACAGGTTGCTGATTTGATCATCAGGAAAACAAGAAGAAATTCCATTTTCCGTCAGGGCCTTTTTAGGTAAGTTTTACAGATTCTTTGCCTGATGCGTGGAGTCACAGAATGGTTGGGGTTGGAAGGGACCATAAAGATCATTCAGTCCCACCCCCCTGCCACGGGCAGGGACACCTCCCACCAGCCCAGGTTGCTCCAAGCCCCGTCCAACCTGCCCTTGGACACTCCCAGGGATGGGGCAGCCACAGCTTCTCTGGGCACCCTGTGCCAGGGCCTGCCCACCCTCCCAGGGAAGGATCCCTTCCCAATATCTAATCTCAGCCTATGCTTCAGGTTATCCTACTGCTCATTCCAGAAGCAGGTCTGCTCACTGATTTGACCCACTCACATTCAGTCTCTGCACAAAGACCAAGCCTGGCCTCAAGCAATCACAGATCTCAGACAAACATTTTGTTACACCTCCCCCTCACCCCTCCTTTTCCTGCTTCAGGAGAAGGAGTTTCTTTAAAGCAAGACATTGTACTGGTTATTCTGAAAATGCATCAGCTTTATACTAACTCTCCATTAAAATATTTACTAGGAAAAAAAAAAAAAAATAAAGGGAGTTTCCCTTGCCAGATTATTTTCTCAACTTCTTTATGTAGTTATCAACAGGTAGCACGTTCAGAGCCCTCTGAGATAACTTTAGGCTCCAGCAGGGGAGAGACCAGCTGGACAAACTCCCTAGGAGCAGGCCACCTTCAATCCCACGGGAGCCAGGGAATTCAAAATATCTCCTGGGAAAGGGGCCACACAGAAAAGCTGGCATTCACCCAGGGTATTTCTGATAGGAAAGCAGTTTGTTCTCCATCCTTTATCTGCAGGTACAGAGCCTACACCTTATGTGCATTTCCTTCTCACACTAAGGCCTGAGTCACACTGGGCACATTCCCAGGGGCAAGGCACTCTGGGTGCATCCCAAAGCTTGCTTTCACTGGGAATGCCACCAGGAAAGACAGGAGCATGTGCCACACCAGGCAGTGCTGCAGAGCCCACCCTGCGCCAGGTCACTCCAGCTGTGTCACTCCATGGACAGAGGGCTCTAACTCTTCCTCTTTGCTTTCCTTGCAGGAACAAAGTCATCTGGGTGGGTATATTTTCCCAGATAGGAATTGCTTTGATTCTCACCTATGGCCTCGGGCACGTGACAGCCCTGAATTTCACCCCTCTCAGGTGAGTTTTGGTGCTACTGAACCCCACACAGCACCACTCAAGGATAAATACTTAAGAATATTCATGATGAAGGGCAGAATGGACTATTTCTTAGCCAAAAAGGACATTATTGTCATAATTCCCACATTATTCCATAACTTCTACTAGATTTACTACTGAGGATCCAGAAACCTGCTTGTGTAAAACAAGCATTGAAATATTTTTTTTTTTCCAGCATCTCCAGTGTTTTGGTGAGAATAGACAGCGTTTAACTTTTATTCTAAATAGATCACTGTCAGATATGTTCTGTTTTTCTGCCAGTTCCAGAGGCTGTAATACCACACCAAGCAACATTTCCTTCTGACTAGGACCTGGAATAAGTTAATACAGCAATTAAGACTGGGAGGCTTTACAGGCACATCCTCCTACTTCTAACAGTCTGAGTCTAGTAGTTAAGGAGAAGAAAAGAGGTCCAAAAGGCCAGATTCTCTTTTAGTGGCATCAAACAGCACAGAGACCCCAGAGGAGCAGCTGAGTGGTTGCCAATGCTTGTGACTGAGACCTTCTTCCCCCTCTCTCAGGTTCCAGTACTGGTTTGTGGCTGTGCCCTTTGCCATCTTGATATGGGTCTATGATGAAATCCGTAAGCTGCTCATCAGAAGATACCCAGGAAGTAAGTACATGATTCCTCTAGTTTAGTATTTTGAGGTTCATTTTACCACCTGATCTCCCACTCACAAGTGGCTGCTAAAAAAAATGAACTATTTGTTCCCAATCAGGAATTCCCTTTCTGAGGAAAAAACAACTGATTTTTTTTTTGTCTCCTATTGCAGGCTGGTGGGACAAGAACATGTATTATTGAAACAGTCTTATCCCAAGTCTTCCTCCTCCTCATGGAGAGATTCCTCCCCACCTGACTCAGCCTCTGCTGCTTTCAAGTCCTGTCTGTGCAATATCAAGCATGGATTTGCCCCATGATGGGGTGAAGAGTTTTCATGAATTTAATGAAGAAATAAGGACTTTAGAGGTTGATCAATTACCTCCCACTGTACTGTAAAGCCAAGACTTGTCTAGAAATTGAAACGCTACCTATTTTTGTAACAACTACGATTTTCCCTCATTCAAAGCTGAAGTTGGAGAGCACTCTGAGAGGAAAACACACATAAAGGAAAACAAAAAAGACAGTTTCTGTATAATCTAAGGCATTAATTTGCACTAAAGGTGTTGTTTGCTGATTTTGTTCTGGTGGAACTGAATTCCAAGTGAGTGCATACATAGATCTGTATTACCTTACCACGGGTAAAAATGCTGTATAGGAATAATTTGATAATAAAACTTTTTCCAGAAAACCGTTCTCCATCTTATTTTCTTATAAAGCCTAAGAAAAACTGAGTGGAACAGGGAAGGACCTGAACTGTGCCATCTCAGAGGAAAGAAGTGCACTCTTGGTCTTTTTTTTCTCCCCCCATTAACAGCCCAACATACTTGAAGTACTTGTTCAGTTTTGATAAACGTGTCTTGAAAATCAAGGCACAAACCGGTCGATTTGAACACTTTGAGAGCCCAAATTCAGCTCTCACTCTCCAAAGGTGACAATCGCCACGGCAAAATAGACCTTGGGATTCTCAAGTCAGGAACAGTTAGATCAGACCTGAAATCAGCTCCTGACTGTGGTCACTTCAGCAAGAACCAGGAGGTCTCACATCTTGTTCAGACCAGGACTTTTTCGATTTTAAAGGAAACGATAAAGAGTGCGTGTTAAATTTCACACTCGGACACAAGTCTAGACAAGCTTTAGGGAAGAAACAGGGGCAGAAAGAGAACTCCTGCTGCAGCCAACAGCAAGAGGGATTGTCAAGGAGAGAAACCAAGAGAAGAGCTGACGGAGGGGACAGAGAGGAGTGTTTGCCAATCTAAAGCTGCCTGTCCGCAAGTTCACACTCTGTGACCTTCCTTCCTTAAAACTCCTCACCTCAATACCCAGCTGGGCGCTGGATTGGGTATCAGTGTTTTTCACACAGACACCAAGAAGAGGAATTAGCAAGGAAGGAGGAAGAGCAACAGAAAAGGAGCCTGTAAACAAAGGGCGAGTCCGAATTCCAGATAAATGTGCTGCTTATCACTGGTAATGCAATCCTGGAACAGCCAACAACAGGAGAGGTGCCAAACTGACTCATTCCAACACCTTGGCACTTGCCAGGAGCCAGCGCTGCGTTGTTTTGTCTCCTGTTTAAAAGACAGGGAGGATGAGGAGCAGTCGCCGGGCTGAGCAACATGACCTGCTTCCCAGCATCTGTGGAACTGCCGAAGCGTGGGCTCAAACAGAGACAGGAGGGAAGGAAAAGGGCAGGTTGTATCCTTCCCTGATTCTGTGCCCCCTCGCACCAAAGCAAAATCCATTTTCCGGGAACAACTTGGAGAGACGATGACTGGATAGGTTGTAGAGAAAATACTAGACTGAAAGCACAGTGTCTGTGTTCTCCCGCTGGCTGAAGACCAAATCTAGGAGAAATTCTTCCAAAAAGAACTTTGTCTTGTAGTGTTCTAACTCCTGACAGTTCTCACCTCGTAAACACATCCCTAGGGAGGAATGGGAGGGTTTTATCTCCCAGCCCTGCCAGCTGGAGTGCAGGTTGTTCCTGGCCTCCCGTTGTTCCCTGGATAACCCCAGCACCTCTGACAGCAGTCACGGCCAACATATCACTTTCCTGCTAATGCAAAACAAACCCACGCTCCGAAGGTTGTACCCACAGACTCTCGGGATGCCACAGCACAGCAGAAAACACTGACAGAACCACAGAGCCACTGGAGAGGAGTTTCCCAGGATCCCAAGGCCAAGTGGCAGTGTTACAGCTGTAACCCTGGAACCTATTCTGGCTTCTTCACTACATTTCTAGGAATGTTCTTTTGCCTTATCACAAACCATTCAGTCTCTGCCTGACAATTGCAGCCTCTCAAGTATCAGAGGGAACTTTGGCACGTGGTTGCTCTTGGCTTGAAGAAAAGTCAAAGAAGAAGGAAGAAACAAAGCAACACAACAGGCTGGAAAAAACTCAGCAGTGGTGGAGAACAAAAGAGAAGCTTTGAGAGAAAAACTTAAAAGATGGATGTGATCCAGCCACTTTAACATCAACAGATGCTCCTAACAACAAAAGAATTCTGCTCTTTTGTCATAGCAGTTTCTGGAAAGTAGCAAATGCCTGTCTCCATGTCCCCTCTGTGCAGGAGTGAGTGGGGAGGAATGGCAGCATCTCATGTCTCACATCTAAAATCTTTCTGAGGTGGGGGGGAAAGCAACATCAAAGATCTGTAACAGAAAAAAACCAAACTAAAACACCACCCCCCCCCCCCCCAACCCAAAACAATAAAATAAAAAATAAAGGCAGCTGATGATCTGGAGCAAACACTTCAAATGATTCTGAAATAGTTTGCTCTCATACCTGTAGGGTCAGTTTTGTTTTTAACAAATGCTCCTTTGTGTTTCCAGTATTGCTTAGTCACAGCTCCCTTCGGAGGCTGCTTACCGTGCCAGCTCCACAGTCTGCCTGCCTGGGACTCCATCACACCAGCATTTCTTTGAGACACAACATGTTCTTTGCAACCTGTTTTACCACATCAACGCCTGAGCAGAAAGTTCAAACCCGAGGCTTGCAAAGCGACAGAAAAGAGAAGAAACCAGAATATTGACATGATTTTCCACCAGGGCAAAGCCCATGAATGCCCAGAGTCGCGGTTTCTAAATCTCAGAGCCTTTCCAGAATTACAAAAGAAAAACAAACAGGCCACAGGCATGGAAGGAATGAATCCTGCACTTGCTCGTGGCACTGGTGTTGGTTAAAACCAGCAGGACAGGGCAGGTCATTTCATGACAGCAGTGCAGGGAGCACAGGCAGGACCGCCCAGCCCAGTGTCACCATCCCCTGCTGACATCCAAGGCATGAGGGGATGGCAGCTGATGCAAGAGAGTGTGGAACTAAGCACAGGCCTCTTTTAACCCCATAAACTCAAGAGAACACTGCAACATTCGGGCTGTTCACAAGGAGAAGGTGCAAAATTTAGCAGAGGCATCTTCCCTCCAAGCTCATAATGGCTTTTTAAGCAGCAGCACCACCACACATCAGTCCTTACACTTAGTGCTGCATCATTTATTCCCTTTAATCTGTTTTAGGTCCCGTTTGTGAGCAGGTTAAGGATGTTCACCATGGCAACTTCATGTCCTCATGCCTCCCAAATCAAAAATGTTACTGGGATTCAGTTAAATTCCAAATCTGGCAGAACACCCTAAACTCTGAAAAACTGAGCTGGCAAGTTCCTTATATTATAGCTGCGAAGGAAGATAATTTGCTTTCCTGGTCAGGTTTATGTGTGGCTTTTTCATCCAGCCTTGCACAGTCTGTATCACATGGAGCCTCCAGCCTTGTGCAGGTTTATTATTACTCCATGCACACCATCATCATTATTATCATTTGAGGGTTGAGAAAACACATAGGAACAAATGAATCACGAGAAATACTTCTGTGCTAAATACTAAAACAAAAAGAAAATGTTATTTCTCCACTCAGTTCTTACTTGTAAACTCCTGGAGTCAGTTCTGCAGCCTCAGCAGGAACAAATATTGCTCTCAGGCTCAATCATTTGTTATTAGGATATGCAATGGAGAGAAGCAGATTTGGAACTGTAAGACAGGCTGATTCTTTTTGCCTGAAACTCCACTACAAGCATGCCAAGAGTTAACTTACTAGCTCATAAACTGAGAAATCCTTCTTCAACACAAAATTCTGCTTTCTTGCTCCAGCCTCAGCCAGCCTGGACAGGTCTGATGTCCCTTCTGATTACACTGAACTTCACACCTTCCCTTTACCTCTTTCTGCTTGACAACAGTGTCTTTGCTCAGTTTGCTCTGGTTTGAACTGGCCCTCCCCATCCCCCAAAAATCCCAACACTCTCCCCTTTCACCTCTGTGTTACTGACAATTCCTGCAGCCTGGGCAAGAGCAAGGAAAATGAAAACGAGAGCTGGCTCCAGGCAAAGTGCTGCTCTGCAGCAAAGGGGAAGGGGGGAATTTAAGGATGGCAAAATCTCTTGTGCAATGCAGGGTGTAAAAATCTGGCAAATTGTACTGCTTGGTCTGTCATGGGTTCTGTCTCCTGACCCTCAAAACTTTGCTGATAACAAGACAATGTTAGAGAGCGGGATTGTAGGTCCTACTTCCTAACACACAGATTTTGAACAAGTCAGAGCTATTGAGCAATTTATCTTGGAGTGAGTCAAGCTTCAAGATGGTAACACATAATAATACCTACCTTGTACTGTAACTGTGTGAGAGATAAAGTGCAATGTGGGGCAGGTCTGGATTTTCCCTTATGCTCAAATACAAAACTGATTTTGGCAGCAGCAGAAGGGACACGTTTCATATTGAAGTGTAGTATGTAGGCTTTTCAGTCATTCACTTCCCTGTAAACCAGTTTTTCAGACCTCATGTAAGACGCACATTCCCTCTCAAAATAACTATCTAGGAACCTTCAATATTACATTTTCGACCACAGAATGTGATTTAAGACCTGAAGAATTGTTTGAGAGAGCTTGTGATGTTGAGACTTGAGTGAAGACGGAGAACTATAGTGAAGACTATTCCTACAAGGTGAGAGTGCCTTCAGTGCCACAAACCCATATGGAGGGTTCACATTTTCAAACAAAAACTGCAGTCAAATTATACACTGAGAACTCCTCTCATTACCTTTTCTGATGCACCAGCTCTCGTGCAAGGAGACATCATGACTCTGCTGGCCCGTGTTTGTCTGGACTGGAAGAGGAAGGAAAACACAGAAATTAATATTCTCATCTCACTGCAGTGCCAACACCTGCTGAAAATAGAAACCACGCTAAGAAGGTCACACCTAAATCACAGTCCATTTATTCCTGTAACTGAAGGGATTACCGAGGATGTGCCACCACACACAGAGCTCTGGGATGGCACCTCCTCAGGGCAACCAACTCTCAAGGGCCTCACTGAGAATCTGTGATGCAGCAAAGTAAATTCACACCAAAGTCCACACCTTAAGGAGAGAGACAACACTGCACCTAAAGAACAGGACTGTGCTGCCACTCTTGGCCCAGGAATTTCTTTAGCTTTACAGAGACCCCACTGATCCCACCCAGCCCCATCCTCTGACCACTCCAATGCTAAGCTGGGTGCTGTAATTTCTGCTGATACCACAGACCTTCACAGAGCAAAAACCACCCTCCTCCTAAGTCATGCCTTATTCCACCTGCTTTAACTAGGTCAGTTCATGAACTTTTTCCAAAACATTATTAAGCAACGACTGAAAAACTAGCCCAGACCCACCAGCACGAAACACCCCCGGGGAGCAGATATTTTCTGGCTGCACTGCACGCCCCGTAATCGCTCCAGCCATCGGATTCCAGCCAGCCCAGTGCAGTTTGCATTCATAATCACAATTTCTTGCTCAGACCTCAGCTGAGCTTCCTTCAGCTTCACCTTGTGAAGTTTATTTTCAAGCTGAAGGAAGAGTTTTAATTTGAAGATGCAAAATTCGAGGCCGTAAACAGAAAGCAAATAAATACAGAAATTCCAGATGCAAAGGTATTTATCCTGAGCATTTGTCCACCCAGCAGATTCCTCTGGACTAACCACAGTTCCCACAGCAGCAGGGTTACCTTTTGTAACCTGGGAGATGGTATCTTCAAAGCTCATTTAGCACCATTTAAATGCCCACATTTCTAAGCAGGCTATTTAGGAACTAAAGCTCAGCTGGAATCAACTTTAGCTGGTTTGGTGCTGCTAAAACCCTTGTAATGCTTTGCTAGGAATTTCAAGGAGAATGTCCACCAGCCCAGTCAGAGCAACGTATTTAAGGACAAACATGATTTTTTTCCTAGCAGACCCATACAGCAAAGCAGCAAAAGACTCTGAAACTATGTCTTTTTATTCAGCAACCTACACCAAAACACCACTATGTTTTTTAACTAATGTCCCTTTAACTGGAAAACAAATTGCAGCAGGCAATGATTCTTCTTGAAAAGACTGGAAAATTAATTCTTTCTGTCCTGTGCTTCATGAAGATTTCGAGCAAAAATCCAAAACGAACAGGAAAAATAGTTGTTCGTTTTCTGGAAAAACAGGAATAAGCCTGAAAAGTAACAAGACCTCTATGAAATACAGTTTAGAAGCCTAACTGCTGAAGGTTTGGGAACAGCAAAGCACACACCCCACCTCCAGGAGCTGAGACTCCTGAAACACAGGGAGCCACTGGGGAGGCTGGAAAAGCCAAGGCTTTTCCAAGGAAAATATCCAAGCACAGAATGGGCACAGCTCAGCTCTTCCATGTGTTCATGGATAGGCTGAGGGGTCTCTCAGGAAGCACAGACATGGCTGGTGGCTCAAAGTTCACCCTCCCCTCACCCCCCAAAAAGTGCTGCCCAAGGACTTACCAGACAACAGCCCCGAAAGCACATCTTCATCAGCACAGCCAGAAATTCCTTGGAGCTACAGCACAGCCCGACTGGCCAGGACAAGTGCAGGTACCTGGAGAGCAGCCCGCTACCCAGTGACCATGTAAGTGTCCCAGCTGTGCCCAATTCCCAAATAAGAGGGTCCCAGCTGTGCCCAATTCCCAAATAAGAGGGTCCCAGCTGTGCCCAATTCCCACTGAGAGGGTCCCAGCTGTGCCCAATTCCCACTGAGAGGGTCCCAGCTGTGCCCAGTTTGGGTGGGCTGTCCTGCCCTCTGTGCCCTCATCACCCCAGACAGGAGGCACCTGTGTCCTTCCCCACACTGCCACTGCTGGGATGTGTTTTACTAAATACACACACTTTGGAACAGATACATTTCTGTTTTTATCCTCCTAAAATATTCAGGTGAACTGAAAAGGGGCTTTTATACCAAATACAATGAGCTTCCCAGAAGGAGGGGGCAGGACACTTGAAGCTTGAAGAAGAAAGCAAGACGTGCAGGGATGGGCAACAAGCAAATTCAGCCTCCAGCTCTGCAGGGGATGTGTTTAACATCCTGCAAGAAGACAAGCCCCAGAGTTCATACACCAGCAACACTCACAGCTCTAAAGCAGAAGCATTTCTCTGTTCCCAAGGGGAATGCAATAAATATTCTTCAGGACAAGAAACATGTAGTTAGGTGTAAAATGAGCAGAAAATATAAACCCCAGTGAAAATGGTAACAGATTTCTCTGCCAAAGGAAGTGGGTTTGACAACTATAAAATCTCTCCCCTGCAAGTTGACAAACCCATGTGCTGTCATGGTACCTGAGATCTGCTCAGCTGAACTGGTCCTTTTATAACACCGTGAAAAATAGGGATTTTGTAACAGCTATGATAAAAACAGCGTGGCCTTTAGCATGGCCTTCAGCTTGTCACACAGCTCAACTCTTGCTAAGCCTCTGTTCCTCCAAATGTCACCCGGACAGACTCTGTAACTGACCCTTCTGGACATTGTAGTGGAACTGCACTGAGAGATCCATGACTCAACCTCATTCCAATCTCCAGGTGAACGATTTTATCAGTCACCCACTGTCAGCAGGCAAGAAACGTCCTAAACTATGAAACCATCTTGACAATAAAACTGTTGGAAGTGATTGCACTATTTATTTTTCCAGGCTATGATTTCCTCAGCCATTCGGTTGCTCTGTTCCAGCCCTACATATTCTCCATATTTCTCCAGCCACCACTCTTGTAAAACTGGAAAACAGGCAACTTTTGGGGCTGTGCAACTGAGAAACTACAGGAAAAACCACATTGTTCTGTGCGAGTCTTGCTTCTTAAGCAGAAATTCCTACTCTGGCCAGGCCCGGAGTCCTGTAAGACTGACCCACTGTCCCAGAGCAGGGGCTTTTATGGTGCAGTGATACCTACCCAGCTGAAATCCCAATTGGTTCCCTGACAGTCTGAGTAGACTCAAATCAGAGTGTGCACTTAAATAAGAATAGTCCTGATGTTTGAATCCTTAAGAGTGTGTCAAATGCATTTGGCAGAGTCCTGGAGCAATAAGGGTGGGGAGGAAGATGGGCAGAAGGAGGAACCCAAAGGTGTGGGAGCAAATGGACTGTGTGGAACAGCTGAGCAGTATCTGAAGTTCTGCACAAACGAAAACCAGAATAGGTTGAGTAAGTGAATAGATAAGACCCACAAGACAAAGCACAGGGAATTCCCCCAAGGAAGAAAGCCTGATAAACTGAAGAATCTGCCCTTATTTTTCCGGGAGGCAAAAGTGGTGCCAGAGACTCGGGGAAGGGGCAGAGTTAAAGCTCAGACCACTCAGAGCAGCATTCTGAGCTGGGCTCTGCTCCCTGCCTGCAGGGAGGGCTGGAGGAGGAACCAGCCAGGCAGAAGCACTAGTTATGTGACAGAAAGAGGAAGCAAAACCACACATACTGCTATTTTTAAAGATGCCTGCAGCACTAGTTCCCTGTAGCCTTCTCCATTTTTAAAGAAGAAAGAAAAGGCTGGTTAGTGAGGATTTCAGTTTGTAAGACAAGTGGAAGGACAAGACTATGCAGACCTGGACAGGGCAAGAGCCACAGCAGTGGCAGGCTGGGCCAGGAGGTACAACAGCAACAGAACACAGAGACCACACTAAAACCTTGCAGAAAGCAACCTGGAGACAGCAAAACCACAAACATTAACAGCTTTATCAGCCTCACCAGAGAAAGCAGCTACTTGGAGCCACTTCCCCATCTCCAGGTGTATGTCCTCAGGTGAGGTCAGGACAATGGTCTCCTCTTGCTATTCCATTTCAGAAGTCCAGGTCAGTCACTCTGGGAGCTCTTTGTGTCTTAAGTCTCTCCAATCCTTTGCCAGGCTGGGAGCAGCACAGCCCTGGCTGGAACCAGTCTTTTTGTTGTGGCTGAAAGGAATTTTGCCCTAAATTCCCAAGGGTCTCAAAACAGCTCTGCTAGATTAAGTTTGAATTACTCTATATTTCTGGAATAGCCAGGTCTGAGCTGCTTTGAGGGAAAGTTCATTCCATGTTGAACAGACAGAATGTTCCCAAGACAAATTTCCCAGTTCCCAGCTGTGACTGAGCTTTACAGGGCAGGTCAAATGGGGTGCAGAAGTGCCCCCCACTCCCCCAGAACCACCCAAGGAGGTGGAATACAAACTCAGAGGGGAAGGAGATGCTTGACTTCCCAGCCTCCTGCTCAGATCACAGCTGAATCCAGCATGTTGCTGAGACTAAACTCCTCTGCAAGGTGAATTTCTCCTTGAGTTCAGGATCTCCACAACCCAGTCTCAAATTTCCTCCCAGCCCAGAAGGTGAATGTGTCAGGAAGTGAAAAACAAAATGGTCACAAAACAATAAAACCAAGGAGAGGTGATTCTCTGCATGAACACTTGCTTTCTGAGCTTAGCTAAGGGGTTTAGAGCTGCAGTTTGCTAAGAGAAGGTGGAGAAGCCAAGGTAAGCAAAGGATTTATAACACTACAAAGTCTTCCTCGTTCTTAGTTACTGCTGACCTACAAAACACAGGTAAATACACTGCAGGAAAACTCCTTAGGGTGGTAAATCATTGATGGGAGACATTTGCTGGTGGACTTATTATGGTTCAAATAACATCTACATCTTAAATTTAGAATTATTTCCCCAGGAAAGAGGTCAAGGATTGCTTACTGAGTGTACAGTCTTTTGCTAGAAGAGGAAAAACTATCTCTGGCTCCTCTGACAAGACCAAAGAAACCCCCACAGGTCTTGACCTCATTTATAGCAAAATAGATCAAAATTTCATGTACATGGAGTAAATCCAACTTCCCAGCAGCACGTAATGAGATACAGCCATGCCTTTTTATAGTTCCAATTTCTAACTGGTGCAGCAGAGCTGTAAATATGAACCCAACCCACATACGCCCCTCTGGTGTCATCTGTGAGCATATTCATGACATGGCCCTTTTCCAAAGGGCTCTTCCCCCAGGTCACACAGGACTGTGGTCATTCACCCTTCCAGACCATTCACTCAAGAGCTGGACTTGATGATCCTTGTGGGTCCCTTCCACCTCGCAGAGTATTCCATGACTCTGGATAGCCCAGCCTGTGGATCCTGGAGAGCTGAGTGCTTCAGGCAAGAGGCTTTTGAAAACAGTTTCATCTGCCAGAAATTGTCTGACCTCAACACCCAGAGCTACAAGAGGCCTTTGACCCACACAACATGTTGACTTCCCCGTTGACCACAGCCCAGATATCAGCCCACACCTCCCTGGCGCCGCTCACAAAGGTCAGACCTACGCACTTGGGCTCTCCAGGAGGGTTTAGTAAGAGCTGAGCTCGTGGAAACCACCAAATTTCCTTAACACCACGTTCTCCGCTTTATCTGTGTTTGCCTTGGCAGATTTGCTCCAAGAAATAGCCTTATTAGCAGCTTTTCTCCCCCTAGGAATACCACAGGTGTACTCTTGGGGTGGTTTTGGAATGACAGAATAAAGAGTTGTTTGCTTTGTGGCTCCAAGGTGTGGGAGTGATGGGCTGCAGCAGATTTCCCACAGGGAACAGGGCATATTTTGTGGTATTTTGGGCTTTGATTTGTCAGAACTTCCACTGGCTGACAGATGGGTGAGGGGGAGATGGGGAAATCGATGCCTATTGCTTTCAGTAGATGTAAGTGGAATTTCCAGGGTCTAATACACCCAGTCAGTAAAACATAACAAGGAAAACCAAGTTTCTTCTCTCTCAGTTGAAGTTGCTTCCAGTTCTTCTAATAACTGGACACCCAAATTCCTCAAAGACAAGATTTTGTCCTCTTTAATTTCTTCGCTTGAGCATCAGTTCCTTGTTGAAAATATGACACCACTTTCCCATGAACAACTACAGAATTCCGAGATTGTCACACAGTTCTCACAAAAAGAGACACAGGTGGTTCTCACTGTATGACCACCAGCATGTGGATCTCACTGGGGAGTCCCAACAGATTATTTGGGGCTCACATTTGAAAAATAGATTTTGGAGATCTTTTTAATTCAAAGTGTTTTTGGCACTGAAAGAGTTGCATAAAACCAAGTGCTGCAACTTTAAAACCGTTTGTGGATTTATCTGAGATCAACGTACCACGGGGTGTTGTACAGAGAAAAGTTCTCTTCTTGGTGATTAGGTTTTACAGCCTTTTTAATTTCTTAATGGGGACCTTGAGGAAGAAAAGTTCATCTTTAGGTTTTGCAAGATGATCTGCATTTTTATACAGAGTTTTAGTACGTTTCCCATTGTGGATCATACACAAGGGCTCAGCACAGCGAACCAGCAGGACTGATGAATCAACAGGTCTGTGTGAGATGGGACAGGGTCCAGCCCATGAAGATATGAGCTATCTCAGGAGTTATAAAGTTATTTATGGAAGCTGTGAGGTAAAAGATAAAAGCACTAAGAACCTGTTAATTGAACACTTCAACGTTTCCAGAAATAAAGCTACTGTGTTAAAGATAAACCAGCTTGGGGCTGCAGCTTGTCCTGCTGCCAATGTCTGTGGGGATCAGAGGCATCAGGAGCATTTACCTGGCTCCAAACTGATTCCCTGCTGAACTAGGTCAGTGAGACTCTTTTCTCAGAAATGAAGCATTTACTATTTCAGGCACCCGACAACAACCCAATAAATTCAGTGTATCATCAAGGCATGAACCAACAAGCATAAAGATGGCCTTCAAAACTCAGCATCAGGGAACTCTTTCCATCACTGGTGTTTCCCAGTTCCTTTGGATTTATTCTTGTTGCCCTGTGGTGAATGACTCCTTTTACCTGTGGCAGAAACACAACACGCTCATGGACAGGTGCTGGGGACCCAAAGAAGGGTGAACATTGATTTCACTCAGGTCAAGGGCTCACCTTCTGTGGATGGAGCTTCCAAAAGCAAGGTGGCTTTTTTGCCATGTGTTCTGGTTTTCGCTCTGGCAGGTGGCACTTTGGAATCTTCACACTCCCTCAGTTTAGCTGCAGGGAGAAGAGAAAAACCAACTGAGAAGGGAAGATCAAACCTAATTCTTGTATTTCCATGTACACACCATGTCATCCACAACTCCAGCACTTCACCCACAACGCAAAGAGATAAAGAAGCATTTTCTCCTATACTTACAAGTTTTTAGTTCTGGAAATAAAGAATTAGCATTTTGACTATAAATTAAAAACCTTCTTCTTTACTTCAGGCTTTTATTCCTCCCACAGGTGCACAACTAATAGGTTACTCTCTCTCATGTTTGAGAATAAGATTGTAAAAACATCTACTTCAGGCTCATACCCAGGAACTTTGGAGTGACAATGCTGTGGTCTTTCAGCAGTGGTGTGAAAACAACTTCTTGGGAACCTTCACGTCCTGTGAGGGATAAAAGCACAGTGGTAAAGCCAGAAACTTTCAAAATAACTTTCCTGGAGGTAGAATTAGCACTATCAGGAAATATCTGTCCTACATGAAGGCAATCTGACTTTCACTAGAGCGTTTTCAAAACCAGCCTTAATTTCAGAGTCCAGTTTCTGCTACTTAGCTCTGTCTTCAGTAAATGTTCAACATCACTGGGTCCTGTTGCCTCTGAGTGGAGCTAAGGATGCTCAGAGGCTAAAACTGGGAATCCAGAGCACAAACCTGCTTTATCTTTCAATCTTCACCCGTGCGTGGGTATTTCCTTTAGCTACAGAGGAAATTAAAAGCATCTCCAATGCAGAGATTTGCAGATTTACACACGTGTGACTTTGAGCAGGACACACAACTCCCTCCCACGCAGGAGCTGCGACGCATCCAGGTCCTGGTTCTGCAGCAAGTTCTTCACCTGGCCATGCTCGTCTGCCAGCTCGATTTCACCTGCAACACACACAGGTTTAGGACCCAAGGGCAGGAAGCTACAAAGAGCTATGGCAAGGAAACAAGAGCCTTGTCTCAGCCATGCAGAGATGATCCACAGCTGAAAAATCTGGGAGCATTTTGGTTGAGCACTGTGATTGAGGACTACCTCAAAGTGTCCCCATTGGATATTTTCTTTAGATGTTTTTATTAGACCCTTTACCCTCACAGCATGTAAAAGCTCCATATCTGGGTGTACCCGAGGCAAGGATGAACCAGGTGAGGAGCACAGCCAGGGGCAGGCTCTGGAAGGGCAACAAACACCATCAGGAACAGTCTCTGGCACAGGGAACACACCGGGAGGCTTGACCAGCTTCACACAGGATCGTTTCAGACCTGAGAGCCCCAAAACCAAGAGGTTCCTTCTCAGGGAGCCCACCCCTACCTTCATTCTCACAGCCACAGCAGCGCTTGATGCTCTCCAAGAGAGGCTGAACTTTACACTGAGTGTTGAAAAGGGCCTTTTCATTTTCTGTCAAGAGAGGCACAAGTCAAGGCAACCAAAGGAAAACCAACAGCCCCGTGACCCTTCTCCAAACGCCACGTGAAGTGACCCTGCTCTCCATCCCTCTTATCAGCAGTCCCAGGGAACCAGCACCCTTCAAATAGGAGGGGACTTCACAGCTACTCCAGACAGTGTTGGACTTTCAGGAGATTCCATACACTACAAAAAATAATGAGCTATCAATAGTAAATACTTCAGAGGCAGAACAAACCCAATGGTTGCACCACTCCTCTTTTTATTTGTTTTATTCCCCCCCCCAAGGAATTATTAACAGTGAAGAGAAACACTGTGAAACTCTGGTCTTTTCATTGATATTCTCAGGTTTTGAGGGGAAAAAAAAATAAAGACCCAAACATTTTGAAGCTGAATTGTTTCACTTATAACTGAAGTGTATTTGTTAAGAAAACCACAGTGGGGGTTAAAAAAAAAAGAGACGACTTTGAGCAAAACTCCACACGCATCTCTTTGTTTTGATTTCAAACAGAAAAATTTTCATTGAAAAACTGCTACAATAAAAATTTGACAAATTGTATTTGCTACTGCCTTCTACCCTGCCTTTTGCAAACAGAATCTGGAACCACAAGTCACAGAGATATCTTTATCACCTGCTGGGTACCTCGTTTCCCCGTGGATATCAGAGGCAGCAAGCACTGCAGGCTCTTACCTCCATGTAGGACTGTTATGAACATATCTGCTGATAACCTAAAAAAGAAAGCAGTGAAGAGAGCAGTGACGGGGTTTTTTTCACTACTACATTCTACAACAGGCAATAACAGTGTTTTGTAGTGTTTGCATTTGCTGGAAGTCCCTTCCAAAAAGTACCTAAATTCTCGCAAGGTGAAGTTGCAAAGGAACTGAAACAAACCTGTCGTTTTCGGGAGCAAGCTCAGAAAATGTGGAACCGCCAAAATGAGCAGATGAGGGCCAAAAAAAACCCCTTGCAGTTCCTCTGGGTCCACGGTGGAAGCAAACCTGCGAGCTTCTCTCTTGGCTCCTGGGCAACCAAGTCTCACTTTCTTAATACCCTCTGTGGTTATGCAAAGGCAGAGGGAGCAAACACGGGTTTGTGTCTGGGAACCAGGAAGGAGAGGGGTCACAAACCTCTCCACACATAAGCAAGTCAGTAAATACTGCAGTGAAAGAAGAACAAGCTTTGCTGTTGTAGCTCAGTCCTACCTGGGGGGGTTGCCAAGGGACTGTGCTGGCTCAGGGTCAGGAAATCTTCTGTTGCTGCCCTTCACCTGGAGCTGAGGAATAGGGTGAAGATGGAGCAGGGGATTCTGCTCCTGTCCCTCAGAAACAATGCCCTCTCCACAGCCAGGCTCTCCTGCTCTCACAGGGACAGGTCAGGAGAAGCAGAATGGTAGGAGGGGTATTTCTGGTTTAATTTCAGCATACACAGATCCCTGCAGTCACCACTGCAGGAATAATTTAATTGTCCTCTTTGCTCAGAAAAATCACATCTGTAGAGACCTGGAGGGGCTCTACCAGTAGAACTTACTGAGATCAGCATGAGTCTATTGAAAACATGCACAGGCCACGTAGGGATGCTGGGCAAGGCTTAAAAGTGTGGCCCTAAAACACTTGGAAAACCCACAAATATCCTTCATACCAGAGGTCATAAAAGCTATACAGAATACACTGATAAATTGGGGGTCTTATGTTTTCTGATTTACTGACTTAACAACAAAAACTATAAAATCAGTAACATCAAAAACTCAGCTTCCTTCTCCAGCTGACAAATTATTGATAATCCAAGACCAGTGTGAAAGTACTTCAAGGTTAAGCAAACAGAATATGGATTACTCATTATGTATTTGATCAAATACGTCCTTAATCAAATACATCTCTATTATGAGACTTCAGGTAGAGCAGCTCTGTCCTCAGACACACACACTCCTCCACGATCCACCTTTAGTCACTGCCAAGGATAATCTAAGGTTCCTCCACGAAGGGAGTTGGTGGCCATGTGATGTGCAGAGGATGAAATGCTTCTGTCTCTCCAACCCTCGGAGCAGTGCAGCTCCTCTTTATTCCCGCAGCAGAGCTCCATCCTGTTTGCAGCCCCAGGATCCAGCAGCTCAGAGGAGGGCTGAGCTCCCCACGCTTGTCTGATGTTTGCTGTCTGTTAGAGAAATTCAGAAGGAAAGCAGAGTGGAAATTCAGTGGCCAGACCACCAGCCCAAAGGGCACAAAGCAGGGCAGGAGCTCCAGCCAGCGCTGCTCCCTGCCCAGTGTTTGTGCACATCCACGGCAGGTTCAGGCCTTTGCAAACTCCCTGTATCTGAACTGAAAAATAATGCAAATGATCCGCCCATAATTACACCAAACCCACACCATTATTAATTTCAAACTCTGAGCGTCACAGCCTAAAAATTCAGCAACCGCTTGAGGAAAATGTTCTGTTCAGAAGACATTCTGTTCATTTTAACTCTTTATTTACTGCTCTACACCAGGACACATGAAGACACCACTGCCTTACTCTCTTGCTGGTAAACTGGTTCCTAAGATCACAGATCTTCACCATATGACAACGTTTTCCCCAGAAACCTTTTGTGATGACAAGGAAAGCTTTAACAAATTCACTCAGCAGAAGAAAGAAGGAAACAAATCTACATGTGTGAATTAGTCAAGCATTTTTGCCTGCTGATTGGCTTCCTGTTGACTTCTTTTAATGACCTGCAGCAGACATTGGTGTGTGTGTGTTTTACCAGGCACCAAGGATGAGAGATGACTTCTCCACCTTTGTAATCTTCTATCCCATCCACTACAGGGAAACAGAAACTGCAGTCAGACTGAGATTTATTACCTGGATTGCCAAGGTCTGAAGATTGCTGCAGATTCACCAAGGCTTGCTTGATCTCACACAGGGTCTTGGCAAGGGGGGAAGCTGCTACCAGGCTCTCCACCTCCAGCTCAGTCAGATAGGGCGACTGGAGATCTAAACCTTGAAGAAACGGGGGTACTTTCAAGCCTAAAGAGGCTGTTCATGGCTGAGTGACTGCAGGAAGGAAATGTTGCACTGAGCAGAGAGAATGCCCACCCAGAGGCTGTGAGGATCACAGAACTGATGGTACAGAATCTTGCTGACCTCCCCACATTAGCATTTAATTAGTGTAATGACACCCATTCTTCTCCCTGCAGTTGGTGACTTGATATAAAGGTGTTAGGGTTCTGTAGGGATGAAAATTCTCTCTTACAGAGCAATAGGGGAAGCAGAAGGGGCTTCCCTGAACTGGCATCTCAGCAAAAAAAAAAAAAAAAGTAAAAATTATGCAAAAGTAAGAAATGGCTCAAATGGGAAGAAGTAAATAGACATTTTCCCTGTTAGTAAACAAACACCCCCTCTCGCCCCAGACTTCACTGCATCAGCCCTCTCTGTGAACTCTGAAAGCACCCATGGCACCCACAGCTCCGTCACTGCCCTTACCATGTTCCTCACGCCCAGGGAAGCTGAAAAAAGCATCTTTCCTACTGAAGAGTTCACATTGCTGAGGCAGCTCGTGAATCTGCGGGATAAAAGGGGCTCAAGAGTTAAAGAAATGAGCAAGTGGAAAAACCAGCAGAAAGGTGAGGGATGGCCCAGCAACAGACACCTGCAACTCACCTGCCCTTCCACTACTTCTGATTTACTCTCACTGGCCAGGCTGCCCAGCGAGGGCACAGCTTCCACTGTGTCCTGTGCTTGGACCTTCTGCTCCAGCTCCTGCTTCCCAGCTCCGTTCCTGCACGGAGCATTCCCAAGCAGCACTTCCAGAGCTTTCATTAACTCTGTCACTTCTTGCCACGGAGCACATAATGAACCTGATAAACAATTTAAATGGGTTTCTGCAGAACCACCTGAAGAACTGTAATTACGACCAGAACTAAACCAAGAACAGGAACTTTTCTTTGGAAATGTCACAAGAAGCCTCATATTGTATAACGTTTCCAAATAACATTGTGCTTATCCTTTCCTAAGCTGACAGACCTCTCCTCTCACTGTAGTCAGATGAAGACAGACTGTCAGCTCTTCCACAACAGCACTGAAAGACACAACCTTGTGGGATCTCTGTATGAGCCAGGTCTTTTTTTAACCTGTTCACTCATGCTACTCTTACACTCCTCTGCTCCCTTGCTCCGCACTCTGGTCCTCTCACCTGTTTGGAAGGTGTTGCCACAGTGTTCATCACACTGTTCATCACCCACTGCTGCCCAGATGTTGTCTGCAGGTTTGTGCTCACAAATCCTTTGCCTGGCAAAGATTTTCAGGGCGTCAGAGTCCAGTGTTTGCACCATGTCCTGTTCATAGAGAGCAGCAGCGTTATACCCTGTGTTATATTCTGTTATACTCCATTAGCAGCGTCATACTCTGCAATCCACCCATTCTTCTGTTCGAGAAAAACTGATTACCGAAACTACTTTATGCCCAAATAACATACTGAAAGGAGTAAGACACATCCCTCAATAAACTGTCACTTCAGGGGAATTATTTAGCTTACAAATTTCACGTTCCCAAGACTCCCTTCCCTCAAACGTTTCTTCCCACTGACCACGAGACTTTGAATCCGCTGGCTGATCCCGTTGTAAAACACCAGCACATCCATCCTGTGCTTTGCCAGCTGAGACGCCACGTGCAAATTCTGATCCTCCAGCTTATCGTAGAGGGTGCGAACACTGAAATCCTCCAGGAGCCTCGGGGCAAAGTGCTCCTCTGAAACACAAGGCAGGGCTCACACCTCAACAGTGCCCACGGGTCAGTCCTAATAAATCGGACTTTATTTCCCACACAAGGCATTGTCTGCCCACGGGGAACAGCATTTTGTGTGCTGTGAGGAAGGAAAAGGGATGAGGCAAAGGGTGTAAGAGAAGGTCTGGTTCCTCAGCGAGGGGGAGGATGACAGAGCGTTACTATCAGCTCCCAACTCGCCCACGGAAACGAGGATGCTGCTGCTCTCAGAGCTGCCCCCAGCATCACTTCATGCTGCCATCTGCTGTTCCCTCTGAACATCCCGAAATTCCCAAGATGAGGTCATTCCCAAAAAGCAAACAAAGCCCAGGAATCACGTGCCTTCAGAGAACAGAAGGACCAACAGAGGAAGCCAAGGAAAATATTTGTAAAGATCATTATTTTCTTTCCCGGTCATTTAAACTTGCTGGGTTTCTCAGGGCTGGCCACTTCCTCTGCTCATTCCTAAGGGAGAAAACTCTACCCCCATTCCAATCACAGAGGGTTACTTTGCCTAATTGAAGGGACCAAAGGAAGCGTGTGCCTGTGCAAATGTGAGTGCAGAGCAGGCAAAGTGTCCGTGTGACCTCACGAATTGCACTGATTTCTGGGTGGGCAGGTATCCAAATATCATACCAGAGGGAACACAGGATGACAGAATGGGGAGTAAGCAAGAAGAAGCAAATTGGAGAACACCTGGGGTTGGCCCAGCACTTCACCTGCTTTAGGTGCTGTTCCTTTCTCTCCAGAACCAGCTTCTTCTCCAGAGCCACGAGGACCGAGCATCTGATAAAACTGAAGGCTAGAGGGAATGACAGAAGAGCATGAAAAACATCTCACTCTCTTCAGTAAAATCAGATATTGCAGTATCATCAGCCCAGTTCAAACAGGACAGGTTTCTTGGCTAGATTTCCATGAGCTCCTGATACCTGCCAAGCAAAGGTGGCTTACCTGTCTTTCAGGAGGATGTACTCTGGTGGGATGTGTGGCTCACCCAGGCTCCTCCATCGGGGCTTCCAGCCCTTCAGGGGGCTGATGATGGGGCCAGCAGGCTGGAACACTATGGCCAGGGTGGTCAGCACCACAACGAGGGAGCCCAGAACAAAGAGGATGGCTGGGGGGGAGCAGAGAAAGTGAGAAACACGTAGAAGCACTGTGCTCAAACCCAACATTTAGCAGCTTTTATATTCATTATATGGGCTTCTACTTTTCCCCTGTTTATTGATGCAGGCCAGGAGCAAAGAGTTTTCAGAGCCAAGGATGACACTTGCAAGCCACACTTTCATTTCTGTTGTTTGCTGGCCACTCACTGATGGACTGGTATGTGCAAAGCGCTCACACAGGACTGGCTTTGAGAAAAGAACTCAACTCACCTTGTGTTTAGCCTTTTGTCAACTTTTAAATGATGTATTTGACTTCGGTCTAGTTTATCATGGAAGCACAGTGTCACTCCAGCCAGGGAAAACAAAGAACCCTCAATTACCTGAATTCTTCAAGCAGGGTGCGGGGTGAAACAAAACTGCTCCTTCCCTCTCTCACCACCTGAGCTCCTGCACAGGCAGGTTCCTGGCTAGAGAGCAGTGAACTTTGGGAAGGGGAGTTCCACAGGAGAAAGGGCTTAAAGTTGACAAAGCCAGTGGTTTGATGGTGTTTTCAAAGCAAATGCTTGTTTAAACACACTTAAAGAAGTACAAGAGAGGTCATGGCTCAGGTTGGAGGTTGGTGGGGCAGTGTTTTGGCTGTACCTGTGATGGCAGCCCAGTTAGGAGCCAAGTTCAGATCCTGTTGCTTCAAAACACCATGTCTGGCCAGCTGGAACAGAGAAGAGGGCTGGAAGGACACGGCTCTGGGGTCACAGCTCACGTTTGCTTCGTTCACAGTCACAATAAGGAAGTGTTCCTGAAGGGTGCTATCCCTGAAAACATATGTGCCAGACTCCAGGAAAACGTGGGCAAACCTAAAAGAGAGAGGTAAGGAAAGCACTGGCTGATCCGAGTTTCCTTTGGCTTCCACCTGTGATGATGATAAAGACATGGACTTGAACACACACTTGACATTTTCATAGCCAAGGACCTACTCATTCCACCCAAGACTCACTCCCCAATCCTGCCCATAACACATGCACTGTTATCCACAGCAGGAATTACCAGGAGAGGTTGAGGTGAGTCTCCTGGATGAGGTGGTTCAGCCTTCGGAAGGGTCCAAAATCCCAGCTTGGGTTGCTGTTATAGAGATGCTGCTTCTGATAAACAGGGTAATGGCTGGATGCACGATCTGGGAATGGTTCAGCACAGTCAGCAGCTCTGACGCCCCTCAGCTGGGACAGCGGACACTGGGCTGGCAAATGCGCGACTGCATTTCTTTTGTAGGGCCATGCAGTGCCAACTCATTTAACTGAGTTTAGTTACTGCCCAGCAAAGACTTATGCTGTCTAACAGAGGACAAAGGTTATCTCTATTGCACAGAAATCCAATCAAAAAGTGAAAAGCATGAGGTAAGTCCCTGTCAGAGCCTCGACTACAGTTCTGGGATGCCCTGAAGGCAAGAGAGAAGGGACGTGCTCACACATGCAAAGGTGGAGCAACTGTTCTGAGCAGGTCTGGACACTCAGGGAACACAACACTCACCGTGGGAATCGATGCTGAGCTGGAAAAGGATTGTGTCTCCTGCTTCCAAACACACTACAGGGTTTGGAACAAGGGGTAAGGTCTGGGTATCTTTGGAGGAAGTCCTTTGGAACTGATGACCTTTCTGCAGCAGCTGATTTGATGGAAAATCTCCTGCCAGGCAACAAAACAAAGCAGAATGAATCCTGCAAAAGGAGCAGCATGTGAGGACACCTAACCCTGGGCAAGCAAGAACTGTTTATTCTGTTTCTGTGGGCAATTACAGCTCACAAGGCCAAATTCTGCTCTCATTCACACCACCATAATTGAGGAGCAAACAGAATGAGGAGCCAGCACAGAGTTGCCTCCAAATAGTTTTCTTTTAGTTCCTTGGAAATCCAAAATCATTCTTCAATCTTGATTTGACCCATTCCCAGGCAGCTAATGGTGCAGTTAGTGCAGCTCCTCACTGTTTCATCCCAGACAGAACAAGGTATCTCCCTACATTCTAAATAGTTTGGAGCAGCTGATTACAAATTCCCTCTGTGCCAACTTGAAAGGCAACAAACAGCTCAGTCTGGCTGGAATTTGGGTTCACTCTCAGGGGCTCTCAAGCCTTACCCATGAGAAACGCATCCAGAACATCTGTGCTGGAGACAATAAAACCCAGCACTCCACTGGGACTGAACAGGACCAAATGCACCCTCTGGCTGTTCTGCAGGTGTTCATCTGGGCCCAGGACATTTGCCACTTCCTATGGAAAGCAGAGGGAAACACTGACCAGTGATCCAATCAGTCCTGGAGTCAGATCCTGGTTTGTGACCAGCCTCAACAGCAGCTGTACAAGAGCTCTCTAGGGAGGCTTTTTCCTTTGATTCAGGAGCTGTCATTTCTCTGTAAAACATCACCCCTGTCACTTCAGGACCCAGGAGTCCCTTTACCAAACTGTGACTCTCCCCAGACCTGCAGGCTGACAGAGCATCCCCTTCCTCCATACCTACCCTCACTTCTCCTTCGTTCATCCTCAGAAGCAGCTCCCTATTGATGCCAAATGCCAGGGAGATCCGGGGGGCTCTCAGCAAACACAGCTGGTCACAGAGCTCCTCTGCAGAGATGTACTGCTTGCAGTGACATCTGTAAGGTGGACAAAAGGCCCTGATCAGTCATGATCCCTGAGCTACAACTCACTGAGGGTCAGGATAGAATGAGAGGGGCTACTCTATGTCCATGGAAAACAGGATGGAGCAAACCCCCTGTCCACCCCATCAGTGCCTTGCCTGCTATTCAAGGCCAAAATGTGATACCCCACTAACAGTGCTTGGTTGGTGTTTAATAGAGACCAACTTCAGTGCTGTGACACAGCATTGCACACCCCTCCCTAAACTTCAGCTTTAAAAAAATGGTTCACAGAGAGAGAGAGAGAGAGAGTACAATTTTAACACACTGGATTTCTGTGCAGTCCATGCCAGGAGGAGATTTTCAGTCCAGAAAGAGAAAAAAGTGAGAGTCATACAACAAGAACCAGCTTCAGTGTTTCCCAGCCCATGGCAGGGTGGTTGGAACTTTATGATCTTTAAGGTCCCTTCCAACCCAAACCATTCTACGATTAAAGGTGTGTGGGGAGAAGGAGAATTGATTTCCTCATTTCTGGTCTGTATTTAATGGAGTGATCCCCCACGTAGGAGGGGCTCATGGAAAAGTTCTCCACGTCAGAAAACGTGAGCTCTGCCCAAGCTCACCTTGCCAGCCCATGTTCATTCTGGTGCCTCCATCCAAGGCACAAACCCAGCAGGCAATGCTGGAAACAGGGGCAGGGCAACAGGGCCAGTGACTGCGGACCCAGGGCAGGTATCTCCGCAGAAAGCAACTCCACCAATGGAAACTTTCCCAAAAACACCTCCCACGGCCCTACCCTGCTATGACCTCATGGGATCAGTGCCCGTGGCAGCCAGAGCTGGTTGGGAAGTGGTGGTTTAGGAGAGGCTGGGCTGAGTGGGACTCACATGCCCAGCTCTGCGTGGAGCTCTCCCCCCGCTCTCCCGCACGCAGGGGAGCAGTCGTGGCGCTCGGGGACCACGCAGCGTCGTGTCGCTGCCAGGCGGACCTGCCCGGGGGCACAGAGCTCGTCCACCTGGGAAAACAACACGCACACAACGTGGGAAGGCAGGCAGCACCTCGACTGACAGGCAGCATCCCCCAAATTCCCTCCCTCCCCACGGCTTCAGACATAAAGGGTGTCTGCGCTTCTTTTGTAGCGCCACTCATTTAATTACTGCCCAACAAGGACTCGTGTTGTCTAACAGAGGGCAAGTTTTATCTCCGTTCTACAAAAATCCAGCCATAAAGAGGAAAGCACTAGCTAAGTCACTGGCACAGCCCAGACTGAGGTTCCTAAAGTAACCTTTGACAAGGTTAAAGGACAACTTGGAAGGCATGGAAGAAAAAACACAGCAATTTCCACTCCCATCCAAATCCCTCATGCAAGTCTGATGAAGAACTTCATATTAACTATAAGAAGGCTTAAATTCCTGCATTTGCCATCTATATGAGACAGTGCTGCTCCCCACTGCCCTGCTGTGGAAGTATCCTTTGCCTCCATCCCTTAGAAATTCAAATTTAGCCTCACAAGGTTCTGGTTAAGCAGACAAGTGCCATTATCCTACAAGGAAGGGTTAAGGGTCTCAGCCAAAACATCTAAAGGATTACTAAAGCACTGAATTACCTCCCTCTCCTGCACATCACAAAACGATTTTGTTTTGAAGCCAAATTTTACCTGAGGTCGACAGTCCTGATCGCTGTTGCTGTCAGGATCTTTCTTGCCTCTCTCATCGTAGTAAACATAACCTGCCTGGCAGATGCAGGAGGCATCTGACTGCTGGAAAGCCCTGTTCAGCCCATGGCACACACAGCTGGTGGCACCTGAGAGGAGAGGGTGGGTTTAGAGCCGGGGAGGAGCCGTTCCAGTGTCCAGCACCCTTTATCAGAGCCCACTGCTCAGTTCAGTCACACCGCTGGGCTGTGCTGCCTGGAGCTGCACCAACACGGCCGCCAGAGCAGTTCCTGCAGCACCCAGAGATGCAGAAAGGCCCAGCTGCTGCTCTGCAGCACTTTGGACAGGCCCCCAGTTAATTTGTACATTAAACCCGTGGACTGGGTAAGGCTGCCAAGCCCCTCTTTGTGCTTCACCCATCTCAAAACCATTTGAATTGGAATGCTGGGACAGTACTGCACATCCACTGAGTAAGGCATATGCACTCTTTACTGGGCATAGCTCCCTATTTGCCAGTTTTCCAGGTTTCCCCCCACTTTATCATGCCCTCAGTGCCCAGTTTTGGCTCTACACTTAAGCTCACCAGTTCAGTACTCTTGGTGAAACTCGACTGCTTCCAAGTCAATGATAGAGCAAGAATTAGTAGAGCTACTCATCTCTTCCTTCCTTCAAGGAGATTGAAACCCCTCAGCTAACAGAGTGTAAGAGGGGAAAAAAGATAGCTTTGAAAATAAAAACCTCTTTCTGAGTGGCACAGAGGAAAAGCAGTCAGGCACTGGCAGCACGCCCAGCACCACGAGGGTGCCAGGGCTTGCGGTCCAGCATGAAACCAGGAGAGGGAGTCACATTTCTGGGTGATTTTCTTTTCAGTCTGTCTCTTAAACAGAGGTGACATTTCACTCACACACAGCAACTCACCGGGCTGAGAGGAAGAGGAGCTGCCACAAGGGAAACAGGCAGCCTGGGCAGGGAGGTGGTTGAAGGTGCCAGCAGGACAGGGCTGGCAATCCCCTCTGTGCTTCCCAAAGTGGCTGCTCCCGTGGGTCCCAGGGGGACAGGGCAGGGGCGCAGGTGCCAGGGCAGGGCAGTAGTGGCCACGGGGACAAGGCTGCTGGTGGTAACTCTCACTGCCTAAAGAAAAAGCACTGCTTAGAGACCCCAGCGAGTGCTGAGAGAGAGGCAGAGACCACTTGCTTGTTCCACTTATACATATAAATATATATAAATACATGCATCTGTATATATAAAGTTAATCAACATTCAGCATTTCCCCATCTAATTCATACTTAGATTTAAATCTCAGTTTCTTTCTCCCAGCTCTTTCACTGGACTGATCCAGTGAGAGCCCACACCAGGGTTTTGAGAGCTTTGCCGACACAGAACTGAAAACTCTGTGGTTATTACACTTTGAGCTGCTGTTTCTTGCCCCTCTCCCCCGGGTACCTGGTGGGCAGAGGAAGCCAGCTGGGCAGGGCTGGCAGGGCGCTGTGAGCAGGGGGGCACCACGGTAGGTGCCTGCAGCACAGACCCTGCAGAACTGCTCAAAGGAGTCCCTGAGACCAGGCAGGGCCAGGGCCATGGACCCTCCTTCACAGGGCACCGGGTGGGCACTGCCAGGGGGACAGTAGTATGGAAACACACACCTGGAAGGCAAAACAAGGCAGGGAGAGGGGGGAAAAATCTCTGAAAATGGTTTGAGTTCTGAATTCAATGACCAGTGCGAACAGGGGGCAAAATGAAAAACGGTTCTCACCTCGTTCCTAGGTAAATAGCAGAAATCATAAATGACCTTATTCAGCCTTAGCAGTCACCAAATCTGTGACTGTAGTTACAAAGATTCCTTTGCTTTTGCACAGTGCACAAAGACTGGTTTAGGGCTGATCCCAGGCACAGTTCATAATATTCAGAAATGGAAATGTGGCTGCACCCATATGCCAGGTACTCACAGCTGCTCGGGGCTGTTGTATGTCGAGGATCCTTCAGGACAGTGATACCCAGCAGGACACACAGAAGGCTCACCCGTGAGAGCACCACAGTACAGGCCAGCCCTGCAAAGCTTGGGATTTACTGAACCTGGGGGTGAAAATGGGGAACAGTGATATGTTGTGGGACATACCCAGAACAGAAGTCTCTGTGCTGGGGAGACAAGGAGCAAGGGGGCTTTACTAAGCATCCAGAAACAAACACTGTGCTTTTCCTATTGCTTGCAAAAGGAAAAGCACAGATCTGTTGGGAATCACTTTGCTATTTAGCAGGAAATGCTAACACCTCAATGCCTAGCCCTGCAGGAAGATACCTGCTCCTTTTCTAGGCCCAGATCACCTTTGGCAACCTCAGCTAAACAAGAACAGGAAGGGAGGGCTGAGGGTGACCCTGTCTTGGGAGGGATGTGGCAAGAGTGGGACCAGAGTCACTGCTAAATGCCATGGCTGTGCCCACTGATCTGCCATCTGGACTCAGAGATGGCTGGAAATGAAGAAAACAAAGGCCATGTCACCTGCTGGGCATTCATAGCCAGGTTTGCAAGGTACCCCTTGGGTGTTGGGCAGCCCTGTCTGTGCTGGATCCGGGCAATAGTAGCCAGGTGAGCAGGGATCACACTCTTCCAATGACTTTGCACCAGGCTGCGTCCTGCAAGTGCCAGCTGGGCAAAGGAAAGTGTCCCCTTTACCAGGGCACCAGTATCCAGGGGGGCACGGATAATCCTCAAACCTGGTCAGACCTGTTAGGAAGAGAAAGGAATGAAGAAAGGGAGGCTGGTTGGCCAGGAGGAGTTTTGGAGATAATTGTGGACGTGAGTATCTCATCTTGGGGAGTTTTGCAACCAGCTCTGGAGGTGGGAAAGGGCTGGTTTTCCCCCTGGCACTGACCTGGCACAGGGCAGTGGTAGCCCGGAGGGCAGGGCTGGCAGTCGGCCAGGCTCCGAGCTCCCGGCTGCCTGCGGAACGTCTGGGGAGGGCATTCCCGAGGTGCCCCGAGGCTGCCCTGGTCACTGCCATTGCCTCCAAAGCAATAGTGCCCTGGGGGACAGGGGTGGGCCTCAGAGTCCCCTGACAAACAGAGAGCAAGGCTTTAAGGAGTCATTTCCAGTGTCAGTGAAACACCTTTGTTCTGTGACCTCCCAGGTCCTTCCTAAACTACTGCACAATCCACCTCCACCTTCCAAGCCCCTCTTCTAACAGGGATATTTAGAGACTGGTTGTGATCTCAGGCTCTTCTACATTTCCAGTGTTTGCTGGAACGGTGTCTTATACCAACATGTTATATTAAAGTGTGAAATGCCTCTTTCATCTGCAAGCACTAGAACTCATCACTAGTGTGTCCCACTGCCAGGACTGATCCACAGTGTCATGTCTGACCTCAAATCCAGCCTCACAAGACTCCGTTAAAAAGCAACTCCCATCCCTTCCCCTCAGTGTTTATCCTCAAGTTCAAACCTGCTTTGCACCAGTGGCCTGGTGGACAGGGCAGGCAATCTTCTCTCCTCACAGCACCTGGGAGGTCTCTAAGAGTATTGGCAGGGCATGGTATGGGCACCTCAGATCCCTCCAGGCAATAGAAACCTACAGAAAGGGATGGAAAGGAGATAAAAGTAAAATATGCAAGTCTTCCAGTGGCAAAAATGACCAAGAAAGAGTCTTTTCTTGTTGCACAATGAACATTTACACAGCTGCCGGAAGGCTGCTGTGCACAAAGCCAAGCCAGAAGCCTTCAGGCTCTTCTGGTGTAGCAATTCAGCACCACAAATTCCAGGTGGCCTTTTTGGTCGGGCACACAAATTTGTCCAAAAGATGTAAAACCAGAGGAAGCCAACGAGCAACCAACACCACAACATATCATGCAAGACAACAGGTGGAAGCCAGCGTTCTGTACTCTAAATCTGACCGAGGTCCTCACTCACCTGCAGGACACAGCCCTGCACAAACCTGGCCCCAGCGGCAGCCGGTCAGGAAGCGCCAGGAAAAGCTGGCTCCGTGGGGAGCAGGCTGGGAGCTGCCGGCGAGGCAGAAATAGCCAGCAGCACATTTCCCCTCCAGCCGTCCGTGCCTGGAGCAGAGGGAACAGCGGGAGTTTATACACAACCTGCTGCTACTCATTTGGAGCAGAAGGAGAGCTGGTATTGATACAGTGACGTCTGCGAAGTTTGCAATGAAAAATAACTTCTTACTCTGATGTGAGAGACAAAATAGTCCCATTTTTCTATAGGCAGATGACTAGAGTGAGCCAGGCACGACTCTTCAAATTCCATGAACTGGGGCAAACTACTGTAGGTGAATCTGTGGGTGACTTTCCACGGGGCTGACCTGTTTGCCTTATTTCCATGTTTTCATAAATGCTATCCCTACTATCTGTTTCAGATGCCATGACAGTGACATCAGACTGCTTTGAGATGCCTCCCAAAATTCAGAGAGCCAGCACCTCTGTACTCAAAAGCTAAGCTTGTATTTCCTTACTTTGAAAGAGAGAGATGTGGTAGAGAAGCTGGGAGGAACTCAGGATGCCAAACTGCTTAGGACAAAGTGGAAAAAAGCCAGACTTAAATGAATCATAACCTGCAGAAGTGACCAGGTAAGCAAGGCAGACATTCCTTCTCATTCCAGAGGCCAGTCATGTTTTCAGGAGTGAAGGTGCCTTCAGGACACGTGAGAGGAACTTGTGTGCCTGGAAGGGGAGACCACAGAGACCATAACAAACCTCAGCACAACTGTTGTGGTCTGACAAGGCTCTCGACCTGTAGCAGAGAGTGACAAATGACGCACTGACTCATTGCCACCTTGTCACCCGGCCTAAGGAATGCACACATGAGGGCTGTACGTCTCTGGGGTCGCAGCGAGGCACAGACACCTGAAGCCTTGGCATGCAGGTGCCGGTGTACCTGTGGGACAGTAGGAATGAGGTGGGCAGCGCTTGGGGTCTCCTGTCACCGGCTCCTGACAGTAGAATCCTCTCTGGCACGGGATGCAGGATGCAGAGCCCGTGGCTGGCTGGTACTCCCCGGCAGGGCACGGCGTTGGGTGGGCTGTCCCTGACCGGCAGAAGTGACCCTGCAAGGACAAGAGAGGGTTTCGTGGAGATGATGCCAAACTCAGAGCCTGTATAAAGGGTGAATCCCAGCATCACCAAAATCTCTGGGTGGATGCAGTCAATGTTTCAATGAGGTGTGTGTGACCCTTTGCCACTGTGGCAAAATGCCCAGAGCTGAGTGCCACCTCCTTCCCCCCCTCAGCAGTACCTTGGGGCAGAGGAAGGCTCTGGGGCTGACTGAGCTGAAGTTTGCTGGGCAGTAAAACCCCTCAGAGCAAGGTCCTGTGGGAGAACTCAGACCAGCAGCAGCACAGAAAGAGCCAGGATGGCAGGGCACACAGCTCTCTGGGGTGGCACCACCTGAGAGGAAACCAAAAGACAGCGACAGGGGGAGGTGGGAGAACACCCAGCACAGTCCCAGCATCAGCAGCACTGATTTGGACTGGTAACACACGGCCACCGCCAGCCCGCTGTGGCCAAGGGGCACCCGTGGGCAAGGTCACACTCACCCGTGGCATCGTTCAGGGTCCCAGCTGGGCAGGCAACTGGGAAATGGGTCCCCTCTGGGCAGTAGTGCCCGCGTGGGCAGGGCCCACTGAGCGGGGATGTGGGTGTCCCACGGGGGATGGCATCAGTGGCTCCTCCGTCACAGTAGTAGCCAGCTGAGCACTGCCCTGCCACAGCACAACAGAGAGGGTGGCAGCCACCAGCGGGCAGAGGCATCGCCTCAAACGCTCAGAAACAGGCAGATAACTCGGAGAAGAGCAGACAAATCCCATCCTTATCCTGTTTTATCACTGCTGATACCCTGGGCAGTTTGCTTTTGGTTTGCCTTTCATCATCTCATTAACCTTTGGCCTCTGTCACTTCCTTTCACTGACCTCATCTGGCATTTGCTCACCTTATCACTTCTCTAGCTCGCTCCCTATAATCTGTTTCCTGTGGGAAGAATTCTGCCTCTCTTCTTTCCAGGTATCCAACCTTGGCATTTTGCCCCAGTGACAATTACCATGTGCTTAAATGGCAGGGGAAATATTTAGGAGGACAGAAAAGAGCAGCAATAAAAGTGTTAAAGCTAAGGAAGAGAAAGCAGAAAAAAAACTACGGGAGAGAAGGAAAATCAATGCACTTACATGGAAATAACATCCGAAAAAGAATGCTCAGTAGAAGCCATGAAATAGAGAAAAGGAGTGCCTGAGAGGCACAGACACAAGGTGAAGGGTGCCCTGCAAAAGCCTTTACTCTCTTCACAGATATATTTTCTACTTCCCTGCATCCTGAACATCCAACCCCTGCTGCGGGGCGAGTTGTTAACCAAACTCACCATCAGGCTCCCAGTTGGCCTCTCCCCTGCAGTACCTCCCCACTGGGCACAGCCTGCAGGCAGTGGGGGCCACTGCCCCCTCCAAGGCGTTCAGAGTCCCCTCGGGGCATGGCAGGGGGGCAGCAGTTCCACCTGGGCAGTAATAACCTGCACACGGAGAGGGGAATGAGACCCAGGAGGGAGAGCCGGGAATGCTGCTCTCACCAGCAGCAAACCCCCCATTCCCTGAGTGAGCCACTGCTCAGCATCCCACCCCCCCTCCCAGGGGTCCTGCTGCGCTCCTGGGTCTCACCCCTGGGGCAGGTGAGGGGCTCCACGGTGGCAGCACTTCCACAGGCCATGCCAGGCGGGCAGGGCAGGCAGGCTCCTGCCCCGGGCACGGGGCTGAACGTGCCAGGCTCACAGGGCACCTCCAGCCCCGTGCCCGCGGGGCAGTAGAAGCCTCTGGGGCATCTGTATCCATGAATCCCATCGGAAGGGCAGGGAGCAGAGTTGCCTTCCAGGCAAACATACCTGCAGAGAGAGAATTCAGACCTGAAACAAGCCCACAGCCCCGCTCAGAGGCATTAAACGGGGGAGGTGCGTTAAGAGACGTCCCTTGAAAATGCAGTTTATTTCAGTTTTGCTGAGAACTTCCCCCCACATCTGTAATTTGGTGCCCTCCTGAAAATCCTGCTAAAGGGCTTTTTGGCACTAATCTGCCTAGAAAGTGTTCTCATTGTGGAAGGAAAAGCCTTTGAAAACTACAGTATTTTTACTTCAAAACAGAGGGCCCAAGTGTTCAGTTCCTGCTGCCTTTGCTGAACCTCTTTTTATCCCAAGTCGTCTTGCAGGCCTCTGCTTTAATGCCATCAGTCACTCTTCCCTTTACCACTTCCCTCCCACACCCTCACTTCAGGTAAAGACAAGGAAATATAAAAATTACAGTGGTGCTAAGAGCTGAGCAACGAGGAAATGAGAGCTGTGATCCCACAGAGGATTCAAACCATGTAGTTTCTGAAGAAGAAACAATTGCAAGTCCTTAAGGCAAACAACTGAGTGCAAAAGGAACAGCACTGAATGAAAGACCAGCAAAGTTGCTTTTCATTGCCTAGAAGCAACACTTTTTCAGACCGAACAGCAGGTTTTAAGGAGTGATGGATGTTACGTGGCAGAGGGGTTGAAAAGCAACCTGGGCACAGCACAAAGTGCAGCCAGTTGGGGGACAAGGACTTGAGATTTTGGAATTCAAGGGTCATTTATGATCATGCAATATTCATTACCGTCCAGCTCAGAAATCTTAATTAGCACTGTTACAGCCAGGCTGTAACATCTTCCTATGGTTACAGGAATTTTTGGGAACGTTTAAACTTTGACTGGGATGTGACAGATCCCTCTTATCCCCAAGAAGTCTGGTTTGGTGGCTAGTTATTTTTAGCCCTTCCAAATGTAGCCCTCACTCGTATTCTGAGCTTAGTTTCAATTCTAGACAAATTTCATTGTGATTTTCTCCACTAGATTCAAGAGCCAGCTGCTATCAGAAATCTTTCCCCATGAAATCTTCTTGACACTACACTTGAAAACACTTGTAAAACTCTCTTTCGTAGATAAAATAAGTGCTGTAGCCTCTTGCTATGAGGAATTGCACCTGGGATGGACAGATATTGCTCAGGGCATTTTCCTTGCACAAGCTGGAAATGGTACCTTGTCCCTGGTTCTTGCACCACCTTGTGGGAGAAAGGAACTCAGAAAGGAAAAAAAGGTTAAATTCTCAGTGTGAGTAAGAGGATAAATAAGGGATTTGCAATAATAATTTATATGTTAAACAAAATTTTTTCCACTGAAAACAGTGGAAAAAACATGTATAAGCCTGGGAGGGAATGACAGGCACACCAAGGGAAAAGGAACAGCTCTGTAACATCTACTGAGCTCCCCAAGGAGATGCTACATCCCACCCAAAGGGCTCAGCACTGTTAGTTTGGATGTCCCTCAGCTGTGCTTTGTCACTAACAAGGGGCACACACCCTGGGTCACACAGTGAGCTCTGGGCCAGCTCAGACAGCCCTGGCCCACTGCAATAGTGCCCAGGTGGGCAGGGCTGGCACTGCTCCTCTGCCTCCAGGCCCACCGAGGTGGAGAAGGATCCAGGAGGGCACGGCACGGGATACCCTGTGCCCCGGGGGCAGAAATGTCCCACGGGACAGATGTCATTGCCAGGCAGGGCCAGGCTGGAGGATTCCACCTGCATCAGAAAAACACAGAGAAAAAGAGTTATGAAAGGTGGTTTAACACAAAGCACACAGAGGCAGCTTTGGAAAGGGCACACAGGAGCTGAGTCCTACATGTTTGCTGCCACTGGAACTAAAAATACACCATAAAAAGTTCCTTGGATGCTGAGGTGTGGTTATTCCACCCCTGATGCCAATTTTTAGAGGAGATATTAGACCACACTCTCCAGAGCAATGTACAGAAACAGAGCTCTGGCCAGAATGAATCAGTGGGCAGCAACATATTCCAGCTGACACCAAGAGCAGCACGTCACTGCAGCTGAGGAGCTCTCAAGGGTAGCAGGAAAAGGCATGAGCTGCCCCAATGCAGAGCAGTGATGGTTGGAAAATACAGCAGCAAAGCCACCACAGTGTGACAGCGCAGTCCTTGTCACTGGGGCTGCTGTGCTGCTGCCTGGCACTCACCCTGGGTTTGAAGGGGGCAGGGCTGGTGGCTCCCTTGGCACAGTGATAACCTGAATAGCACAATCCAGATGGCTGGGACAGACCTGGTGCTGAGCAATACATGCCTAAAATGAGCACAGAACAGCTCAATGTGAGGAGCTGCACGGAACATCCTCACTTGGAAGGAGAACTCTTCTTTTCTTTCCCCTTCCCAGGGACATCCCCTGGGTTTCCTGTGCCCAGTCCCTCCTCACCTGCTGGGCAGGGCTCACAGTCAGACTCCCGAGTGGCACCAGTCCTGGGCCCAAAGGTGCCCTTTGGACAGGGATGCTCTGTGCTGAAGTTGGTCCCTGGCAGACAGAAATACCCAGCAGGGCACAGCTCGGGAGTGTGTGCTCCAGGACCTGGGGCACAAAGAACAGCACCTTGCTCAGGGAGATACGAGGAGAGGTGGCAATGTCAGCCTTGCTCCCATATGGGTTCAGCCAGACACAGGCTACAGGAAAAGCAGACCCCATGGGGCAGGAGAAGCCTCACAGATAGTGATAGGGAACAAGAGCAGGTGAGCAGTAGCAGCCTGCAGAACATGATCTTTCCAAAGTGGTTTTGCCCAAATCACACAAAGTGCAAACCCTTGTCTCCTGGAATCATGATCTCCTTCATCATATATCTCTAAAACCCCTCAGAAAGTACTTATTCTCTGAGGTTCACCCTCAGACAAAGAACATCTTAGTGCACAGGTAAGTCAATTCTCAATTAAATCCCTGGGGAAAACAGAGGGTTCCAACTAAAATGCTCAGCTGGCATTCTGAGGTTCTCAGTTCTGGTTCCAGCTCTGTTGAAACTCGTGCTATCTCAGTCAAATAATTTCTTCCCTGTTGTTTCAATTCCTCCCCTGAGAAAGGAAAAGCCTCTTTGTCTCATGAAAGGTGATGGCTGAATTTGTTGCTATTTGTGACCACAAATATTTCAGTGTTGGGGGGGAGCAAATAAACACCTTGTGGAGGCAGATGGTGAGAACCTGTGAGGAGGAGCAGCTGTGTCAGAGCACGGGCTCTGGCTGCTGGCCAGGCCAAGAGCTGCCTGCCAGGAGGGTTTGTGTCCCTGAGAGGCCAAAGATGTGTAAAGACATGGAGAAGAAGTGGCTGAGCCAAGGAATAAAGGCGTAATAGCAAACAAGAAGTGTTGTGGGTGACCTGAGGCTGCTACTGGGAACCCAACAGGAGTTTGGGATGACAAATGAGTGTTTACACTTGGTGTACATCACTAACCAAAGATGATGTGTGGCACAGAGTTATTTCTTCCTCTGCTGAGGACCAGGTTGTAAGAAATAAAGCTGTGATGGGTGTCTGTGTGTGACCCCCAAAACAGCCCAGAGCCTCACCACTGCAGGAGTGCCCAGCTGGGCAGAGCTGGCAGTCTGTCGCTTGCCATTTTCCACCGACAGAGCTGAAGCTTCCAGGGCTGCAGGGGATTGGGAATTCAGAGCCTTCAGGGCAGTAGAAGCCAGGGGGGCAGCGCCTGTGATCTGGCTCAGTTGATCCAAGGTCACAGAAATACCCAGCATAACATGCTCCTGCAAGGAAGAGAAGCTTCAGTGTTAGGTTTAAAAGCAGAAAAAAGTGCAATGTCAGAGACAAATTATGTTGGTTTTTTTACACACTCAATTTTTTATTTTGACATTTAATATATTTAATATCATATGATAATATAATTAATATCAACATAATAAAAACACATTAATTTAATAATTAAAATGTATGCAGTACACACCAGAAACTGCAGCCAGGCCTTCTCCTTGGCAGAACCTCCCTGCAGGGCAGGGCAGACAGGAATTACGGAAAACCATCCCAGACTGAGGCAAAAAGGTGCCAGCGGGGCAGGGCTGTGGTTTGGTGCTGCCTGGTGGGCAGTAATGGCCTGCTGGGCACAGGCTGCCCGTCCCATCCCTCCCAGGGTCGGGCACACGTGCCTTGGAAGTGCAGTAATAGCCGGGAAAACAGGGACCACTCGGGGCCAAGAGCCCTAGAGAGAAGGAGCGTCGGGTCAGATCAGCCGAGGGCAGCACATAAATCACAGCCCCTGGCCCAGGGAGACCAGGCAAGCCTTGTCACCACGATGCTTTCAGAGCCTACTGTGACTTAAAAGCTCCATCTATACTCTGATGTTTACTCACACAACTGATTACCAGAGAGCTGAAAGCCCAAACAGCTTCCCAGACCACCCTCACAAAAGGGGCTGATCCTTTCAGGTCTTTCCACTAAGAGACAACCAAACCCAAATGAGTCCAAGAACCCAAGTTGCTTGATTTTAGTTTCATAATTTCTGCTAGAACAAAACCACCTTAATCTACCTTTAATTTAACTTACCAAAGATACTTTGCAAAAAATATTTATAATTATTGCAAAGAACCTCCACTCCAGGAATCCCTGAGATCACTACACAAATGCTACTAAAAAGCCACACAGACTGCACAGAACGTTTCACTCCCTGGTGGACTTTTTAGACTCTCCTGCATAGAAACCAACCTAGGACTGTGTTAATCCACATGTGATTCCCACCTGCACTGGCACAGAATGTGCCTCCAGGACAAGGCTTGCAGTCCCTGGGGCTTCCCAGCCCAGTCTGGTTGCTGTAGGTGCCCTCTGGACACGGGTACTGGTTGGCAGCCTTTGTTCCTGGCAGGCAATAATATCCTGCTGGACATTCCATGGGTTTGGTCACACCATGTGAGACGCTCTCTTGGAGATTACCTGGGTGGTCTTTTAGGGCACAGAACCTGCCAAAGAATCCCAAATGTTGCCTCAGCCCATGTTTTCCCTCTGCTCTGCACAACGGTCTAAGACACACAATGAAAGCAAATCACTTGGAAGGAAACAAACGGAAAACTAAGGTCAGGACCATTCTGTCCATCCCCAGCAGTCAGACCTACTAGGATGGATTGCTATGACACATGAATTGTGGTATAGAAAATGATACAACAAAAGGAAAAGTGATGTGAAAACAGAAACAAGGCCAGTCTTGTATATCAAAGGGTGTTTCTTGTGTATCAAATACAGAGCAGCCCAAGGTAGAGGGAAATGCACACATTAATTCCTAAGAAAGCATCAAGTCCATGTCACTTACATTCCTGCTGGGCATGTTTCACACTGGATTTTACCAGCCTGGTCCTGATATTCTCCTGGGGGGCAGGGTATGGGCTCTGGACTGCCAGTGGGGCAATAGTGACCCACAGGACACAAATAATCTAGGAGGGAAAAAAAGGAATACACTTCTACATCACTGCTGTGGGAATCCCTGAACAGCTGCACCACTAACCTACAACTGGAAGATTTAATAAGATAAAATCTTTTTAAGCTCTTTCTAGCAAAGATGAAAACATCACAAGGAATAAACTCCTCTGGGGATATTTTTCAACTTGTTTTTTGCCTTGGTAAGATCCCCTGTTTCTCCTAATATATTTACCCACTACTTTAACCTGTGTTACTTTTGGAAAACATTTTTTATTCTCAGTAGCTCTCCATTTCTAAAAATAACTTGAAACTGCAAGCAGGGTCAGATTTTAAGATCTTGCCACTGCAACAAGAATGACCCCAAAGAATTCCTACCTGACTGCTGGTCTGACACAGAGCCTGCTGGGCAAAACCAGCCTGCCTTGCACAAGCCTTCTGGGGAGCTCTGGCCATGCTGGGAGCAGAACCAGCCTGGGAAGCAGGGCTGGCAATCCTGTGCTGACTGACCACCTCGGTGAGCCAAGAGGGAGCCTGCAAATTAAAACCCACCAAACAAATCACATTATCATGTCACCCCAGACCTGCTGGAAGGGCTGGTGGAGAGAAACACCAGCTGCTCACAGTGTTCTATCTACAGTAGTCCCATCTCCCTCCTGCAGAAGGTGCCAAAAGGGTGCTGGATAGGAAGGAGTTCTAAGGGAATACAGGCTCAGCATTCCCTTAGATGACAGATTCCTTTAAGAGGGGTCTGGGAGAGCTTGGTCCTGATGGCTGACTGAGGTGAATTCTGTGATTTATTTCTGGTCTGGACTGAGCAGTGCAATCACTTGATTAATGCAACTATAGATTTAACCCAGCAAACAACCAACCATTCCACAGGTTCTCATACAATTTAACCCTTTGTCTCTTTAATGGTGATGACAAGGGACAGCTCTCCTTGTGTAGGGACAGCCCTTACACGTGCTGGGCTGTGTGACCTGTCCTTCAGCAGGGCTCAGCCAAGAGCTCCCCTCCCCAACAGCAGCACGGGGGCTCCAGGGGCACTTCTGCAATCCTGTCTGAATGCAGATTTAGGGCTGATGTTCCAACACACCAGCACTGCATTAGGGGCTGTTTTCATGCTGATAACAACTGTCCCTTGGGGAGCACAGGCAAGATGCAGCACAACATGACAAGGGGCTGCAGAGCGATGGCACAGGCTCAGACAAGCTCCCTGGGCACTGGGAGGGGAAATGACAGCAGCTGCCTCCAAACCTACCTGGGGGACACGGAGAGGGAGAAGAACTCCCTGCAGGACAAAAGTGGCCTCGAGGACAGATGTTCCCCACTGCTCCATCCCTGGGGTTTGGGAGCGTGGAGCCCCCTGTGCAGTAAAATCCAGCCTGACAGGGACCTGATGGAGCTGCCAGCTCTGAGGTGGCACAGAACCAACCTGGAGCAGGGGACAGAAACAAGATCAGCATTTCAGGGATGCCAGAACCAGTCACAGCATGACTGGGATTGCCCATATGGATCTTGGCAAAAGGGGAGAGAGCACATAGGTACAAAAACTCCAACCCCACAAACTTGTGTAGGAAGAGTCTTCTCCTACCTGGAGGGCAGGGAAGAGGAAGAAATGACCCAGCAGGACAAAAGGTTCCTGCTTGGCACAAGCCAACAGATCCAGAAGCTGCCACGCCTGCTAAAGGAAAAGACACAGGCTGGGGTGAAACATAAGCATTCCAAACACTCTTACGGAGAGAGCTTGGGAAGAACAGAACCAAAGCACAGAACTAAGGAAAATAAAAAGGTAAAGAAAGCCATCCTGAACCTGATCAGGTCCTTTGGGTGACTCTGATATCCTCCTCAAAACCAACCATCATCACACTTTATTATTCCCCTTCGTACCAGAATAATTCCCAGGAAACACTGGTTTGCTTGATGTGGATCCAGGTGGACAAAACCACCCAGGCATGCACAGCCCATCTGGTCTTGCTAGGCCTGGCTTGGAACAGACTCTTCCAGGAGGGCACGGCTGGCACTTGGAAGCATCCCAGAGATTTAGAGCTTCGCTGTAGGTTCCAGGGGGACAGGGATATTGCGTGGCAAATTCTGTATTCCTGGGGCAATAATGACCTAGGAAAGAAAAGATGGTTTCATAACAGTTAACACATGCTGGTAACAGCCTAGGAAGAATCCCAAGCCTGCGCACATGGAATTCCTTTCATGTCTCTCTAGGAAGGACTGAATCCAAGGCTGGATCATGGGTCTATCCTGCAATTTATCACGATGTGACAGAAACATCACACTGGCTGCACCAAAGGAAGCTGATCAGGGCTGAGGTTTGGCAAGATGACATTGGGGAGGTGCAGCCAGACCCACCTGCAGGACAGTGTGTGTAGTTTGCAGAAGCAGAGGTGCAGTAAAAGCCTTCAGGGCACTGCAGACACTGTGTCACCCTCCAGGATGGGCTGTAAGTCCCTGCAGGGCAAGGCTGGGCTGTGCTGCTCCCCATCACACAGAAATGGCCAGGTGGGCACGGACCTCCACTGACTGATGTCTTTGGAGAGAAACACCACAGTTACAGGCTGCAAACTCAGAGCCTGCCCCTGCAAGCTCAGAGCCTGCCCCTGCAGACAGAGAGGTCTCTCTCAGATTCTAATGGTGAACAGAATGAGAGCATGAAATGCTGTGCTCACCCCTCAGACCCTGAGGCTGCACATCCCTCCTTTTCCAAAAGAAAGGAGCAGAATTCCACCCAGAACATCTCACTGGGCTGTGGCACAAAGCCAGGGTCTTGTTGAGTTATCATCTTTACAAATTCTCCCAGTATTTTGCCTCAGAGGAAGGCTGAGAGAATCAGCATTCTAATCAAGCTCAGGCACTCCCAGGCTCTGTAATTTTAATCTGATCTGGCATTCCACTCTGCTTTGCAGCATCAGCATGCAAAGATAGAACTGCTTTCGTCCAGCTTTTAGATATAAAGCTCAAAGAAGGCCAGGTGTATTTTGTCATCTCTGGCCCCTTTCACTATCAATAAATCAGATATACCTGATAAGATAAGGCAGTAAGAGAAAGTTTAATCCAGACCCAAAAGAACTAAGGTGACTTTATGGTGTTCAGGTACACAGATATGATATTTTACACTATTTATATCACAAGCACAGGTTACCCTGGGAGGTTTAGGAGAAATGGCTCCTCCACTGCAATAGAATCCAGCCTCACATAATCCAGTCGGAGAGACAAGTCCAGTCCCATCACAGAAATACCCTGAAATCAAGAGGGACCACAAAAAGACCATAATGACATTGATGATCCTTGTGTGTTCCTTCCAACTCAGAATACTCTGTGATATTGGCCATACAAGACAGACAACACCAAGTATGTAATGGGGAAATACTCGCTGGAGCATCACGTTTGATGTCACCCACATCCTTCAGTGGGAACAGCTGCAGGTGCAGAGCTTCCATGCCTGAAAAAAGAGCACTTGTGTCATCTCTGAGCATAAACACATCTAGAGAAAGGCTGGAAAGGGAAGCTCTCAGCTTGCACTTCACTGTGAATATCCTCCTCTGTGGGGAAAGTGGCAGATTTAACCTCTCCGTGCTCCACCAACACCTCTCTCCACGAAAGCAGCTGTTCAGCAGTGCCTGCTCTAGAATGCTCTAGAACGACTCTGATCTCCCCAATCCTTTCTTCCAGCCCTGTACCTGCATCACACAGGAGACAGTCCTCAATCCCAGTGTTCCCAGTGGAGTTGCTGTAGTACCCAGGAGGACATGGCTGCGGGAAGGCAGAGCCCAGAGGACAATAAGCTCCCTTGGGGCAGGTGTTCCCCCGAAGACCATCTGTAGGTGTTGCACTGGAGGCACCCCCAGTGCAGTAGAACCCAGCCAAGCAGGGTCCTGTAACCTGGGGCTGCCCTGCAAGTCCACAGTAGTGCCCTGAAAAGCAAAGTAATGCCATGAGCACTGGCAGCAAAACCCAGAAAGATACCCCAGGGATGCACAGAATCCATCCACTGAACCTCAGACACATTCAACACCCATTTTCACACACCCTCCTGTCACCCTGCCGAGAGATCTGTTTTACCTGGGTCACAGGGGGTGCAGTGAGACCTCAGGCTGCTCCCACTCTGGGGGTTGTAAGTCCCTTTAGGACATGGGAACTGAGCTGCAGAAGCAGTACCTGCAGGGCAGTAGTGGCCAGCTGAACATTCATTCTCCAGAAAGGAAGAGGAATTTTTGGGGCAGAAGAACCTGATCCAAAGAGACATTAAAAAAAAGAAAAGAAGACAAAAATTTTCTAGTAATATTCTATTCACAAATACCTGAATTAGCTTAGTGGTGGCACCAGCTTGTCTAATGTATTGACCAGAGAAGAGACCTTCCTATGCATATCACTACATTCATAGTTGTTTCCTCATGTGCCAAATTGATGGCATAATTGCAAAAGCCACAGAGACACAATTTTCTTAACTTGAGTCACAACATATCCAGGCTGTGATTCATCAACTTGTAAAAGTTAATCAAGGTCAAATCCACTCAGTAATTGGAGATGAATCCCCCAAGGAAAAGCCAGGCTCAGCATCAGGTGATTTTCAAGATCCTCTTCCCCTTCAACAAGCCTGAGCCAGCCTGTTGCCAAGGGAACCTTCTATTACCTCCAGACATGAGCAAAGTTTATGGTGCCAATGGTTTCTGTGCTCTGAACAGCCTAAATTCCCTTTCAGTGTAGTTGTATATGGAGTTAGGACTTTTCCTGGTCCCATAATCGTCTGCTCTGCTTCCTCATGGAGACAAGTGCCTTTCAGTGGTAAGATAACTCCTTTTCCCAGCACATCCTGCTCCATGGTGACTGGAATCATAATTATTTCTAATAGTCCCTCACTCATGTGTATTATCCTACGATCACTCTCTCACTCTCACCCTTCAGGACAGGGGAGGCAGCTGGTTTGTCTCTGGAAAGGGTTATAGGATCCTCCTGGACAAGGAATTGGAAGAGCTGTGCCCTTGGGACAGAAATACCCTGGGAAAGAAAGAAAGGACAGATCAGAACCAGCAGTCTTTGGAAAAATCAAAGGCAAGCCGGACATTTAAGCGGGAGCTGAACTCACCCTGTGGACAAGGCTCTGGCTCCTCACCAGAGACACAGTAGTGACCCTCTGGGCAAGCCTGGCACTGCTCCCCGTGGGTGTGGGGCAGGTGGGAGCCAGGGGGGCACGGGGAGGGGCCGCTGGAGCCGGGAGGGCAGAAGTGACCGACTGGGCACGGAGCTCCGGAGAGGCCGTCGGTGGGCGTGGGGCTCTGGGCACCAGTGGCACAGTAGTACCTGCAGCCACAGGGGCACAGGGGGTTTCAAAAAGGGGGGAGAAAAAAACCCCTTGCAGAGCATGTAAATGGGTTTGTTCTACTCACCCCGGGCTGCAGTGCCCTGAGGGAACCTCCTGCCCAGAGCCATTGCAGAAATATCCCCCAGGGCAAGGCTGGCATTCCTGCAAACTCCTCCTGCCCTCCCTGCCAGACCAGGTGCCAGGAGGGCACTGCAGTGGAGCTCCTGTACCTGGCAGAATCAACCACCCCAGAGTGAGGAAATGCCACCTCCTGCTTTCCATAAGCGAAGAGAGATGATGCTCCAAAGCACCCACCTTCAGGACAGTAATGACCAGCAGGACAAGGAAGTCCTGACTCTCCATCCTTGGGGTTTCGTACTCGGGCACCGCTTTTACACCAAAATCCCTCAGCACAGTCTCCTAACAAAACAGAATAATCTCTACAAAATACGTGAACATAAGAAAATAATAGGCATATAAACACAAATACCAGAGTCAATTGCCATCGTGCAGAGCCACTGCCAGTGCAAAAATCAGTGATGGAAAGGTCAGCAAGCAGCTTAGAAGTGCAAGGAGAGCAGAAGTGGCAGAGAGAGAGAAGCACTTCCCTTAGCTCTGATAGCACTGCCTCGGTACCTCAACAAATACTCAAGCACACATTTCTCTTTAGAAACATGTATTCATCACATCCTGAAATATTAAGAATTTAGAAGCTAAATTAGGGCCTTTCAGGACAAGGACCAACAAAAAATCATCAGCACTGATGTGAAAGAACAGTCCTGAAAAAATGGAGATGCCCTTGCTGGGTGTTTTGCCCTCTCCTTCTCTGCTAAACTTAATCACCTGCACATCAATTACATGAAAGGATTAGTCCTTTGGGAACTAGGCTGAAAAAAACAAACTAATTGTAAAAAAAGAATGCCAGACAGGTTTGACACTGAAAAACTCCCCAGTGGATCTTTTTTTAAAGAAGCATCACACATAGAATTCTAGTTTTTTCAGTCATTCTCTCACTCCTTGCTTAGGAAAATGAATCTTTTTCTTTCTCAGGAAGTTCTTGACAAGTAAAATGGGACAGCTCACCTTAGCTGGGGTCAGAACCCTGGAGTCCTAACTCCACCCCACACGGCTCTCTAGCAGGAACAAGGATGCCCAGAGCAGCAATTTACCTGTTGGGGCACCAAGGCCAGGGAGTTCACAGTATTTTCCTGGTGGGCATCTCTGGCATTCCTGGATAGATTTCAGCTTTTGCCTTGGCCCAAAGGTCCCTGCAGGGCAGCTGTACTGGGAGCTCCTGCCCGTCCCTGGTGGGCAGTAGAAGCCTCGTGGGCAGGGAAAAAGGGTGAAATCAATAACTGGCCCCTGCTGGCTGTCACAGTAATAACCTGCAGGGAGACAGAGGGAACAAAGTTAAATTCAGGTTAGAAGCTCATTAGGAAGGAACAGTTTCCTCTCCCAGGCACACAAAGCACCTCTGGCCACTCAGAAAAGCAAACCTAGTGCTGACCTCAAATAACCTGACCTGACTCACAGCACTGCTGGCACAAATACATATCAAAGCTTTCCACTTGCTGCACTCTTCAGAAGAGAATTTACCACCCAGTGGTCCCCAGAACACAGGACAAAGCTTACAGGTTACACAGGAAAACATCTGAGGACACAACATTCATCTCTGTTTCCTTTCAGGTGCTGAAACCCTTCAAACAAACTCTGCCCACTGAACATCAGAGTTTTCCCTCAGCAATATTTGAACTGCTCAGAACACACAGATGTTACCATTCCTTTCACACCTGAGTTGTTTTAACCTCTAATGGCCTTTTCACACAGAGATAGAAAATGTTCTCCTCCAGCAAAGAGAAGGAACCACCAAGGCAGGCAGCGAGTCTCTGAACTTTGATGCACAGCATCCATAGGAAGGCTCAGGAGTCCAGGACAAGCAACCACCTCTTGAATGAGGCAAGCACAGAATAGCATTTGGATATAACTCCTATTTTCTGGATGCCTGTGTGGACTACAGCACCTCTGACTCCTGTTACATCTCCCAGCAGGGAAATGGCTTTTCCACTCTAAACCAGTGACTCACAGAAAGACATTTATTTTGAATTTGTCCAATATACACAAGCTTAGTCCTTTGAGCACATTCCCAGAGATTTTGTTGGTCTGGAGTGTAGTTTATTTACCACTTACCTTCCCAGCACTCCCCAGTTGGGGCACTGAGCCCGGGCTCCTCACAGTAGAAGCCAGAGGGGCAAGGCTGGCACTCCAAAAGTGTTCTCCTCCCTGGGAGGCTGGAAAAGGTGCCAGCTGGGCACAGCTGGGGCACTGCTGATGCTGCAGCTGGGAGAACAGGAGCAAGACATGGAGAAATGAACAGTGAAAGAATGGAAAGGATGGACATTACTGGCTTCATTTTATCCAGGGCAACAGAGGTGAAGGCCATTACATCCTAAAGTTCAGGTATTGTGACAAAAATGTCACCTTATCACTGTCAATGAACAACTAGGGGAAGAATTTGGGACTTTGGCACGATGGTCCGACTCCAGCAAGTTGGTTGCCACACTCAAAAATCACCCACCACTGCTTCAGATGTTAAAGAACAGGACATTTTCAGTATTTTGGCCATGATGTGACATGAAATGCTCAGTCCTGACTGTGCTGGATACATACTGCAGTAGGTCCCCACGGGGCAAATGTTCCCAGTCACACCATCGGTGGGTTTAGGCAGAGCTGCTTCCCCTTTGCAGTAAAACCCAGCAGCACATTCCCCGCTGGGGACAGGCAGACCTGCAACACACAGAGGGTGGTGGCACTCAAAGCACTGAGAGAAAGGGAGAAAAAGCAGAAAAAACTCCCAGCCTCCCTCTGGAAGACACAAGAGGCATCTCCCAAGCCCTGTTACAGCTCTGTGCAAGCACCAGGATAAAACAATTCCTATTGGACACACCGAAAGAAAAGTGAAAGCACAGCAAAGGAGTGTGAGCAAATGAAGCATCAGTCAGTATTTCAGCACCTGCAGAGGCAGAACACAGGGGAGTCTGGCAGGAAACTCTGATTTTCCACATCTGTGAACCTGTAATGACTTGTGTTCGTGCTAGTCCTCCCCAGATGGGAACATGGCCAGAGACACAGTCACTCACTCAAGGTCACAGCAAATTCTGAGCAAAATCAGGTTTATCACCCAGAAGCAGACCTCAGATTGAGGGTCCCCTACAGAGTTCTTAAAAAGCAAACATTCCCTTGTCCACACAATGCCTTTATTTGAACTCCCCTCCGAAGAGATCACTCCTGTTCCCCAAAGACACCAACCTGAGGCGTTGCAGTAAAGCCCTGGAGGGCAAGGAAGAGGCTCTGGGCTCCCCCTGGGGCAATAGAAACCAGCTGAGCACTTCCCTCCAGTGGCAGTGGCTGGACAGAGGCAGTTGGCATTGGTGTAGTTATCCAGGTCAAAGGGCTGGGAGGTCCAAGCAGCTGAGATGCAAAACCAACCTGAGAAGAGAAAACACACCTGAGCAGCTCTGGCAATAACAGAGCCCCTGAAATAATTCTGAATAAAGCAGCTGGGATGGCTTTGTATGTAATGTCTGCACAGCACAGCCATGAGCATGCAGAGTATGGGACAGGTTAGTACCACCCAAATTTAACAGCTCCATGGCAGTTTTCCATGCAGTGATGCTTTTATAGAATCCCACATCTGCAGAGATGGGAAGAGATCTGGCACAATCTTCCATGCAGTGATGCTTTTATAAATACCACATCTGCAGAGATGGGAAGAGACCTTGCAGCCTTAAGTACAGTACTTTTGCTTTGTGGTCACAGAGCTCAATTCAGCTGCCTGGGCAGGTTCACAAGGCAGATGCAGAGACTGTTTGAGGCCACCAGACACATCCTACATGAAGGCTGAGCCCATCTGAACCAGCAGATGGGAGTCAGGTGGATGCCCAGGGTGTGCTCAGTCATAGTGGACGGCTGCAGCTAAGCCAAGGGAATCAAGCCAACAGACTGGAAGGGCTGTAGCAAAAGCTGCAGGATAAAAGCATCAGCCCCCCAAACACACAGTCCCCCAGCCAGGCAGCCCCAGACTCACCTGCATCACAGTGGCCCGAGGCAGCTGTCAAGCCCTCCTTGCCACAGTAGTGCCCAGGGGGACAGGGCAAGCAGCTGTCCAAGCTCTGTGTCATGGGATCAGGGTTATAGTAGCCCCGGGGACAGGGAAACTCGGTGGCAAACCTGGTTCCTTTGGAATAAAGAGAGCAAGAATCTTTCCTGGACTATAAACACTGCCTTGGCTGTTGATTGTCCTATATCACTTCGTCTCATCTTTTCCAGTTTATCTCATTGCTGATCCCCACAGCCCTTCATGGCCAAGACAGTCTCTGGGTGCTGTTTAATGTCTTTGTGAGGGTATTAAGGAACACCCATATCTATGGTTTAAGATACTGTTGTATTTTTTTCCTGTGATGAACCAGACTGACACTGAAATGTTTTATTCACAGAGATCATTTCTTGCCTTTAAGAAGGAGGGTGTTTCAGCCTTGTCCCCTGGGCCCATCTCACCTCTGGGGCAGTAAAATCCAGCTGGGCAGGGATTTGTGCTGTAGCTGGAGGTGTTCTCTGGGCAGTAGTAGCCTGCAGCACAAGGGAAGCAGGCAGCTTGTCTGGTGAGGTTGTTGTAAGTCCCTGCACGACACGGGGAGGGAAAGCTGCTTCCTTCTGGGCAGAAGTGGCTCACAGGACAAGGGCCTCCTTTCTCCCCCATACCTATGGCACAGAGGGTAGAAGAGGCATGGAACTGGAACTCTTCCCTGGCAATTATAATTTCTGTGGCACAACGAAATGACGAGGGGCAATCAGGCTGTGCCCATGACAGGCAGACACCCATAACCCCCCCCAGTGCTCAATGCAAACATCTCGTTTGAGAACACAGACCAACTGCTCCTTCACCCTCAGCATGTGTGCACTGGTACAAACCCCTCAAACAAAATACAGGGGTTTGGATGACTCAGAGGAGGCAGGGGCAGGAATACTGGGGGGGAAAGTTGGCCTTTTTTAAAGCTACCTGTTGCCAAAACCCCCAAAGGGCAGCTCACCGGGTGGGGATGGGGAGGAAGCTCCAGGCAGGCAGTAGTAGCCGGGTGAGCAGAGTCCTGAGGGGGCTGTGAGGCCAGTGGAGCCACAGAAATGGCCAGAGGGACACACTGTGCAGCTGGAATCCTGCCAGTTGTGGAGCCTGAGAGGGACACAAGCAGGTTTGCTGTTGGTGAGTGTGCAAGCTCAGCAGGTAAAACTGATGCCTTCAACTCTGCCAAAGTGAGAGCGACCATGGAGCATCTGTGATCAGTGCAAGGATGTGTCTGATGAGCCTTAGAGAGCTGCAATTGGTTGCTTAAAGGACTAAGGGAGAAACCAAGAAGAAAAGGAGGGTAAAAATCAGCATCAGCAGAGCCCCAAAGCTCACCTGTCTGAGTAAGTGCCCATGGGGCATCTCTGTGGGATACTTGTGCCAGCTGGGCAGAAGTGTCCAGGTGGGCATGGGCCACCAGTGCTCGTGTTTGTGGCTCCACTGGGGTTTGGGACACTTGCTCCTACATGAGGAAGACAGAGCAAAGGTATCCTGAATGATATGGGTTGCTAACCACAAGCAAATCCTCCATGCCTAAAGAATTATTTCCACAAGTGACAGAAGAGTATGTAACTTATTGCTGATTGTAACTTAGGACAATAAAGCCAAAAATCTCTAGTGGAGTGGAATAACTAACAGCAAGCATCATAAGGGCCACAGCTTCCTACTTTTTCACCCCTTTTGCCCTGTATTGTCACTTTCAATACCTGCTGTGCAAAAGAATCCTGGCCAGCAGGGACCACTGGGAGAGGACAAGCCCCATTCTCCACAGAACATTCCTGGAAGAGCAGAGACAGAAAAGAGTATCAGTAAACTGGGGAAAAAATAAAAACCAGGAGAGCTGCTGTGCTGCACTGATGGGAAGATCTTGAGTGAGTAAATCCCTCAGCAGCAACACAGCTGGGACAAACCCACATTCCAACTCAGACCATCGGCCTGAGTGGGAACCACATTGTCCTCCACAGTTCCCTGTGGCTCACTGGGGACACCACCAGTGGGACAGGGATCCTCTTTGACTGTATTTTTCTATTTGCATTTCCTAGAGGTCAAACAAACCAGAAAACTTAGGAAGGGAGAGAGATGCAGAGAGATCCCCTTCTGAGGCACATCCCTATAGGGAGAACCAGAGTCATTTCCTGACCTGCAGGGCACTGCTGGCACCTCTCAGCCTGGCTGAGGCCATAGGAGGGGTTGTAAGTCCCAGGAGGACAAGGATAAAAGCTGATCCCAGTTTTCTGAGGGCAGTAGAACCCAGGGGGACAGCGGCGCCTCAGTCCTTTTGAGCAGTGAAACCCAGCAGGACAAGGAAGGCACTGGTCTTGACCTGTGAGGGAAATACAGGAGTTAAAAGGAAGCATGTAATGAAATGGAAGGAAAACACCATGTGCACAACTCCCCTCTGCTTGGGAAGCAGGAATTGAAATACAGGTATTTTGCAAGCTCTCCTGCAGTAACCGGCCTTCAAATTTGTACTTTCTCCCAGCAGTATGTGATTCAGCAGAACTTCCCAACTCCACTTTCCCAGCCCTGGAGTGCCAGTAACCTCCACATCTCCCCATTAGGTGGCAGGAGGGACAGAGGGAAAGCTGCATAACTGCTACAAACCTCACACATGAGCTGCTGCAGGGTGGAAATACATTCCCTGTGTGACACCAGAGGAAAAAAAACCCAACAAAACCCCTCTCTCAAGCCCTTTCTCTACCCCACAATACTGACACTATACAATGACCAGAAGTTATAAAGATGCAGATAAAACCCATGATCAGTGTTTCCATCTCCCCCATGTCCCAGTGCAGCTGCAAAGCCCCAGTTCCTGACCTGTGGCATTGCTGTATTCTCCACTGGGGCAGGGGGAAGGTGCTGCTGAGCCTGCAGGGCAGAAATGTCCCCGAGGACAGAGGTCTCCAGTGACCCCATCCTGTGGCTTTGCAGTCTTTGTCCTTCCTGTGCAGTAATAGCCTTAAAGCAGAAAACATTCGAGTCCTGTCTCCCTGTCAGAACCAACTGAATTTCTAAGCAGCTGAAGAACTTCTGGCTCTGCCTCACCTCGTGCACAAAGTCCCACCGGAGCATCTTGGCCAGACATGTTGCAGAAAAACCCAGGGGCACAGGGCAGGCACCACGTGGCATCCTGGGCCCCTCTTTCTGCATTCCAGGTGCCAGCAGGACACGGCATCTCTTTTGGGTGAGTGGTGCCAGCTGGGCAATAATGCCCTCGTGGGCAAAGATCTCCAAATGGAAGCCCCACCTGAAGCAAGGAGAAGAAAATGAATATGGTTTATGAAAGCTCTTATAGAGCCAAAAGGTCTTGAGCAATGCAAGGTGTTCGGGACTCACGGGTGAGGAGGTGCTGGAGCCTGGGCTGCAGTAGTGTCCTGGCTGGCAGTGCCCTTCTGGCTCTGCCAGCCCAGCCTTGCTGCAGAACATTCCTGCTGGGCAGGGCTTGCAGGAACCTGCCCTCACCACGTCTGCGTAGGTTCCCTGCACAGAAAGAACCACTCAATGCCCCTGCCAAGGCATTGGAAACCTGCAAAAAACTATTGCTTGAGAAGCAAGTCCTTATCTGACTCTTACCACTGGGCATGGGAGAGGAAAGGAACTTCCAGGCAAGCAGAAATGCCCTTTGGGGCAGTCCTGGGGTGCAGCCAGGCCTGGCTCGTTGCAGAATGTTCCCTCTGGACAGTCTCTACAAAGGGACTGAGCACGGCCCTAAGGAGAGAACATGGAAAGGACTTGGCAGGTGAGGGGTGTGAGTGCTTACCATGAATAAAGTGAGTGAATAAAGTTTGCACATTCTGTCAAATCCCTGGGACTCCCTGCTAGAAAAAAACCCCCCTGGGGGAAATTACTTGCACTCCAAATGGAGCATTAAACATTAAAGCAGTGGCAGGCACAGCCTGATCTGATACAGCAGAGACACACACATGTCAATTCACCCCTGCAAGGCCAAAGCCTCTACAACTCTCTTCTAAATTTGCATTATGCAAGAAAACTTAACAAAAACTGCCAAATGAGCTACAGACACAGGTCTGGCCTGATGGATCTGATGTCCTGACCTGAAGGTTCTTAGTTCTGCACAGAGTCCTTCTCTTGCAGGGTAAGAGCAAAGGTGGTGATTACCCAACTTGGCAGAAGACCCAAATCCCCCTTTTTTTAAGCCTCATGAGTTTCTGTTCACACATTTTACAGTTTCCAAGGGCTCTGGTGAGCCCACAGGTTATTACACAGTGAATACCAATACACTCACAGGCTGGAAGCTGCCCAGGGGACACGGCTCTGGCTTGAAAGCTCCTGCTAAGGAATAATGCCCCTCCATCACCACTTGCTGGAGAGCACTTTTGGCACCTCCTGTGCAGTAGTAACCAGGTTCACAAGGTCCTGAGGGAGCTTGGCTGTTTGTCCCATCACAATACAGGCTATGGAGGGAAAACCAAAAAGCTTGGATAACAATAATGCCTTTTTTTCACTGGATAGCACAGTCCCAATACAAAAAGATCCCTGGCTGTGGCAACAAACATGAGGGTTGAACAATCCCTTTGCAATGTGACAGAACTGAGCCAAGTTCTCTGGATGACACTCACCCAGGGGGGCAGTCCAAGCACTCCTGGAGGCTCCTCAACCCACTGAGGTTACTGTAAGTTCCTGGGGGGCAGGGGATGGGTGAGGGACAGCCAGGAGGGCAGTATGACCCAGCAGGACACACATCTCCTGTCACACCGTCGGTGGGCAACTGAAATTGGAAAGGGCATCATTCCAAAAATGGAGTAAATGAGGTTAAAATATTTAAGGCATCACATTGATGTGGACAATAAAGGGGGGGGGAAAAGGGAGACACATACAGAGGGCAGACAACAGGGAAACACAGCAAACACAGAAAGAATAAATAGGGTTGACCTTTTTACAGCAGCAATCCCACTGTGATTCACACCCACTGAACCTTTTACCTGGTGACCTTCTAGTTAAAGGGGTGTCAGTGTTGAGAGGGGAAAAATATGACATCACTACACTCTCTTTGAGGGCAGCACAAGGGTCCTCATGCCATAAACTAGTGTGAGCAGTACTAAATTGTGACTTTGGAAGTCACTGGGTTAATAAAAAACATCAAGGGTGAGGGAGGGGAGGGGGGAACCAACCCAAAACAATCCCCAGTGGAGAACAATTAGATAAGGAGGAGAAAAACCTGCCAGTGGGACTTACTGGAGTCAGGGCCATGCCCTGGCAGTAAAATCCAGCCTCACAGGGACCAGTTGGCTCAGTCTGTCCTGGAGCAGCACAGTAGAAACCACGGGCACAGGGGCTGCACTCCGAGGGTCCAGACAGCCCCTGCTTGCCACTGGATGTGCCCTCTGGGCAGGGCTCAGGCTTGGAGCTGCCCTGGGCACAGTAAAAGCCCTGCAAAACAAAGCCAGCCTCATACATCCAGGGCTCTTCTTTTAAACAGATCCCACCCGTCAGCTCCTTCCATCAGGAAAACAACTCACTGCTGGGCAAGGTTTGGGCTCTGCCATGGCAGGGGAGTCACAGTAGTGCCCAGGTGGGCTTGGTTTGCAAACACCTTCACCCCCTATGCTGGAATTATCCCAGAAGCTTCCTGGCATGCAGGGGAAGGAGAAGGGGAATCCAGTCCCTGGAGGGCAGTTATAGCCAGGTGGGCAATCCCCTGTCTGGAAAGCAAAATACACAGTCAGGCTTTGTTGTCTCCTGCCTGAGGAAGAGGAATCTGTTCAGATTCAACACAGATCCATCCAGACTTCATCTACAGTTTGAATAACCTGGTGTTTCTTCACTGCAAGAAAATGGGGCACAAAGAAAAGGGAAGGAGGGGAATCTGCAGTCTGACCAGTAAAATTCTGAGCATGTAGGATAATTGTTTCAAGTGAGATGGTTTTAGGGTAAAATCTTGTCATTGAGACAGGCCTTACACATTTTGTCTATAGAGTTGTGGGGGAGATGCTGTAACTGGGACAGAGTTATCACCTTGCTCTTCAATTAAAACCATGGATTCATCCATGTGGAAGAGAATCCAACTGCATTTTTTACACTTAATAGAGGCTTCTTAACAGCTATTGGTATTTCAGGAGTTCATTCTTTCCAGAGCCAAAGCAATCACAATGAGAGATCCCAAAACTCATTAGGTAAGGAGCAGCACCAATTCCTGACCTCTGAACCCTCTTTCAGAGCCTGCATTGACAGGCAGAAGGCAAAGTAAAGACAGAAAACACGCATTAAACTTGCTCCATTAGCAGCCTTTGGGGTAAAAATCTGGGAGAAGCTGGGCTGTACTCACAGGGTGGGGAATTCCTGGAGGCTCCATCCCATCTGCGTAGCAATACTTCCCTGCAGGGCAGGGTGAGCACTCAGCAGCACTGCTCAGCCCCCTCTGCTCACCAAAAGTGCCATTGGGGCAAGGCTTGGCTTGCAAACCCTTGAAAGGAAAGAGGAAAAGGGCTCTTTAACCTGTTAATAGGACTGCTGCAGCCCACAGCAGCTAAAGCTGGGGAAATAATTCAGAATAATTGCACACAGCACCTTAGAGAGTGTTAACCTGATATTATTAACGGTGTTATGTAGGGCAAATGCTGCTAAGAGCCGTGAACATACCAAGAGTACAGAAATCAGTGAAAAAACCCTATTAGGAAAAGTTGTCCATAGAGATCCCAGTGGAGGCTGTAACTGTGCAGCCTGAGGAGAGAAGGGAGAATTCCAGGGGCAGAGTCACTCACAGTATCTCCCTGGGGACAGAAGTATCCTCGTGGGCAGGCATTTTCACTGGGATCTGGGGCATCTGCCTGTCCCCCTGGGCACAGCAGACCTGCTGGGCACACCATGGCACGGAGCATCACCTCCAGGCTGGTGTGCTCACTGGAGCAGTAGTGTCCAACTCGGCAGGGCAAGCAGGAGGCTGAGCCCTCATCCTGCAACAGGAAAGGATCCACTTTTGGAGTGTAAAAGAATCCTTTTGAACATCTGCCAAGTTGTGTTGATGCCCAAAACAAAGGAAATGAATGCAGGCCCTGCTCTTAGGAAGCAGTAATACCCACAGGTAACACAAAGACTTCCATTTAAAATTCCTCCTAAGCCCTGAACAGCAACAGCACGCAATTCCATGCCTTCCCCCTGCAAAAGGAAAGCCTGTGCTTCACAAATAAGAATCAGGCCCTGTCATGCCTGTGGATTATCCATACAAAGGGCTCTGATCCTCTGAGCAGTCAATCCAACACCCTCTGCCAGCAGGAGCAGGGGAAAACACAGACATCCTCCCTCATCTTTCTTGGTTCCACTGAACTCCAAGTGCAAACAAGAAATAATCTGGGTCTATTTGCCATACATAAATCTCCATGCATCATTTATCTCCTCTCCAGCCTCAGTAAAGGGTTCCAGTGACAGCTACCAAATTTGTGCAGTGATAGAGTCTGCACAGAGGGTGCTCTGACAGGAGCGATGAGCTATTTGCCATCAACAGGGAAACGTGGCCAGTATCTCTAGAACTACCCATCACACTTTTGGGGCAGACAAATAAGAACCAGACCTTAGCATCTGCTTCTGAGAACAGCTGTGCCATCGCTGTCCCCTCCTGAGGCCCCATCCAGTCGTTTTACCTCCCAAAGATAAGGTGTAACTCCATTGCAATCCAACGCTTCCATTTGAGCAGGCATGAAATAGAGGCGTCTGCTTTTTGCCAGGGTAAAATGGTCATGACAGCCTGAACTATCCAGCTGCCCACAGGACAGATGGACTGGGATTGCCAGCTCAAGCCTCTGCGGTGGGAACAGCAGCAAGAGTGGGATTTCACACCTGAGAGATGCTTTTAGCATCGTGTCTGGAGGAGCTGATGGTGTAGGAACATCCCCAGTGCCTTCTCTGGAACAGCACGAACTCCCTGCAGGGCCAGCACTGGCGGCCAATAGCATTTAAAGCTCTGTACCCAAACACCCCGAATTCCCAGACCCATCACGGAAGGAGATGGGCTCATTCCAGTGCCTCCTCCCAAACCCCAGCCCAACAGATGCCAGGATGAAGTTATTGCTGCTCACTGAGAAGTTTCCAGCCCCGCAGGGTCGCGGGGTGACGGTGCCAGGCTCGGGGCAGTGGTACCCCCCAGGGCAGGGGGTGCAGTCTGCAGCCTCCTCCGCCCCCTGAGCCGCGCCATAGGAGCCTCTGCAGGGAGAACAGACACAAACAGAGTCCCAGGGAGCGGCCAGGGCACAAGGAAAGCACCTCCAGCCTGCATGCTTGGCTTTGTGAACACAAAAACCGTGCTCTTTCCGGAGCAAGAAACTGCCTGATTCAGACAAAACGCAAAGTGAAACTTTTCTGGTGCAGAGAGATATCAATTACAAGCTACATCATCCTAAAGAAATATTTCCTTTGCACTTACACTGGGCAGAGAGCTGGTTTGGAGGTGCCACTGGTGCAGAAAGCCCCTGCAGGGCAGGCAGAACAATCTTCCACCCTGCCAGTCCCCAGCCTGGTGCTGTAAGTTCCTGCAGGGCAGGGGAACTGTGTGCCCCTCCACGTCCCTTCCCGAAAAAAGAGAGGAGAGAATCATCCGAGTTCTTAACACAGCCTTGAGAACAGAAGGCAGCAAGGCCCTCTGCTCTTTGTTGCTACTAAGTGTTCACATGATTGACTTGTAAAGTCATATTTATATATAAAGAAGTCACACACAGCTCTGAGAACCACAACAAAAAGGGCACCATTTAGCAACTACTGCAGAAAGCTTCAAAATTAGAATTGTGCTTTTACCAGACACTTGATGTGGCATTTCAGTTCTTTGCAAATTAAGGGGAAGAGAAAAATGGCACAAATGTGCTCGATTATGCAGATATGTACAAAAAAATATAAATATGACATAAACTATGTGTTTAATATAATATACAAATTTGGAGTAAAGAATTAAAATTATATATAAATAATATTTAAGTATAATAGTATATATACTATATCTAAAGTGTTATATATACATACACAGACACACACGCAGAGATATATATATATATACACTAATATTATATATATATTTATATATTTAAGTATAATATATATTTTAATAAATAATATTTAAGTATAATAGTATATATACTATATCTAAAGTGTTATATATACATACACAGACACAAACACGCATATATATACATATATACACACACTATTATTATATATATATTTATATATTTAAGTATAATATATATTTTAATAAATAAGGATAATAGTATATATACTATATCTAAAGTGTTATATATACATACACAGACACACACACACGCATATATATATAAAATATTAGCATAAAATACTGACTATACAGAAAGGACAACTCTCCATCAAAACTCCACACTGAAACACTTTGATGCCAAAAATGCCCCGGTGTGTGACTTCATGAGAACGCACAGAGTTTCCCAAGGCAGGAATGACCCAGCCCTCCCCGAGCTGCCTACCCGGCGGGCAGTAGTGCCCGGAGCTGCACACCCCGCTGGGCACACGGGCTCCTCCGGCACAGAACCAGCCCGCAGGGCACCGCACACACTCCCGGCCCGAGGTGAGGCTCGTCCTGTTGCTCCAGGTGCCCGGGGCACACCTGTGCTGGGTGGGGCTCTTGGTGCCGGGTGGGCAGTAGTGACCCGCTGGGCACGGCGTGGGCGGCTTCTGCTTCCCCCCTGTGCCTGCGGACAGCAGCAATGCAGCCCCTGGGCTTCGCGCAGCCCAGAGCCCCCCTCTGGTTCCAGAGTTGGGGCCCCCCGTCATTTTCTGCCTTTCCTCTATTTGAAATAGATGACAATAATTTCCTCCCCCCCCCCCCCCCCCCATTTAAAGTGGGATGACAATAATGTCTTCCCTCTATTTAAAATGGGATGAAAATGAGGTTTTCTCTCAGTTTAAAATGGGATGACAATAGTTGCTTCCCTCTCTTTA
>JAWWEU010000068.1:3309820-3407644 GCA_035583155.1 Acropternis orthonyx | reverse complement strand
CCTGGTCCCCCCATCCCCAGAATCTTTTCAATGCTCCCCCATTTTAGCACTTGCAACTTTCTCCCCCTCTGGTAAAAATTATGATGCTCCTCAAACTGACAAACAGAACCAGATCCTTTCAAAGCCTCACAGAAGGTCATTCCAGGAGCTGCATGCTCTGGGAAGATGAATATGTTGGAGTCACGCCTCGTGAATGTGCCACTATTATAAGAAAGACACTGGAGGAATTATTCATTAGCAGTGACTTCTGTAGCTCTAATCTCCATAACCAGCTGCCGTTTATCCAAGTGGATCACAGCCCATCTGAATAAACCTTTCAATGTCCCTACAAGCCCACATCACACAGCCAAAGCAGCCTCTCCTGGAGCTCTGCATCCCTGCAGCTTCTGCAGGAGCTGAGGATGGCAGGAGAGAATATTCCTGCAGCTCACCGGGGCTGGAGGGAGCAGGCAGACAGAGAGTGCCATAAAGTGGCTGGCAGCCTTTCAAGGGTGGCAGGCTTGTGCCAGATTATACTCCTCTCTCCCAAATTAGAAGCAAAACGTGCCACTAGAAAGTCAGGTGAAAGCTGTCTCTCAAGGAAGCAAGAGGCTGCCCCTGAGAGCATCCTGCTAATCTCAGCACAGCCAGTGCCTCCCAAAAAAAGCCACAGCTCTCAGGGTCCAGCCTCTTTGCGCTGTCCCAAACCTGCCCAGTTGCTCTGCTAGACACAGGTCACGGGCTGCTGACCCCCACCATGAACTGGGATTTAACCAAAGCATTGTTCCCCTCCCACTGATACAGGCACAGGAAGCCCCTCATGGAGGCAGAGAAATGGCATCATTGCAAATATTAACCTTCCCCAGCCCTGGGGCCTGAGTTGGGCATTGCTATGTTACACATATATAATATATATAATGTACTTATATACTCCTGTTGACCATAGGAGACACAGGAGGACCAAACAGGCACCCTCTCTGCCCCAGTCACACAGATTTACATCCAAACATCATCCCTGCCCACTCCAGCCAGTTTTCCAGCACCCAGCAAGCTCCCAGTTCAGACCAGGACTGCATTACTCCCTATGTCTCACTCCCTCCTTCAGAGACCCAGCCCACTCGCAGATCTGCCTCTCAGCATCCATCATGTGCATCTATTATTCAGGAGAAATCTCAAGTTATTCATGAGCCAAAATAGGCTCCAGGTACTGCATCCAGGCTCTGACAAAATTCCTCCTGCAAGTTGCTCCTTTCCCAGGCTGGACTCAGCAGAAAGGAGTTCAGATCTGCTCTGTCTTGGATCCCTCTGGAGGGATTTACAGCTTTGTTCTGGAGAGGGACAGGAGTTAACAACCTTGTCAGGCCGCTCCCTCATCATCTGCTTAATGTACCTCATTAATGGCCACGGCACAGGATCCTTCACCTCCTGCACACTCCACAAACTCCAACCTTTCCCTTGGGCTTCCCCACAAGGACAGAGGGATGGCAGGGCAAGGAGGGCACGGGCAGTGACACGGTGCCCACAGGAGGACAGTGACATTTAGCACGTTGTCAGAGGCCCCAGCAGAGTTATCCACACACCAGGGAGACATCCAGCCCCAGCAGGATTGCAGGGGTCACACAAAGCAGCAAAGTTCTCCTTCCCTCCCATTAAGTGAATGCCAATGTGGCAGCGAGGACTGTCCAGGGCCGGAATCACTGCTCTGGGTTGGGTGGTGGCTCCAATGCCCCATGAAACAGTGAGAATGATTTCTCTCAGCATTGCCCCTCGTCTACACACAAAGAAAACCCTTCCAGAAGCGCTACTTCTGTGCTGATGACAAAGACTGGTTGGGCAGGCATGAGAGGAGGAGGCAGGAGGGAAAAAGCTCACTTGGATGCACCAGGCAGAAGCACTGCAGGGTGATCAGTGTCCCAGCACAGCTCCAGGTTTACTCTGTGTCACAGTCCATGGGATTCATATGGAATAATCATGCAAGACAATCTAGTTTGGTCCCACATGGCCAGAGCAATGTCACTCCCCAGCACTCATTCCCTGAGAAGCCACCTCTGCTAAGATAAATCCATTGGCACACACTTCTTTAGCTGTAGAAGCTGCTCAACAGGTGGAAAACACGAAGCACGGAATTTAAGGAGTTCAGCCAGAACGTTTCAGCACCAAGGTGGGGTTGATAGACAAGTCCAGGGGGAGGTGACCCTGGCACCCACCCCACTGTCACACTTGCTCAGCACCCACACAGCCAGACCCAGACACACAGCAGCACACAGGGGCACCTCAGCCCTCACTTTGTGCCACCAGGACAAGAGTTGGGGCTGTGAAACTACAACTTCTCCAAAGTGGGATCCCTGTCCTGCTGATGGCGACAGGAGTGATGCTTTTTATTCACTGAGAGCTGGAGTGGGCCCCAAATCACGCTGGCATTATGTTATGATAATGTTGGAAGCATTATAAATGCTCTGCGTGCCAGACAAATCCTGGAGCAGGCTTCCAAATCCCCTCAAAATCCCCACTTGCATCTCTACATTCATCCATTCATGAAATCCAGAGGAGAGCCTCCGCATCCATCCTTTTGCTCCTGGTCTCTTTCCAGCTGAATGGAAGGTGAGGCAGACTCGAGGTATTTCTTCTGGATTAGCCTTTTTTGGGGCCTTTCAGGTGCCAAATCTGCAGAGGAACCTGCAGAATGATGTCCAGCAAGGTAACTGGGGTAAATCCCATGCCCCTTTTTCCCTGTCAGAGAGGAAAGTGTCTCATTGTCCATGAGCTCTGGCCACACACCCCTGGTTCCTGTTTTAGAGGAATGCCTTTGGATGAGATGAGCTGCACCCTGGAAATGCCTATTTTTCTTTACAGCAACAGAACACTTAAGAAAAGGGTTTCCCACCTTTGGGGGGTAAGCAGACTTCTCTCTCTGAGCTACAGCTTTCAATTCCCCATCCACTGCTCTTAAGGAACAGCACAAAAAGCCTTAGAGAGAAGCTTAGCTCTTGTCCCAGCTTTAGGAAAACAGCTCAAATCCAGGCAGGAGTGGGATCTTGAGCATTTCCTATTTATTCTGCTGTCACTGGCAGGCATATCACACAGTGTTCCCCATGGATAGGAGAGCTGGAGGGATTTCTGAGGGACCACTGCAGCTGGGAAATTGCTTAAAGGCTCTGTGGTACCCGGGCAGGACAGAAACACGGAGTGAGCGTGGAATTACACACAGGGAGGTCACACACTTGCATGGAAGTGTGGAACACACACTTCTGTGGCCAGCGTGGAAAACACAGCTGTGCAAAGCTGCCTGTGCAAGCTCCAAGCACAGCACGGGTACCCCATAAGATGCTCTCCTGCAAGGGAATCATTTTATGAGCTTGTAAATGACCTGCCTTGGAAAGTGCCATTTGGTAAAACCAACATACCCACAGAGGGAGAGGAACAAGAACAGGGGGAGGGCTGAACTGGCTAAATTTGAGAGACAAAGCACTGTGAGAAACCAGGAGCTGCTCCCTAGCACTGTGGCTTGTTCTCAGTTCTTTCCCCAAGCTCTCAGTTCCCTGGGGGTGTGGAGTTCCCATTAAAACTGTAGGAGGATCTATTCCACAGTGACTAAGATGCTGTATTACTTGGAGCACTTGGGGGTGGTCCACGTGTCTAAATCAGGATATGAAGATTAATTAGGGGCCACACCCTGTGATCTCTGCTCAGCAAAGCCCTCATTACCTTCTGAAGGTGAATCCAGCCCTGGTGTCAACTTGCCAAACACAGACAGCTGGGGATCACAGGAGAAAAAGGGAGAATCCATCCTCCCCCTTCAGACCTCGTGCTGGCAGAGCTCACTTCTCCTGCTGCCAGAGAAGCAAAATACTGGTAGGTGACTGATTCAGGATGTCCACAAGCAGAGCATAAAGGACATGCTACAGAGAACAAGGACCCAGGAAACTGCCCCTGCAGAGGCCCTTGCAATGACATTGCTTCCAGAAGATGCTCTGCCCTCGGATGGGTTGAAGCCACACCAAATGCACCTCCAGCCAAACAAGACTTACAGCTACAGCCCACCTAACTTAGCAAGGCTACTGCCAGCAGTGGAGGGCTGCAGGAAAAGGGGAGGGTGAGAAAGCCACGAGAGGGCATGACCCACAGAGCAAGATGCTGAGCCAGGCCTGCTGTGTCCCCAGAAGTCAGGGATGCTGCTGGGAAGCAGCCCTGGAAGCCTCCGGCACTGCTCGTCCCTGAGAGACAAAATGCACAGCGATGCAAGAAAGGACCATGTCCTGTCCTCCTCTGGATTCAAATCTGCCCACTGGGTTTTGTTTGAAGGAGAAAAAACTGCTTTTACACAACTTTTTTTTTTTTTTTTTTTTTTATCCAGTGGAAATAGAACAAGGGCAGGAAAGAGCAAAAGCAGCACAAGAGGCAAGTCTGCAAAAAAAACAGCAAAAAATGAATTTTGCCCTGGCATCCCTTCAAAGACACTTCTTTTCATCTCCCAAGGCTTCTGCTGTGGCAACAGGAGAGTGCTGGGAAAGATGAAAAGGGCAGACACTCTGTTTTGGATTCAGAAGACATTATTTTGACACGGAGCAGCCAGCTTTGCACAAGGGGAGAGCCTGTGCTCACACTTTGGTACTGGAAGGTCTCCTGGTGGGCTCAGACCACACCTCCCAGCCACAGCAGTGGTTTGCCAGGAGGATGCAGCAAGGGTGAACATCCTGAAAACCAGCCAGCCCTGCACACTTGGAGGCACTCACTGCTCTCCTTGCCTCAGAAGGCGCAGAATTGCAGAGAAAAACCAGAAAGATGCGGAACAACACGGCAGGTGGAGGCAGGAAAGAGCAAATCCAGCACCACTGAGGGTCCCTGGAGCTCTGTGGACGCTGCCCTGATGAGGACAAAGCCACAGGAGAACAGACTCCTGACCCCAGTGACACGTACAAGGTGACAGCCCCTTTCAGGGTCGGGGCACCACCCCCACTTTGTGTCCCCTACGAGCCACCTTGAAGGGTCAGGAAACTTTGGGAAGCCAACTCACAAGTTGGAAAGCTTTTCCTCTTCCCCTCCTTGCTGGCACATGTATGTGGAGGGAGACCTCTACAGCTGACCTGTCGCTTTGCTGTGCTAGAAAATCAGAACAACACAAGAGTTGGGTGCCTTCTTCTGCACCTTCCTCTGCTCAGCCTGGTTTGGGGGACCCCGCGCTCACTGAAGCTGTCACTGCCTCGCTACTGACTCCAAATTCCCAGTGCTCCACCAGAGAATCCAACAGTGTTTCCCTGGGAATGGCTACAGGAGAGTGAAGGGAGGGATTCATAACTCAGCTTTATGAAAGTACTCAGAGCCAATGTCCCTGATTGCATTGTTCCTCTGTCTTTCCTACACCTGTAAATATTCAACCAGGAAAACAAAACACTGGCCAGCTACCTCCCCATTCTAGTGGCACCCACTGTCCTGCTGGCTTTGGCCATTTCCAAAGCTCTTGGAGCCTTTCATAGAATTAACCATCCTGGGAGAAATATCCTTCTTTTCACCAATTATTCAGTTCCTTCACCAGAACATCTTCTACACTCCTCAGTGCTTTGAGGCTGACACAGAAACCAGAGTTGGGTGGGTGCTACATACAGAAAGAAGGTATATCACCCTCTTTTGCTGAGTGCCTCCATTTTCCCCACACCTTTTCAATCCCATCTATCAGGCAAGCCAAGAAATTCCAACCCGTGTAACCTTCCAGGCAAGTCTTGGTCAATTCATTCACTGAGGCAGATGTTCAGGGACACAAACAATTGAGGAAAGGATGTGCAGACCTACAGAACAGACTCCAGAGTCTCTGCCAGTCCATGATGTTGGACCACGAGCTCCTTAAATGTTCCTACAAGCTCTTACAGCAACTGACTGCACACTGGGGCTCGTGACTTTCTGCACTGTGTGCACACAAGTGGGGACTTGTGTGACACGTTATTTAAGCAACCAAAGCAAAGGCTTCCTAAGCCCATGCCAAGACCCATCAAGAAGCCCCTGAAGGTAAGGGGAGGAGGGGAGATGTGACAGATAGCACAGAACAAATGGATATTGCAGCAGCAAGATCCTGCCAAAGATAGCGAGGGGTGGCCAGGCAAGACCTTTGCTTGCTGGGAATAACTGGATATGGGCTCCACAGCTGTAAACATCAGGCTCTCCTCCCAAACATCTGGGCTAAGGCACCTCCCAACACTACTTGAAGTTGTGCTTTCAGGTCTGACTGAGAAATTTAGACTTTCATGGTCGGAGACCCGGGAACAGAGTCAGAGAGAGGCCCAGCAGGGACCAGGAAAGCATCCTTTGTGGACAGCTTCATTGATCACCATGGACTTTCTCCCCCATAGTCACTATTTCTCATCCCCACCCACTCCCACAACATAAAACGACACAGAGATCACTCTGGCATCGCTCAGCCATCTCCTGTTCTTCAAAAAGATAGCACTTGGAAAGCTTTTCCCTTTAAGCAGCCTCAAAGTTGGCTCTCATCACTGCTGGCACGAATGAAAGGGATTTCGGTTCCCTCTCCTCCTAAATCCCATCCCTTTCTGTTGCAAAGAAAAGACAGTGGATGGCCAAGGGAAGAGAAACGCAACTCTCGGTCTCCTCTCGCCTCCCTCTCCTCCTGCCTGTGGGGGCTCGAAGGGGGCAGGGCCATTGTGGTCCCCCCAGAGCCCGAGGGGAGCCCCGGGGCAGGGCAAGGCTGGGAGCACGGAGCTCCCGGAGGCGAGACACGGGCACATTCCCCCAGAACCCAGCCAGCCCTCCCCAGGGAAAGCAGCTTGGGTGCCCTCCGGCACCCAGAAAAAAAGGGGGGACAAAGTGATCCCCATCACTGCAGCCCCAGGGACCCGCTCTGCGGTCCTTTAAACACACGGGGAGGGGTGGAAAAAATCGCTTGGAGTCTTTCCTGCTTCCTCCCACTCCCCTGCCCGCTGCATCCACACACCCAGCCCTGGGCATAAAGCATCTCTGTCCTGCTCAGCTCAGCCATGCAATGCCTGCAAGAGGCAAGAGTTACCTTATTCCCACAGCCTGAGCCGCCTTCTCTCTCCATCGTGGCTGGGAAGCTGCTCCCATTCATGCTTTATTCCCTGGGAACAGAGGCACGATTCAAAGCGGCTGCTCACCCATCGGGGTGGGCTCCCCCAGCAACCTCCTCCTCCTCCTTCTCTCCTCCCTTTTCCGTCGTTTGTTGGGTCCGGTGTTGTGGGGGCTTTTTAAAAATGTGTTCTTTCTTAATCCAGGCAGCAACCACGACACTCCTCCATCGCCTCTCTGCCTCCCCGTTTCGCTCGCAAAGAAAACAGCCTTGGAGAGCTCCTTCCTCCTCCCTCTGTGGCTCCGTGGACCTTTGGTTCCCAGGTCTGCTTTCTGCAGCGTGGCGTTGAGGGAAAGAAAGAGAGTGGGAGAGGGAGGGAGCGGGCAAACAGGGAGGAGGAGGAGGAGGAAGAGGCCAACGGGATGCGGGAGGAAGGAGCCAGAGCGTGGCTGGCTGCTTTGTATCCAGAGCGGTGCCGACAGCCTCCCCCTGCCAGAGGAGGACCTGCTAATGGTCTGTACCAATTTATTCCACTTAGGCAGGGGCACTTCTCCCTGCGACAGGAGGAAAAGCCAGGGAAGGCTCCGAGATGGCCCCTTAAGGAATTGGTTCCTGCTCTGCTCACTCCGCGGCATCACCCACCGAGTTCGCAGCCACAGGCTCGGGGAGATGCTCTCCCGGCTCGGCAGGAGAGCGGGAAGCGTGAGGATGGGAAGGACTGGGTGCGAGGGAAGGCTCTGACTGGAGAGAAGGCTCAGCACCTCTCACTGACCATATACTGGGGGTAGCAAAGCTCCCCCCTCCAGCCCCCAGCACGGCAGGCTGAGCTCTGCTCCACTTTCTGCACACACACACACACTTCAGGCAGAGCAGCCTCCGCTCCTTTCTGTCCGTGCCCACTGATGGCTCCCAGCTGAGCCCTCCTGGGCTTTGGGAGCAGCGGGTAACACTCCTTACATCTCATCCAGCACCACATCTTCCCATGGCCCCGCTCAGCCATCCCCACCCAAACATCAGGGTACCCCCATATTCACCCTGGCAGCTGCCCCAGGTCCCTGGCACCTGCCCCAGGTCCCTGGCACCAGGCAAGGGGCAGCAGGAACATGATTTCCCATGGGAAGGAGGCTCTGGATGTGACTAGGGCTGCCCCTAATCTGGGGTCAACTGCACCAAGCCCAGCAGGCACACAGGGGCACTTATGTTACGCTCTAACCATGCAACTGGACCCAAGGGATGCTCCCTTTGTCTGTAGGGACCGCTTGGAGGATGCTTGAGGGGGCAGAGTGAAGGTCTTATCTCCTGATTCTACCCTTTAATAGCTTACCCAGACAGGGCTGACTCATGCTCAGCAGCAAATTTCTCTGAAATGGCTGAACACCACAATACCTGCATGTCCAAATGCCACATTCACAGCTGGACTGTTTAACACGAGCCAAAAGTCACCCCTGAGCTTGGGGTCGAGTCACTTTTTACCTGTCCTGAACTGCTGCCTGCTCACCTGCTTCCAACCACATCAACCCCCTCCGTGTACCACCATCTCTTCCTGGCTACATGTTCCACACATGCACAGATCCACAGCTACTCCCTTGTTACTCCGTCTCTGCAAGGTCACAATGCCATGGTAACCTGTAGGTGTAGACAGATTTACTTATGCTTTACTAAAAGAGCAAGAACAAAGGAAAAACCACAACAATCCAGTTACTGTGGAATGCTTCAGTATCCAGGGGGCTGAGAGCCACAGTGTGGAGCAATCTCAGGGATCTTCACCAGGGATTCCCACCTTTTTGTTTTGAACCTTCAGCATTCAGACCCCAGTTTTAAAATGCACATCTCAAGGGGCATATATTCTGTTGCGTAGTTTGGAAGTCAAAATATTACCCACAAATTAGCAGCCACTGAGGCACACTGACAGATCCCAACTGCATCATCACAGGCACAGGGGGTCCCATAATCTTTCCTCCTCAAGTGGGGCAAAGCTGAAGGACTCCACGCCACTGTCTCCAGTGGAAATGAGCTTTGCTGAGCCTGGAACCAGGGAGATGATGCCTCCAGACCGGTGCTGAAGGACTGTCCACAGTGATGCTTGAAGGAAGGAGCTTTACAGCAGCCTCTCCCCACAAGCTGCACTTCTCTGTGGATGAACAAGGATGAACAAGGACTGCCAGCCCAGAACCCTTCCTGCACAGCCAGGTGAGCTTCTGCTCAGCCACCTCCTCCGCAGAACGCAGCAGTTCTTGCAATCAAAGGGATTGTGGCCTTTTGTTGTCCTTGGTCTCATTTTCTGCAAGGTACCTAGGGAGAGATCAGCTCCAAAGACTACTTGCCTGGGAATTTTGTGCCAATTCAGCTGGTACTAAGGGTTTCACTGAGCTCTGTGTCTATTAAAAATGCATAATGTCCACTTTATATCAAAAGGGTAGATTCAGACCCAGCGCTTTTCCAGCATGTCCCAGCCTAGCTGCTGTGATGGCATGCAGGAGACGGATAGGAAGGAGCTGTCCCTTGAGGCCTATAGCAGGAATAAGAAAAGGGCACATTCATTGACTATTTCAGGGCTGGGTGTGGGGAAAATAAGGGAGAAAAGACATAAAAATGCTTCTGCCACAAAGCCTAAGCACATAAATATTCAGGGAGGAGGGAAAGATGTGCTACACCTGAGATTTATAAAAATTATGGGTGAGCAGTAACATTTCAGGTTAAGCCCTGCATCTGTGTCTCCAAAGACTCACAAAGGTGGAAGGCACTGGGATAAGTATCAGGGAAGCTCAGGAGGAACACAGACACACAGAGAGGCATTGCTGCATCCTTCTTCTGCCCCCCTGGCTGAAAATCACAGTCTGACGCACTCAGAGCTGCCTTTTGTGATCAGAGCAGCAGAACAACCGTGCTGAGACACTGCTCTGACATTTTCCAAGGTTGTCCCTTTGAACCTTAACATATCGACTTGCCTGCACGCTGGCTAGGAGTGTGAAACATTCCCCAGAGCCAAATTCCAGGAGAGGGCAAGCCCTGCCAGCAAGATGGGTATGGGAGGAGAGACTCAACCCTCCCGAAGGATCTCGGGATAAAGGGGGAAGGGTGGGTGCTGTTTGCCTGGATCCACGGAGCTTCACGGAGAATGGGAATCTGAAACAAGCAGCATTGCTGTTGACAGCAGTGTGTATAAACAGAGCAGCATTTCCCTGCTCCCTCCCCCTTCTTATTATAGCACAAAACACCCCGAGTAAAATACATACACACAACAATCCACTATGAAAGGAAAACAAAGCCCGGAGCGTGTGCATGCACGCACAAACACAGAGATACTCTCCTGGAGAACACAGCATAGATTCAATACCTTAAATGTCATTTTTTAAATATTAACGCTCTGCTCCAGGCTGGGTTTATTTTAAGGGTTTGTAACCACAGGGCTGGGGGCACATGAAAACCTAAACTACATGCTCCCAGCCTGACACACTCTGCCTGCCCCAGCCTGACCCCGCTCCATCTCCTCCTCCCTGACTCCACAGCAGCAGCAGAGCCGGGGCAGACAGCATCCCACCAGGCATTTTTCCCGGGAGGAAGCAGAGCTGCAGCTCCCTTTCCCCCTCTCCCCTGCGCTTGCCATCTGGCAGTGTCAGGAGCGCCGTGCTGCAGCCAGGCACAGACACGAGCCGAATCCTCTCTCCGGATGAACAACCACCTCATTAGCCGAGGCTGTGCGGGGCAAAGGGAGGAGCACGAGGGCAAATACTCGGCAAATAGCAGGATACATTTCACACAGACACGGTGGGAGCAGCCCCAGGGCTGGTGAGATCCACGTTTCCATCTAACGCGGCTGTCAGCCTGTCCTGCTGCCCCAATCACAGCTCCACCACCTCTTCCAGCGCTGGTTTGTTTTCCAGCCTCAGGCAGCATGAACATGGGAACTGCCTCACCTCAGGCTTTCTCAGTGTCCTCAGCTCTAGGCTTGCCTCCAAGTTATTACCACCTTATGGTGCTGGACTTGAGATACGACTCCCTGCAGAAATGGGATGGGAATGGGATGGGCCAGTTGTCGATATGTCAGGCCTGAGCTCCTCACACCAACCCTGACACTGGGAAAGGAGAACCTTTGATGGTCCCACTCACCTTGTCAAGCAGGTGAAAGGGACTGAAGGCTGTGGGAGGGGCTATGGAGGGGGAAAAAACCATCAAAGTTGGTCACTTTGTCAAACTAAGACCATTTCCCTTTTTCCTACAGTAGCTTCTCATACCCAGAAACCAAACTAACAAATTGTGTTAACTCTCCATTCAACCAAACCCCTCAACCTATTTATGGTGCTCCCTTTAAGCACCATAGTCCATCCCACTCCATGCAACAGCTCCTTGCTTCTGCTTTGGTTGACATGTGCAATACTGGGCAAAAAGACCCTCCAGGGAGCAGGACTAGCACCTACTACTCTGGCTATTGTTTGCAAAGGGGCAAAGAAGTCAAGAGGTTTTCTTTTTCACCTTGAAGCCGAGATAGGGAGATAGTCTCTTCCCTGTCAGCCTGTCAGGAGCTGTTCATCCCATCAAGGCTCTGTAAGTACCTGGAGGGCATTTGAACACCCTGATGTGGATTCAGCATGTCCTCAGGAGGCTTCACAGATTTAGGAGAGGGTCAGAGCGAGGACTGGGCAGAGCAGAAGAGCTGTGGAGCTGTATCAGCAGGTGGTGCTCTCCCTTTCAAATCGGCAGACAAGTTAAGCCCAGGCTTGGTGTTTTCCCACCGGGATTTCCTCCAGTTAAAGATGCCTCAGCCTAACAGGAAAGCCCCTCTTCTCTGCACTGCTGAGAGACAGAGCCTGCATCAGTTCAGAGCCCAGAACTCTGCACAGAGCTGCCCTTGGGCAGTGGTGCTCCTTAACATCTTGGAAGAAACTCTTCATGGGCTAAAGACCCATCCTAGGTGAGCCAAGCCCAGGGGAACACCTAAAAGGAAGCAGTTTAACACATTGCTGGGAGCTGGCAGGAGTGATTCAATAACCCCCAGACTCCTTGTCCAGCTACAGCCTTTCCCTGATCGTTATCCTGGCCAGGATCCAAGGCAGAGATTGTTCAGAGACCAGCACAGCCCAGACGGTGCTAAATCACACACATCCAAAGGGTTCTCCGAGGGATATTAATTTGTTGGGAAGCACCCTCTTAGCAAACAACCCTAACCAGCCACCCAGCTCCCTCCACAGTGCTTTGTAATTAAGCTCTGTCTCCAGACCCTCTGCACACCCATCATAGCGGTCAGGAACTCGTCTCTGCTCTGGATGCCACAGCTTGAGACCAGAAGAGAGGAGAGGAAGCAAACACGCTGCTGAAATCGTTGCTGGGTCTCTGGGTGTGGTGAGGCATCCCAAAATGGGGACTTCCACATGGCAAAAACTCACAGGCCCTTTGTTTTCAGGGGTCAGACTTAGCAGCCACTCCAAGCCTGCATCTCTCTCTACCTTAATACTTTAGCTGTGCTCTTGGCAAATGCTCTGGCCCATTTCCTGCCCTGTTGAACCCACATTTTCTCCCGCTGCTTCTCCAGGCAGGTTTGGCTCTTTCTGAGAGAGAACCTTCTTCAAGAACAGCTTGTGACACTCTGGGATTGCAACACAATGAACTGATAAAGCGAGACATAGAGGCGCATAAATAATCATAATATCTCACGTCCCAAGATCACACAAGCAATTTAGATTCTTTTTTCGTGTCCCATTTATAAATATGCATTTCAGAGATGTTTTAAACCAGCAGAGCCTGATGCAGACTTGCTCCAAAAGCTCCAGCAGCCCGGCATTCCCATGCAGTGTGCAGGCAAACTATTGCTCTTTGAAGCCTCACCTCACCCTGCGGGGGGGAGCAGGACCCTGCTGCCTCTTGCCTGCAAATATCCACAGACCATGACAAAAAAATCCCAGCAGCAAATATCTCAGCAACTCCTGCCACTCCTGCGGAAATCGCGTCCCTGCCACATCCCCATTCCCTGCCATTTAACCTCCCTCTTAAAACTGTTGTGTGACAACTCGGGAGTCACATCACCTTGTCTGGGTTTACCCAGCTGCCACTGAACAGAACCACTTGGATCTATAAAAAACTGTTGTGTTCGTGCCTGGAAAAGAAAAATTAGTATGCAAACAGTGATAAATCTTCTGATGTGCACATTTATGTTTTTATCATGTAGTTAATCAGGAAAGAGTATGTTCAGTTTAGATACAGCTCCACACTCTGCCTCTATAATCCGAATCCCAGAAGGGCCTTATAAAACCATAATCTGCAATGCAAAGTTGCAAAGCATATGGGAGTGTCTATAGATTTTCCAAATCACCTGTGCCCTAATTTAATATGAATAACAATTAGTTTACTCTTATCAGTTAATTGTGCCCCTTGTGGATTCAGCAACACTGCATCTCGTCACCAAACGCCTTTGTCTGAGCAAACTTTAATTACACTTCCTCTCGCCCAGCCCTACTTGCAGCTTTGGCAACAAAGGCGAAATTGCTGCTAAACAAAAAACCCACCACCAGTGACAACACAAAGGGAGCCAGCTCTGCTTTCTGAGGCAATCAGAGGAGTAAACAAAGCACTCCGGGGTTAATAGCGGGGAGTGTCACTCAGTCCCGCCAGCTCAGCGAGAGCAGCCGGTCCCCTCCCAGCATCCAAGATGAGCAGCGCAAGGGGCTTCTCCAGCCCCAGACAACCCTCCATCCCTGTCTCCGTTCCAGGGTGTGCCTCCCAGCGCTTGGGCACCAGCAGGAGATTGGAAGGAGCTTTCATTCACCTCCGGAGCCGTGATTAGCAGAGGATTAAGAGCCAAGGCACCAGGGTCCTATTTCCAGCTCCGCCGCTGCCTCCAAATTCGCGAGGCACTTAAATCCGAGCTGCTCCCTCGCCCGTTCCGACAGCACCGGCGCTGTCACTGATGAACGTGATGTGCTGTGCACACGCACTCAACCCAACGCTCAGGGATCACTCCTGCGCTCAAATCTCTCTTACTGCACCCAGAAGTGCCGCAACATTTACCTCTGGCACAGCGTTCGCGTTTTCTTTGCGAGGCGCAAAGTCCCCTTGTGAATCATGGAAAGAAGCAGATTGAGGATGACTGTTTCTACTTCCATTTCAAACACTGCAGGGTTTCGCAGGCACACGGGCCTTCAATCTCAGTTACACCATCACCTTGGCAGCAAAACGTTGCCTTTGCATAGCAGAGGATGCCGGCTGCGAACCCTCCGGCAGAGCCCAAGGAACGAGCCCGCAGCGCGGCAGAGAAAGCCTCTGGTGTGAGGAATTCTGCTCAGCCCGGGAATGGAGAGGCGTCACAGTGGCACAGTGAGATGTTGAAGCTGCAGAGGATGTGCATCTTCCCGCTAAAGATGCTGGAAGCTCCAGGACCCTGCTGCTGCTCCTGCTCCCCGCAAAGGAGAGCTGGGATTGCCACCGCCGGGATTTTACTCGCTGCGCGAGGAATTCCAGCAGCTTTTTGCCTCACAGCCTTCAGAGCAGGTGTAAGGGAAGGTTTCTTCATCATCTGTGCTGCTCCTGCTCCTGCACCACCCTGAACACATATGAGGAGGACACTCACCCTGCTCAAGTCAGGGAATCCCTCACCTGCCACATCAAATATGCTCATCACCTTTCTACAGCATGACCTCTGCTCCTCTCTGAAATGGGATATCTCCACCCTTACAAAGGAATAAGCTGCTGTGAATACTTAATTGCTTTTATTACTCTCTTGTAATTGTTATCATGACCTTTCCATGGACTATTTTGATGTGTATCTCACCAGGTCATTATTTCTGAGCCACAGGCTCCAGTGGAACAGAAACATTAATCTGCTACAAGACAGCAGAGACAAAGCTCATGGTGTTTGATCTCTCTCAGTTAAAAAAGGATGCCACAAGCTAGACCAGGTTTAGCTCTGGCATTCCGGACACACCATGAAAGATTTCTGACCTTTCCCAATTTCTCCCACCCTCTCTTGTTGATCACCTCATTAGCTTAGCAAGCAGCAAAGTAAAAGAAGCTACAATTACAAATTACAAATATGGCCAAGAATAACTGGAACAGTGTGAGTGGAGAGTCCAAGCTGCAGTGGCCAGGATAATTCTGCAGGCAGCATTAGCTACTTCGACAGCAGAGTGAGTCACTCCCCAAACTAATTCCCAGCTAAAGAGAAAAAAAAAAAAAATAAGTCAGGCTTTGATTCTCTGTGGAGGTACGAGCAACAACACATTTGCAGCTCTCAATTCTGCTCCAAGCCATCCCACACTGCCAAACACATGCAGCATCAGGCAGGATGAGCTGCCAGGCGAGAACAGGGGCTGCCTTTTGACCATCTAATTCTTCTCAGAACAAAGCCGTGGCTCAAGCAGGGCTGCTTTGGCTGAAGAAGCTAGAGATACCAACCAAACAAAAGCTTATCCTGCAGCCCTGCCAGCTTTGGCAGCATTCAGGCAGGTCTGACAGCCTCACCCTGCAAATAAATTGTTTCTGGTGGAAGCAGAGGAGCCACCTCGTCCATCTCAGGTACTGCAAATCCATGGCTGGCCTTTCTGAGACACTGCACTGTATTAAGAGTGTTGTTTGAATGGCTAGCAGCTTGCCAAACAGCCTTTCATACACAGAAATGTAGCATTTGTTTAGTTATTGTGGATGTCCCATTCCTGGAAGTGTCCAAGGCCAGGCTGGACCTGGCCTGGTGGATACTCCCCTGGGGGCTGGAACTAGATGATCTTTAAGGTGCTTTCCAACCCAAGCCATTCTGTCATTTTCTGATTATTGATGCTGCCTTTCTCTTTCCTCCCCTGTCTCCCAGCTACTCATTCCTGTCTAGAAAGAGACAAATCTCCTAATCCAGGCCAGCCAAAAGTGAGCTCATGTCCTGCTCCATCCGTGAACAGACCACAATCCAGGTGAGGCGCTGCCCAAGTCCTTGGAGCAAGGAAACATCCCAAAGCCTGACTGCAACCCCAAGGACTGCGGTGCTTGCAGGAGCACACAGAGCAGTGTTATTCACCACATTCCCTGATGACATACACACAGGCAGGAAAAGGCTCAGCATTTGGACTCAAGAACAGACACATCAACGTGCTTTCTTCCTGCAGGAACGCAGATCTGAGGTTTGCTTCTCTGCTGAGCTGTCCCAGCACGCCAAGAGTTTCTGTCCGTGGTGCCCGTGGACGTGAGGGCTGTGCAGGGCATTCACAGCAGCCTCTGCCAGGGAGCTGAGCCCATCATCTCAAAGGAACACGCTATCACAAAAACAACAAACATTTCACTTCTAAATAACCACTTTGTTGCTGAATCTCAAAGCCCTTTTGCACAGCTGCTGCAGTGCTTCTCACACAGGCAGAGGCAGGAACGGGATCCGAGCTCTCGCTCGAGCTTCAGGATGTTCTCCAAACTGGCCCAAAGTGTGCCCAGAACTAAAGAAACTTCCAAATACCCAGTTTAACGCCATGTTTGATGCTGACCCGGTTTCTCCTCCCCTCTCTGCTCCAAGAAGTGCAGCTGTTGGCTGCCAGCATCAGACAGGGGGTCAGATCAGCAGGGTTCAGGGGTGCTGGTTGGTCACAGTGCTTCCCTTCAGGCCAAGCTGGGACACCAGGCTGTGGCTTTGCTGCTTGTGACAGCTCAGCAGCTCATGTCTGTGCAGGTAAATCAAATATTGCCCTGATCAGTTCTGAGACATGAGAGCATCCTCCGCCAGCAGCTGAAAAACAGACAGACAGGACAATGAAAGGAACAAAGTGCACTGGGAAACAGCCTGGAAAAGACTATGGTTTCTCATCCTTATGATGCACAACATCATTCCCACGAGGGAAACTCCATCCATAAAAACCCCTGGATTAACCAAAGGGCATTTTTTCCCACAGTCACTCCAGGGAATGCTGCTCTTCAGTCCATATCCAGGACCAAGCTCTGTGTGTCCACCCTCAAAGGTGCACACACACCATGCACTTTGTGCCCTGGTTGTTTGTTCAGAGCCGAACCTTCCCTGGCCCTCACACCGTGGTGGGATTCCTGGTGGATTCCCACAGGCACCAGCTGATGGAGGGAGCAGCCACAGGCCGTCAGGAAGCATCAGGCTCAGGGGCTGTCGCCTGTGCTCAGCTCCATCCTCTCCTTGCTCCGAACAAACACTCTCAGCTCTCCCTTCCAGGGGCCTGTCTGCCCCCAGGCGACACTCCCGGGTTTCACATTCTAAATGCTGTGATTATTATTTTATAGGGAGCTGGCTGGATGCAAGGCTTGATGAAGAGGGCCTGCTTTCCAGGCAAGCTGCTCAATGGTAGGACACCACAATAAACCTGTGAGGGAAGGAGGTATCCAAAAGCCTGGGATAGAGGATGCTCTTATTCTCCTCTCCCTTCCTTCTGGTCCTTCACCCCTGGGGGTCAGACAGCACCTTCTGGTTTAGAACATGGATAAAGAAAAGGCTGAGTTTTGGAGGTACCAAGTCCATCCTTAGAGCAAGACACCTCATATATGAATAATGGAAAAGGCTGTAGCAGCTCCACATTTAAGTTTGCACAGACATTTGCACTTAAAGCAGACTAAAATCCCTCCGCTTCACCCTTTCCTGGTTGAATGCAGCATCCAGACTCGGTACAGTACTCCAAGGGCAGTGACACATCCCATGCAAATGAAGTAAAATATTAACTTAGATTTGTAGCTGATATTTTTTTTTAAATGGCTATGAAACACTACTCCGTTGTCCTACATCTTTTAGCTCAAACCCCAGCCACACGCGCTACTGAAGCAGCAGAAGTCAGCACAAAAGCTTATTGCCTTGATTCTAAGGTAAAACCGGCTCACTAAAGGTCTGCGTGCACAACACATCAGCTTAGAGTGACCAAAGCAGGAGCAAGCTTTGCACTTTGTGCCCCTGATGGCCGGGATTTGCCCGCAGACGGTGTCCTGCAGCTCCCTAAAGCCCCGGCGTGGCTCTGCTGGCCGCTCGGCTGCCGGGGCGGTGCAGGCTGTGCCCGCTGTCGGGGCTGTCGGTGGCTGCCAGCACCGACAGGCAGCCGTTCCGCTCGGCACAGTTGGGTGAGCAGCCCCTTCCAGCACATTTTGTTATTCACACGCTCCGCCTGCTAATTGCTTTCTGAAATGGGGAAAGAAACAGATGACGAGCAGAATGCAGCTCCTGACAAATTCCCCGGCGCTGTAAATACGGCTCACCTTGCTGTAAACAAGGAAATGCTAAAAAAAAGGAGAGACGGGAGAACACGCAGTATAGCAAAAAAATTTTTAAGAAAATAAATACAGTTTTTTTCTCGAGCTTCTGTGCTGCAAGAGAGCCTGCACGGGGTGGGGGAGAGACCCCAATCTCCTTGGTGACACCTCTGAAGACACCTGGGAGCCCCTGGGGAGCACATGCAGATACCAGCCCAGCTACAGAGCATCCCACCAGGGCTGCCTAGTGCCCAGCAACCTCTTTGGCTTGCTGAAGATACCCTGAATCAAGATCCTCCAGGCAGGCTCTCTGTCTTCAGAACTAAATTCACCAAGAAAGCGAGCAAGGAAGGTTTAAAACCAATGAACTTTATTTCACCCAGGCCTTGATCATCTCTGTGTGAGCTGTGATAGGAGGGCAGAGGTTTCTGCACTTCACAGTGCACGGCCCCACAAAGAACCAAGGCTCTGCTGGCTCCTTGGAGGTGTTAGGACTCTGCTATTTTCAGAGAAATACAGTTTGCTCTTAAAAATAATGAGATTTAAAATTAATAAGCTTGGGGCTTTAAGTTTTCTGAGTTGTGAATCCATAGGCTACACTTCTAACCCACTTCCAGATTTCTTCTCTATAGCCACAAGGCCTGGGAGCTTATTTAAAAACAAAACTTCAAGGTTCCCACATTTCCAGGAACAGAGAAACATCAAATGCCATTAGATTCACAATCGCATGGCAAAAATTGACAACACTGGTATAAAAACACCCAGCACTGCTGACTAAACTGTTGTGCAGTGAGAGGGCTCAACAGTGTGAGTCACTTCACCCCAGAGAAAACTGCATTTCAATAGCAGATGTATTTGCAATACAAACCCAGGCTCATGCTCACAGCTCTCATTCTTTGCAGACAGAAGGTGCTGGAAGCACTAAGATTACAGAACAAAACTCAAGAGTGAAAGATCAGTAAATGGGTTCTACAGACACCCCACAACTCCTTGTAGGAAAACTCAAGTGGCAGAAATGAACTCTGTTCCTGTTCGGGGCACAAGGACATCAGCTCTGATGGGAGATATCAAATAGAGTCAAGCAGATTAGGGAAAATGACCGTGGAAATTTGAATTCACAGGATCCTTTTTCTGCAGACAGATGGTCATTTCAGCTTTCTATTCTCTAATCCCTTGTTCTGCAAAGCAAACATCCTAAATCCCAGATAATGTAGGTTTTACCATCTCATACATTTCCCACAGCATTAAGGCTGGTCCCAGTGATAAGATACATATGCTTAAACATCTGTACGCCCAAGGAATTTACAGCCCCAAGAATTCCCTACCTGGATTCAGCACAGAGGCCATCCCTGCATCCTGGTTTCCAGCCCCAGCTGCCAGCACAGCCCCCTGCTAAAGCAGGCATCTTTTCCAGCAGGAATCACCCTTCTCCTGGGAATGGCCTTGCTACAGAAACCACCCAAAGCCCAAAATCAGACCTGAAACTCTGCTGGGAAGAACTCGGACAGTCTGTCAAACTTTTGCTCTCAGACACAGGAGAAAGAGCTGTTTGCTGAGGGAAGAGGGAGAGGGGCAGGAGATTGAAGAAGGCTCGGAAATTCATTATGAGTTTCCCTGTTTGTCAGCTCAGATGATTCACTGAAGCAGCATCTCACACCCCGTGGAGGGCGTTCACAATTAAACAGATATTGAACTGAATGTCATGAAATATGCATATTGTTTGCTTTCTAAAAAGCTGTTTAGATCAGACCATGAAAAGACCAGAAATTGAGAATTAGATCAACAATCACTCTCCAAGAACCCTTTGATGAGCCCTGAGGGGATGTGGAACTAAAGAAGAGGCTGGAGGAGCTCTAAAAGAGGCAGGAGCACCGGACACACTCTCTGCTGGTATAAATCACCATGGTGGGAAATAGTCCAAAGCTCTCTGAACCAGCTGAAGATCCAGTTTTCCTCAAAAAATGTATTATTGCAGCAGAGAAATCACACCTACACAATTAATAACGGTGGCATCAGCGAAGTCCCAAATGGGATGTCTCGTAAGATGCACAGTGGGAATATTTACAAGCTCCAGAGGCAGAGCAAGACTTTGGGGAGCCCAAGAGCTGTGGAAAAGCCCATGGCTGGGGAACAAAGCCATGCTCAGTGACAGGGGCAGGACATGATCCCCCCTGCAGAGGCAGTTCCACCCAAACCATCACCAGATTGCCTTCCCCTGCTCTAGTAGCAGGATTGAGAGCCCTTCTCCCACAGAATTTTGGGCAGGGGAGTGGGTTTACATCCCTAACTAGGAGCAGTCACCCTCCTCACATGCTCAGCACTTCATTCCTGAAGCTTTGCACACAGCAGGGTTTCGAGCAGGAAACCTACAGTACACATCTGGGCACATCCTCACACATCTGGGCACATCCTTGACCTGGGCACATCCTCCCTGAGGTTCCAGTGGAACATGTGGCATCCCGGGTTTCTGACAGGCTGTCTCCCACTCCATGGCTAATAGCTCATTGTTTGCGTTCATGCACGAGGAGTAAATTCTTCATTATTGCAGAGATCTGACATGTACAAACAATTGGAGTAAATTGATTGTATTTTCCAAATCATCACACAGACTCTAATTCTATCTGCAAGGCGCACTAATTTGCACTAGAATTGCCTCCTAAATTAGGAATTAGAGCTTTTGACAGAGAAGAGCAATGACTGTCCTTGTGTTGCAAGGCTGGTGGGGGGAAGGGTGCAGGTCCCTTCCCGGTTCTCGCCAAGGATGCCTTTTGTCTCCCCTCAGAACTGTACTGAAGTGTGGTGGAGGAAATAACGGATTAAAGGAGCTTCCAGCATTTTTCAGAGAGGTGTTTCATTGATTTAGATGCACATTTAAAAGGAACAAAGTATTTAAATTTAATTGCTCTTTACCCAGAGGCCACTTTTTCCCATGCAAGAAACCAGGACTCTCCCGATCCCTTGAAAACTGGGCATGGAAAGCTTTGCCCACCTTTTTCTTGAATGAAGATGCTCAGTACAGAGCAGCACTGAAAATCAAATCTCAAAACCTCCAGAAAGCGCATTTGTTCCTGCTGGAAGCAGAGGACAGGGTGCACTGTGCTCTTCCAGACATGAGGTCATCCGTGCCAGTCCCTGAGGGTAAAACATACCAGCTCATCTGGATGTAAGAGACTAAGCCATTAATTTAACTTGAGTCACGCACCCAAAAAACATCTCTGCCTCCAGGAAGGGAAGGGGCCGGGGTGTTCTGCACTTCCCAAAAGGCCAGGCACAAGGTGTGGTTCTTGGATGTTGCCTTTGCTGTCTGAAACACACCAAAACTCATCCTGCTTCCAGTCCTCAGTGCTCCTTTCTCAGGGAAGGGGAAGACAAGTACTGTGGTGCGTGTCAGTCCTGTTGCTGAGACAGGGAACATCATGGGAATATATAAACTAAATATATAAGGCTTAACATTCAGGTCACTCTGCAAGCAGTGGCTCCACAGAACTCATCCATTTCCATAGGAAATCCAGGAGTTCAGGCACGGTTGTCTGGCGAGCCCACAAAGCATCTTTTCCTCTTCCTGGGACACTTCCAATGTCAACCACACAGATCCTGGTTTCTTACAGGGGTGACCTTACACTGCAACCCCCGGTGCTGGGATAAACACCCTTTTCTCTCCCACCTGCGTTTACAAAACCTATGGAAATACAGGATTCTGCCAGTCCCTCTGGGTAATAAAAATCCTTGTTGAGTTCTCTTTGAGGCCGACAATTTGCAAAAGGCTCAAAAGCTCAGAGGGGCAAAGACAGCGGGATCTGAGACACCCTGCCCTGTGTCAAACCCAAGGAAAGCCACCTCAGAGGAATAAATATAATTATCACCACAGCCCAGGGAACAGCTCACAACTTCAGCTGGACCTGACACAAAGGAATAGATAACTAACTGAGAGGGAAGGGGGAAGCCAACCCCGCATCTCTCAGATATGCAAAAACACCCAGCTAAACCCCAGGGAGTCCCAGAGCTGCCTTTGTACTGGCATGATTAAAGACAAAACAAACACTACTGAGTTTTGCCCCCTTTGCCTTTCAACTCCAGCAATTGTTGGAATTTAACCTGAAGCACACTCCACCTGCAAGCAGTTGATCTACAGAACGATGTGTGTTCTTGATTTCAAACTGAGATGATCACGGAGACCCGGTTCCTGCATTGCTGGATGACAGGACTGAGGATTTCTTTCCCTACTCAATAACCCAAATTTCCAGGGATGAACGGCAGAACTGCGGAATCAACACCTGAGGTCAGTGGCAGGGCTGCCAAAGCATTACCACTCTGGCAACATCTCTCTAGGACATGCACTAAGTCACTCATGCCCTAAGACGAGCCAAGACAGTAATTTAGGAAAGGAGGATTTCCACCTCTGAAAACAAAGTTGAAGTCTGTCCTTGGTCCTGTGCCACCCACAGCCTGTCTTCACGGTCATTCTGACTAAGCACACATCAGCCTCAAATTTCTGTACAATAGCCACACAGCCATTCCTATACCTGACTTCATGCAATAAAATGCACTCAAAAAATAGTATTTCCCTGGCGTTTAACTTCTTTTGGTCTTCGGAGGGTGCATTCCCAAGGTTTTTCCCCTCACTATGGAAGACAAGGGGTGGGGGGAGAGAAAGCAGCACACCGAGAAACAACTCCCGGAATGGAAAATAACACAATTCCAGGAACGAGAGCTTTTAATGGGAAACAAACTGCAGAGGTGACACGGATGAGAAGCCAGGATTACGAATCAGACTTCACCAAGCTGGTGCACCAGGGCACAGGAGGGGAGCTGAATGCGTTCCCCTAACTTCCGTTAGAACAGTTCCAACCCCCTCTCTCAGAGTGCAAAAATGCAATGCAATATCCCCAAACACATCCATAAATGTCAAGGTAAGTGATAATTACGGGGTGAGGGTGTGGGTGCCTTGGCTTTATTGCCCGTGGGGTCCTTCATCTCTTTGATTATGCAGACACAATCTCTGACATTGTTCTGGAAAGTTCCCTGGGAGAGCTCCTGCAGCTGCAGCACGCTCAGAGACACCCATCACTGCTCCCTTTTATGAGAGGGGGAAATTGGCCTTTGCAAAAAAGCGGCTGTTATTTGTTGTTTTCGGGGTGGTTGTTGGTTTTGGGTTCCTTATTTGGAGCTATTATGATGAGTTTGCCTTCTCTTCCCACTTAAACGAATTACCCAGTGTTTATGCTGCCAGTGCTTTCTGGAGATGCTCTGAGCTGCAGGCGCAGGGGCTGGACCTGCCCTCTCCTCAGCCACGCCTCTGGAAGGATGAGGCCAACACTGGGCACTTGCTATCACAAGGGGAAGAATTTATAAGTACCCTAAATGCAACTTCACCAAAGAGCAGTTTTCCACCAGGTCAGTCACTATTTGGGCCAGAGGAACACCTTCAACTGCTAATACCAAAGTCTTTGGGCATTTTTGTGGGCAGACAGAGCCTAAGCTGTCGCCATAGAAAACCCAAAAGATGAAAGTCTTGCCCCTTCTCTTCACAAAAAAGTATGGGGAGAAAATGCAGCTTTGCCTACACCGTAGGACAAAAATACAGCCACAGTTTTCCTTCCCAAATGGTCTTTTTTAATAAAACCACCTCATCCATTTCATAAAAGCAACTCATTTTAAAATAGCGCTACTTTGGCATTAAAAATGTTTCCCCTTCATAAAACACCACTGCTACGTTTTTAATATAATAGCAGTTCATACCATCTAGAAATATGCTGTAGCTTATACTTAAAAGGATATTAAAAATGTTTCCAAGATACAGCTGCTATTCAAAGCCATCCTTCCCCTTTTTCTCCCTGTGTATGAAATAAAAAAAGCATTTAAGAAACCCACAAGAAGGGGGATTCCTAAGGCACAACTGTGTACCCACTTTTGAACCAGGATTATACAAATCATCTGTGTCCAACCCAACAGAAGATGGAGGTGTGGAGTCCAAGCTGAGAAAGTTTTATTTCCTCTCTGTAATTCAGTTCCTGGGATGTCCACCCAGATTGCTGATGGTAATTGACACTTTTATGCATCTTATATCAACAAATAAGCTCTAAATTTGAATTCCAGAGCACACAGAAAAAAGCCAGACAAGTGAAATCTCAGGTCCTGATCCTGCAATCAGCCTCCTGCACCCAGACCCTGCCCAAACTCTAACAGGGTATTATGCTGACAGGCACTGGCACACACACACAGTTGGCTGGAAATCACAGTCTATTCTTTTCTTTCCTAAGAAGCAGGATGTTTCATTAACTAAAAGCAAGTCATTAAGGGGGGGAAAAAAAAAAAAAAAGAAATATAAGCAATGGGAAACCCAAAATAATTTTGCTCATTTTCCAATAGTGCTGCAATCACTCAGATGCTCTGCAAAACACTGAATAAATAAATGTGAAAATAAGAGACTTACCCTGTGCTGCCAGCTGGCTGCAAAACTCCCGTCTGCTGACAGCAGTGTCAGAAGCTGGTTGTGTCTTTGCTCCTGGTGATGGTCAATCCACGTGTCCAAGACAATTCTTGCTATTGTCACGGAATTGCTGCTCCCTCCCAGCCTCAGGCCTCTTAATACAATATTTCTGATACACGTATTAGGTGCTTCAACTTCTCCAGACTTCTAAGAAACAACCCCTTTGGGTTCATGTTGTATAAACCTTCTACCTGTGAAAGCTCCTTTCCCCTGCAAGTAAATCCTGTTATTGCCCCCCTGCCCGCTCAGCTCCACAGGCATTCCCAGGTTTAACTCCCCCCCTCCCTGCACCAAACCTGGAGCTCCTTTCCTATTACTACCATTTTTAGCCACTCCAAAACATTCTGGCTCCGGTTTTTCCGGGAGTTCTCCAAACCACGGAGCGCTTTTTGGAAGCCACTGCAGCGCTCGAGCCCCAGGGGATGGTTGGTGTCTGCAGGAAGATCTGGGACACAAGGAAAGGGAAGCACCAGGTGCTGTCAGCAGAGCCAATTCACCGTGTCTGTAGAAGGAACGCTGTGAACACACAGGAGCAAACTGAATTTAACCAATTTGCACCTCTAATAGTAGCAAGACTTACCAAGGTGGGGAAAATCAGCAAACTGGCAGCTGTTTGCCCCATAAATCCCCGTGTGCAGGAGCTCCCTGACCTTACTCACATCCCTCTCCCCCTCTGGGCAGTTGGCACAGCTGAGGAACAACTCCTGTCTCACCTGCTGGGGAGTCTCTTTCAAACTGAGGAAGGACCAGTCAGGCTTTCCCTCATCCTGCTGTGGAAAACAGGGAGGTAGGGATCACTGCCACCCAGCTAAACGCCTAAATGTTTCTTCCCAGATCTTACCTCTTTGGTTTATTAACAGGAGTGGGACAAAGCTGGATGTGCTGATATTTATTTTCCCTATGGGTGTAACGTGGAGCAGAAAGGAGCGGAGTGATTTGCCTAAAGGCAGCAGATCAAATCGGCAGCGGGATGAAAACCTGTGTGTGACCCTTGATGGTTTGATGATTACCCACCTCACTGTGCCAGCCTTTGCCTGATCTACGGCAAGTTTATATCCCAGCACCGTTAGTTTGTTGTTTTTAAATAGGCTGAATTTACAGGGCAGTGAAAAGGAAAATATTTATAGAAAGGGACGGAGCATTTGCCAGGTGGGGATTCTGCATTAACTACGCAAGGATGTGGAATTTATCAGACCCAGATAAGCATTTGAGGAACTGGAAGGAGTGTTCATTAGCTGGCCAGATGCATTCCCAGGCAGCAGAAATGTTTCCCTCCCAATCAGCAAATCACACCTTTTGCAGCGGGATTAGTTGATGCCTTTAATGATAATGTAAGAAGATTATACTTTCCCTTTCTCTTCACAATTCAAAGCTCTTAAATACAGAGAGCCAGGGATATTTCTTGAAATATCACCGTGGAATTACCACTCTCCTCACACAGAAAGCTGGAAAGGCCATCAGAGTGGAGCAAGAGTATTTGCCTTAAATATATTCACACAACAGCTCAGCAAGAGAAAACAGAAGCAGATGAATGTCTCAGATCACAACTCCACCGTAGCCTGATACAATGAGAGTGCTCAGGAGATTACTGATGCTCTTTCTGATGGACACCTGAGATATGGCTCCATCCAAACACTGCCTTTCTGGATGCTTCAGAGCCCAGGCTGAGGAAAAGGGCCATTGATCATGGGAACTGGCAGGCAGGGGAATCCTGTTCTGCACCACGCCAGCTCTGTCCCTAACAGCTTCTTCTTGTCAAAGCATTTGCAGCTTTAAGCCCTGGTATCCAGGGGATATTTACATCGAGAGATGCAGATTGAGGAACATTTCTCTAACACAGAAAACTCTAATTAGCATTTAGTCCATCCAGGCTCAGTTAAATATTTAAATGGACTGAAAGAACCGAGCAGGTCTCGGAAACTGAGCTGCAGCTTTTTGTATTTAATAGCAGGAGGCCTTCCCTTTCAAAGTTTAGGTACAGGAAAACTGGAAATAAGCCAAAGGGAAAAAAGATGAAGCCAAAGGCATGACAGATAATTGGTAGTGGATGGGAGGGGAGAGTTTTTATTAATTAAGTGATTCAACTGAGGTCCTGCTAAACTTCTCCCAGGCTCTGATCCCATTGCTGAGGAACAGGAGAGCACTGCACTTGGATTAGTTCGGGCACCCACATTTAGGGGTTTCTCATCCATCCCCATTCCCAATTGATCACCTTCCTTGCCAGGGAAAGGCTGGATGGCACACAGGGACTGTTTCCTTTGGGTAGGTACCTTTAATGAAAACCTTTCTTGGGCGATAAAGATTCAAGAAGGTTTTCCCAGGATTTCTGCCTGAGCCACAAAGTGGTGATGGGACCATCTGTAGCTCTGGAAACATCCAGTCCTTCCCAGCACACGGTGTAAGTACATCCAAAATACCAAGACAAAAGTTCTTTATGGAAAACTTAAGAGAAAGAGAGAAATACTATTTTGCCTCTACATTTGGACCTGCTTTTACAGTCCCTTATTGTTAATTAAAGCCTGGGGGATGAGTTACAGGTGAAGTAAGGACTTGATTTTTGTAGAAGTACATGCAATTTGAGTTATTGCTAAAGAATAATTTTTAATTCCAAGGAATTAAAAGTTCCCCAGGCCTCTCTCAAGACCATCAGCATGGCTTTGTGAGGCAAACAGGAGGTTTTTAAAAGCAGTCACAGAGCTGAGTGCTGGCACAGGGGCTGTGGTTGTTTGTTCCTCTGCCCCCCCCAGCCCCTGAGCCCAGGAGGGGAAGGTGCTTTTGGATCTGTGCTTCACAATCCAGGGGAATCCAGCAAAGGGAACCTGAGAAAAGGTTTTCCTGGATGGAAAGTGCTCAGAAACACTGGCAAACAAAAGGCTGAGGGTGTTTTGATGATTCCTGTTTGCATAGTGCCCACAGTGCCCAAGGCCTGTGCAGGCAGGCACGAAGGCAACACTGCGTTGCTGAAAGGCTGTGGCAAAGCAGGATGTAAAGAGACAAAGGGCTGGGTTTCCTCTTCCGTGCAAACCTGTGTCAGTGTGAGGGCTTTGATTTCCTCACTCCCTGCACACTGGGATTTCAGAGATGTGACTGTGTTTCCACTGATGAAGGGAAGGAGCTGCTCATTCTCCGAGTTTGCTTGGAGCACAGGCTGAGCAAACTCACAGAAGGTTCTGGATAAATTGAAGAGGGAGCTACAGGTGAAAAAGGAAATAAAAAAATAGAATTGTTTCTACTGGAGCATCTGGAATAAACCCAGGCTCAACAGAGGGATATCGCTTCTGGGAACCAGACTGGTTTATATTTGATTTCATATCATTCATCTTCCCTGTTGCTGCACCTCCACCCATGTGTTTCTGCTGCTCCCTGAGCCAACAGAATGAATAAAAATCCCAGGTTGAGCCTTTATTAGCGTGTGTAATGCAAGTCAAGCTGCTTTGAACATCCTCTTGTTGGGTATTAATGCAGCATGCCATTTGTTACACGAGTATTTTGCTGTGGCAGACAGAAAGTGACATTTATGGGTCTATCATGAGAATGAATTTCACCATCCATTAAAATGATGTACAGGTAAACACTCCATTCATTTTAAATCCATGAGCTTTGGTTCTTTCTCTGCTCTGGTGGATGGCTCCATCAATACAACTAACTATTAGCCAAACTATTTGCTGGGAAGTGAGAAGGACTGAAAAATGTTACAGGCCTCTAATTAAAGGGATTGTAGCTCGAAGGGAGAGGACAGGAATTAAAGTTATTAGTGAGCTCTCCTCTTGCAGATCTGTGATGCATCCCTAGAGCTGGAAAGGTACTGCCGTGAGGAGACACTGCTCATGGCTCAACCATCCACTGCAACCAACCCAGGACCAGGAGATTTACAAAATACACATTTACAATTCAAAGTGGGGGGAGAAAAAAAAAAAGAGAGATCAATGCCTGGAAAATCTATAAATCTGACAGAACCATGGATTTATAAACCTCTCTGTGGGGTGCAGCCACTAAAGGAAGACAAGAGAGCATGAGCTGCTGGCACTTTGAATCTGTCACTTTGTAGGGCAGGTTGGTGTTAATCAGTCCCCATGTCCAACCCGGGAGGTGGCCACAGCAGAAGGGGAAGCTCCTCACACAATGTATTACCGTGTTTGCAAAGCCTGTGCTCGAGAGGATGCACAGGATGTAAGTTTTCCAGGGAATTGCTGTGAGAAATGAGGCAGGTAGAAAGCAACGGCGCTCTAAATGTGAGCCACGTCCCCTGGAAAATGAAGTACTGTTGTTTATCCACTGTAATTGTAGAAATTAAGGTAATAACAATTACAATTAAGTGACTCATATGTACTACTGCGCAATTAATTTAGGCTTAGAGGCAATGTTATTGTGTATTAAATAAAAGGCAAATGATGATGTATCAGGTTGTCTGTGGGCTGCAGGCGGTTGCGTTGCCCATCCGCAGCGCCACGTGCTGGGGGAACAGGTCATGCTTCCTTTGATGCCACATTAAACCTGGCTCTGGAGACCTTGGGTGCTTTGCCCAAAGTCAGGTTGCTCATCTGGCTTTCCTGGGCCCAAGCCAGCCTGAAGGAGCGGTGTTTGTTTGAGCTGAGCTCAGCTCAGGCTTGTTTGCCAGTCGCGTTCTTTTGGAGCTCGGCTTTAAAGAGTGTCAAGCAAAATGTTGGGGCTCTGTTGGACTCCCCACGGATGAGTCACATCTGGAGGCCTTTTGTTTGGTTTATTGCACAGTATTAATTAGTCAGGCTCCTTAGGGTTGAATTATCTCCCAAAGTGCTGCAGCATGAGCTGTGTCACTAATTCAGCCCCACAGGGAGCCGGCAGTAAGGTCACAGTGATGCCAAAGCTCCCTCTCTCCCCACAGAGAGACAGAAATTGTGGAAAAACCTTCCCCAGAAGAGCCAGTCCTCTCAGCTCTTCAGTGACACTGAAACATTACAGTGACAATCACAGGAGTTCTTATTTTCAGATAATTGCAAACCGACTTGTTGCATTTTATGTGAAGCTTTTCTTGCAGGGGAGCCACATTTTGAGCCACTGGATCTCTGGTCCTCTCTGTCAGCTTTTAACTATTAACTTGCTGACACTGACCATCAAAAGATGCTTGTTCACAGCAAAACGCTTGTCCAGCCCCACAAATCAAAAGGGAATTAAATGTTCCTATGTCTCTTTTTTAATTCTAATAGCTGCATTTCCACAGTATAAATATGTCTAACTTGAGCCTCTGATTTATTGCCTGCAGTTTCCTACTCACTCGCTATAAAGCAGAGAATTCAGAAGTTATGGCAGGAAAACTTTAAAGAAAGAAATACCTTTCTCTTTGTGATAGTATTCTTAACAATAAATGTAAAAAAGAGTATAGAAAAATCAATGCAAAAAAATTATTTCTAAGCAGAATGTGTTATAAAATACTCCTGGAGGCATCAGCAGGTCTAGTATTCCCATAAATATGTTTTCCATAATCAGTCAGTATTTAATTAACACCCAGAAACTCTCTGACAGAATCTAAATGGAATCTTTAAGACACTTAATTTAGAAAGTGTGCCTGGAATGTATTGGAAATGGTTCTCCTGGCCAGTTGTTTTTCTCCTACAGATGCAAAAGCTTTATCTCCTGGGCAGCTTGTCTGTATGAGTTTGGGAAACCTGAAAAGCTGCAATTCACTTTCAAAGTGGATCTATTTAATTCATCCTCCTCTTTCTTTCAATTACAGCCCCTTCCCTGAGGAAAGGAAACTGAAAAGAACCTGTTAGAAACAAGGAATCAGAAAGCAATAGTGTATTTCCCCAAAAATGCTTTAGGAATAATGACTAAAACCAGCTCTTGTTCTATCAGGCAAATGAATTCTTTTCAGAGTAGTCCTCACTCTCTTTGCTAATTCCTGTTCATATTCATATTAATTTTGACATCTACGTCTTCAACTGCCTTTGCATCAGCTAGGCATTTCCTTTGATCTCTTTAGTAGCAGGGGTGTTTGGGATGGTATTTTTATTAAAAAACATGCTCTGGAAAATGTCCTGTTGTAAAGTCAGTCCTGGTGTGGCAATCACTGCCACAGTGTGATGAGGGAGGGTTAAAACACGGCACTTCCCTGCAGACTAGGAGAGATTTGCTAGAATTTTCAGTGGAAGAAAGAGAAGGGTTCAATTTGTCTGCCAAATCCCGCTCAAAATCCACCCTGCCAAAGGCACCTTCTCTCACAGTGGGTAAAACCAAACATAAGGGCAAGTTTAACTCTGCCCCACACAATCCCACAGCCTCCGGAGGTGGGCATTTCAAAGATTTTCCACTCCCTGCTGGCATATTTTTTCATTCTCAGGCCACAGAGGATTTTCCCTGTTTTTTTTATTTTCCCCATTAATTTTTACAGGCATACCCATGTGATTTGTCATCTCACACAGGTACAAATGACCTGGAAAAATCTTGCATTTCTTCTTGGATTCTCACTACCTTCTCCTACAAGTTTAGACCCCAGCGAGGCGCTTCAGACAACCCTTTTCCAATCCTTGGTGATTCCAACTTCTGTGGAAAACCCCTCGTTTCAGCTGGGGAGGGGTGGGAGGAGAGAGATGTGGCAGGAATTATGAACACTGAGTTTTAGTGTGGACGCCCTGCAGCGGGGTCAGCACAGGGCACAGAAGTGCCAGCTGACCTGGGTCCTGGAACAGGAGGATTTCACCGCAGCTCTTTCCTCAAAGACACTGCAAAGATGTTGGGGAACTGAGGGGTCCCTTCCCTGCAGGATGGGGGGACTCAAATCCTGACACAGCAGTGTGGGGCTGGCACAAATCTGAAGAGGATCAGCCTCATTCCACTTAACCACAGAATTATTAAGGCTGGAAAAGACCTCCAAGATCACCTTTGACCCGTCACCACCTTGTCAACCAGAGCAGACCAAGTGCCACATTATTGGCTCATTATTTTAGCTCCATGTTAGCAGAAATCCTTGTCCCTAGGGAAAAAAAAAAAGGCATTTGAGTTTCAGGGGCTTTTTCCTAGCGGAAGTTTGGCTGATTTCCCATCTCATCAGCAATTTCCAGCGCGCTTAATCTGTGTATTAAAGTTCCTCTGCAGCTCCGAGGCAGACGAGGTACCGAGATCATGTAGGACACGACAACAGAACAGGTTTGACCCTTTGGTAAAGGTCCAGAGCAGCTCCTGGGGGTGCTGGCTGTTAAAACACCGTGCCAAGGTGGAGGATATTCTCCTCACACGGCGCGCCTGTCCCAGCCCCTCCACAGATGTCACCTCCCAGCAGAGCAGGCACAGCTGCAGCTGGTGGCTGGTGCTGAGCTGCTTCCAGGCAGCTGTGCTCATCCCATTGTTCCCGCTGCAGACAAGGGGATGTTTGCAAATGTGTTTGAATTTCCCCAGCCCCACAGTGGGTCTGTAGGATTGCAGCTGATTGTAATGGACGCGGGATAATTTACACATTATAAAGATCGACCGGCAGTGAAGAAGGGTTGTTTTTCAGCCTGGGAAGGAAGGGTTTGAGAAACAGCCATTTGTCTTTTTTTTGTGGGGAAGGGGCTTTCAATGCCATTCACAAGATGGCTGGAAGAAAATTATCCTGGGGAAACTCAAACTGGCCATGTGTGCTTTTCCACTTGTTTTTTGGCAGCAGGATATGAGACACCCTGCTCAGAGCATCTCCCTGGCACTGGAAGCGACGTCAAGACCAATCTCAGCCCGTGGGCTCAGTTTGTCTGCAGATCTTGCTCACATACTTAGCAAAGCGCAACAGAACACAGGCTAAATGTCCAACCCAAGCTGTTCACAACACTGCTCCAAGCTCAGAGCATCTCCCTGCCACTGGAAGCAAAGTCAAACCTCATCTCAGCCTGTGGGCTGTTTGTCCACGGAGCTTGTTCGCAAACTTAGCAAAGCACAACATAAAAGGCGAAATGTCCAAACCAAACTGTTCACAGGAAACCTTTCCTGCTTAGGGAGAGAAGAGGAAAGTCCTGGCCAGACCAAAGTACAGAGGTGATGTGGCAATTCTCAATACTGGGCATTTGTTTTTAATTTTGGAGGTAGGACTTCTACTCCTTCCAGTCCACTTCTTCAGCAGTCTCAAATCACCTGAACAGGTAGGAACACAGCAGAAACCACACCCACCCTGTGGGCCGACTGTTCACAAAAACAATACATTTACAGGCAGTGAAAGAACCCAAAAAACTGCTCAGAAAGTGCCTCTCGAGATTCTGCCAGGCAAGGCTCAGTGTGCTCCTCTGAGATGGAAATGTGGAGTGGGCAGGGCCAGGAAAGGTCAGTGTGTTCCTGCGTCACTCGGGGGTGAAAGTGCCCAACATCTGCCAGGGCTGGGGCCAAACACCCTGTTTAAAAGACAAACAAAAAGCTGTAGCCCCAGAGGTGCCAAGATCCCACTTTGTATGACAGAAAATGCAACCTCACCACTAATTAATTCAGTTGTGCAGAGCAATCCAAGACTCTTACATAAAAAGTTCCAAATAAAGCCGAAGCATTGTTAACAAAATGCTCTGTCTTTTCACAAATTAATTAATTTGTGATATTTCCTTAATGGCAAGTATTATCTAATGAAACAAACACACCAGATCAAACAGACGTATCCTACTCCACAGCTAATCCAGCGAGAGGGAGTGATAGGAAAATGTCTTTAGGGTTTAGCAGGGGAATAGCAAACAAACAGGCAATCACATATGTTTCTTTTCATTTAATATCTGGTATCTGCGTGTGAATAAACATTTCATATCACACCTTTTGATGGCTGCCACAACAATATTTCAAAGCTATAGCTCCTTCTTCACAGGAAAGCGGAAGATGCTCTTCTGTGAGAAGAGAGAGATGAAAGACAGCTTTGCAATGCAGTTCCAGCACAGCCCCAGACCTTTTGAACCGTTAGGATTTATATGTCATTAAATAATTAACTCAATGATGCATGAGAGAAAGTAATGTGACTCTCTGTAAAAGACCTCAATTAATTGCTTTCATTGCAGCAGACACTGGGTCTTCATGATGAGGTATAAGCGAGGTGAACTTTGTTTCAGAGATTGCCTTTTAAATGCAGTCATAAAAAAAGTGAAAAATGACTCCTTCAGATAAGACTTTTGTTTGCTGGGGTGTTTTTTTGTGTTGCAGTGTCTTTGCCTTAAATTAACTGACATAATCAGATGCCAGGCTGGGAGCCTTGCCCTTGTGCTACGCTTTGTACTGCTCTCTCTCTCTTCATGAATTCCAGGGACAGTAAAAGGCATAGCAAGGCATGTCTGAACTATGGATTTTTAATTAATTTATCTGCTGCCTTTTATCTTTCAGTATTCACAAGCTGGTATAAGCAATTTGGTTTAAACTGCCTGCTGCATTCTGCCACCTCTCCTGGGATTATCCTGGAGTCTAATAGGATATAATTCCCGATTGTGTCAACCTCTCTGTGCTTTATTTAATCCCTGTAGTTTTATCCAGACTTTTCTGCATTACCCTGAAGACCCTTTTTATGCTGCACCCACATCTTTTCACAGGCTGGTCCTGCAGAGACTGGAAGGAGGAACTGGAAGGCTCAAGCCTTTGACTCAATCCCCAGGGCATCCCACTAGACTAAATTAAGTTGCTGGAAGAGCAATTGGAGAAGAAACAGAGAACAGTCCACAACCTCCACTCTGACGTGAGCTCTGACAAGGCTCAGAGCAGCTCCAAGGCCAGGATTCCAGATACATTTAGAGTAAGGCTCTGTCTTGTTCTTCCAGCCTGTGGCAGATTCAATGAACGGGGCAAGAACTGCTCATGGTAAAAAGGCAGGAGCGGAATATCCACTGGTTTAGGATTACGGTGAAAAGCCTTCAGCTACAAGGAAACATTCCTAATCCCAGTTTTACAACAAGTGGAAATGAAGTCACTTAACAGAATGGCTTTCCAGCACAGTTTGTGTGCCAGTACCCCAGCTCACAGTGAGATAACCTGCACTTCACCCTGGGGGAAGATTAGGATTATAGGATCCAGATGGGGCTGTTTTAGACAGGTTGATGCTTCATTATTTAAAAGGTTGCAAAAAGGAAAAAAAAAAAAAACAATGAAAGAAAGAAAGAAAAAAAAAAGGACTAATCTGGTGCCATCTGCTCAGGATGGTGAGAAGAATTTTGCCAGCATCTTATGTTCACCCCTGTCCGCTGGGCTCACATGGGTATCCATGCCCACCTAATTACACACTCTCACATTGCTGCTGCTGCTGCCGCTGCCGCCTTGGAGTGGGCACAGGGAGGCAGAGAAGGGCTCTGCTCTGCTCAGCAGATGGCCCTGCCTTGGCCAGCAGGAGCCCCGTGGTGGTGAGGGCTGAAGGGATGCTCCCTGCCCTGGTTCCAGCAGTTCCTGCGGAGACAATGAGGCTTTGCAGGCTGGCGGGGAAACTGGAGCTCCCACCACTGGCAAGGCTGTTCTGCATCACAGCCTCAACACAAGCTGCTGCCCAGTTTGGGCGAGGAAGCACAGCAGGTCACTGCCAGCTCTGTGCTGCTTCTGCTGGGGATGGGGCAGCAGGAAGAGAAAAGCTGATCCTGTGAGATTTTTTGTACAGGCAGGAGGGAGACACCAGCGACAGCTTTCTGCTCCCACACAGGAGGTGGCTGCAGGACAGAGTCAGGAGGAGGAGTTAGAGCCATCACAAGCCATGTGGCTCAGGTGACAATGACAATTGCAGAGCTGGCTGCCCCTGTGGCACAGCACTCACCTGAGCTGGGGGGATACACGTGGCGGCATGAGAAGACAAATGTGGTTTGTTCTTCAGAGCTCAGAGTTTTGGTGCTCCCAACTCCACAAAAGGAAACAGATCCTGACATTCTAGGAGGTGTGTAAGGCCAAGCAGAGGTTATTCTCTCACCCTGGCTCTCATAGCAGGACTATCAGGTCAGGAGTAAGAAAGTCATCCTGTGACTACCAGACAGTCATTGCTCACTTGCCACAGTCTCTCTGCTTCTGAAGTCAAGTTACTTGTAAAGACAAAAATCACCTTGATCATGACAGTGGAAGAAAAGGGTGCAGCTAATGGGCCCTTAATTGGGTGGGATTGACAGGCATGGAGCTTCTCCTTGCTCCAGGCTTTGGAAACCGAAAGGAATGGACTTCCCAAGCAGCCAGTGACATCAGTGGTCTTCACATGGGCTGCCTGGAATGAGCTTCATTAATGCTTTCCTTGGTATAATCCATCATCCCTTCAACAATGCATTTCTGACAGTTAATTAGACTCCACAGAGTGGAATAAGTAGTGTCGTGTTTGGAATTATAATCCATTACTGAAAAACAGATCATATGAGGCACAGCAGCAGCCCAAGCTCTTGGACATCTTAAGTAGTTTTTATTCCAAAAGCTTGGTAAACTGTGCTTAGGAAATCCTGCAGCATATTTCCAGTGGCTTCACTGCAGAGAGGAGCCAGAAAGCCAAGGCCACCTGTTCATCAGCAAACCCCCAAATAAATAAATACATAAAAAAATTCAGCCCTTCTGCACTGAGATGAACCTCAAGTGCCAGTGACACTCGGGACATGAGAGATGGAATCCTTGTCCAGGTGAAAAAGTTCCTGCTGGTTTCAGTGGGGTTGGACTGGACATGAGAAGTCAGTGACACAGACTATACTACAGGATGGAAAATGGTGCTTTATCTGGATTACCTGGTATTTACTGGGTATCCACAACAAAACCAGGAATTTGGGAGTGGCTTCTAAGCACAACTGTGATGAAAATGATCACACTGAGTAACACTCATAATATTGAGATTGGATTCATAGTGATATTCATAATATCAGTGGGTATAATTATTAGTGGCAGTATTAGTGGCTTGGCTAGACTTGACTAAGCCAGGAGAGCTCCTGTGGAGGCACAGCAAGGAAAGTAATGTTAAAGAGGACAGAACTGGCTCTGTGGTGAATGGCTCGAGGCAGGAGAGATGTTCTTCCAGAAGTGTCTGTCTGCAAGTTCTCAGGTGCCCACTTGCTTCAGACATGCAACAGTGCTGCTACCTTGAGGCCCCCGAGCACAAGCCCACTGGTTTTACAGCTGGCATCCACACCAAGTGTGACAGGGGCAGCACCGAGTTTAAACAGACCCAGACCACTGCTGCCCACAGCTGGCATCACTTCCCTCTGTCTTCCTGCTCTTAATTGGTTTTTAATTTACTGCTTATCTAGTAAGCAATTTGAATGATGTCCCAGACCTCTCTGGATGCAAATATTCCATTGCACGTGGCCATGAATCTTCTATTTGGAAGGCTCCTGCAGCCAGCTGGAAGTATCCCCATCTTCAGATGTTAAAAGCAGAGCCAGTGCCTTCACCTCCTTCCCCAGCCTGTCCCTGCCCACATACCCCTGGTGCTGAACAGAAAACACGAGTGGGGGAGCTGCCTCAGGGGCACAGAGCAGGAGATGCTGCTCAGCATCCCGGCTTTCCCCAGCCCACAGGCATGAAGGACAAGGACACAGCTCCTGCTTCCAGTGCTGAATGGAACTGTTACACGACTCTGGGCAGGCTACTTAGGGCTCTCCAGGACCAGCTGTGTGAAGATCAGATGAGCAATCCTCGTGTCTGTTTGTGGGCCAAGCCTAACATGATGTTAAACTACGGTGGTTTTCTTCTTCCGAGCTCTCCGTTCCCCGAGGCAGAGATGCTCCACCTGTGAATGCAGCCCATACATCACAGGGAGACAATTTTCTGGGCAAAAAGCCTGCTTCTGATGTCCCTCTCTCTAAATGGTCCCTCAGGTGTCAGAGTAAATGAACTGTCATGGTGAACCACGGCCTTCCCTCCTGCTGCATAACGAGCCTGTTTGTTTAGACGAGCAAATAGCAGCAGCCACCTCCAGCAGCCTCTCTCGGCAAAGTGCTCCTTGAACCCGAACAGGGAGCTGGATGAAGGTTTTTCCCACCGCACTGGGGTGGTTTAGCTGATCTGTGCACACAGAGGGACTGCTGGGATACATCAAATCTTCTCTGTGTGCACGGATCATGAGTGTTGCTGGTGCAGCTCTGCAGAGCTTTGGTGGGCGTTCGTCTCCCACTGCTGCAAGGTGATCCGAGAGCTGAGCAGCCAGATCCCACTGAGCCATTCACTGAGCAACTGGGCAGTGTTGGCAGAGGGCAAAAACCCCACAGCTTGTTAAAGGAAAACCAACAAAGCCAAAAAAAAAAAAAAAGGCATACTTTAATATTATAATTTGTTTGCTGCAACAGATTCAGTGGGTAATTTCCATGTCTCCTTAGTCTGAGTTGTTATCCCCGTGATTGCATGAAAAACCTGGTTCTCCTTTTATACTCATCTTACTTTTTATGTATTAAAAATGTATTACAAACCCTTTTTGTAATAACAACATGGGCCTCAGAAGCTGACAACTCGCGTCTGCATAAACTGAGCTGTTCTGTAACCTTAAATTGAGGCTGCACCTTGAACTTTGAATCAGATTTCCCTCCCCCCCACCCCATCTTATTATATTCAACTCCTGGACATTTTTATAGCAGTGCAAGCTGTAGTGCAAGTGGTGAAGGAAAAAAGCGAGCAGAATTGGAGCAGAAGATTAAATACACAGCTCCCAATGCTCCTGATGGTTATTCATTGATTATTTTGGGCATAAATTGTATTGATTATGGTAATGAGAAAGCTCAGGGACAAGTGACAAGCGCGGTGACAGATTTCCCAGGCCAGCCTGAGTGGGTCTGAATGGCATTTGCAAAGCACTGCTGGAATCCACACCGTTCTGAACTGCTGCAGTTTCCAGCCCTGAATATTCCAGCACATCTGGAGCACTAATGAAGGTGCTTAATCAGAGCTGTGCTTCTCCCACGTGGAAAAACCAAGGCAGAGGAAAACTTGCCCTGTTCACGAAGTGACACCAAGGAGGTCTCTGCCGGAGCCAAAACTGAACCCAGGTTTTACAGGAGTTCTTACAAACTGAGCCCAGGTTTCCCAGCTCCCTGGCCAAGGCCTGTTGCACACAGGGCACCTTCCATCAGTACTCAAATGCCTCCAATCACACTGTTTTCGTGCTGGGGGAAACCAATTTTCCAGTGTAACCTTTGTCAACAGTGGAGTGATGAAGGGCTGATATTGGAAAAGATATGCACTCCCTTTGCCAATCTCTGTTGTGTGACTCCTGGGAAAATAAGTCAGCAGTTTTTCATAGGGATGCTCTGAGGACAGATACATGAAGGATTATCAGATGCTCAGACACAACCCTATAAGGCAACAAATGAAAGCCAAAACACAACTAGAATTCCACAGCAGATATTCCCAGTATTGTGTATTTTATTCCTGCAACGAAAGATACCTGATATTTCTCTTGAAGCCCCAGCTCTTACATTCATGTCAGTAAGTGTGAATTCAGCCTTCAGCTCCCAACCACCAACACACCAGCAAGGAAGAGGTTTAGCATCTGCTATGATATTTCGAACATTTGATATTTAATGCATACAATATTTAAAGAAGAAAGACCTGTAGATTTGTCTTGACAATGCTGGTAAATACTCTGTGCCTGTTTTACTTACCAGAAGGTTACACAACATTAGTGCAGAATGGAAATGTCATGCCAGGCAGAGAGACAACTGTGGCTTCTGCACAAATCTTTCCACGCTATAAATATAGATCTTCCCCCATAACTGCAACACAATCTCGATCTGCCTGAGGTGATAAAAAGGGGGGGGGGGGGGGGGAACCTGTTTAATTTAATTAGAGGCCATTTGAAAACCTAGTAGCATGAAATAATTTGATATAGAGAAATAACCCTCACCAGCTACAGGACACCATTTCATTGTGCCTTATCTTGGGACAGCAGTAACTGTTCCATTTCAAAGCTTAAACTGTATAAACAGTGTGACTAGACATAGCCCCAAGAACATTTAAAATGATGTCAGAATATTACCACTTATTCAGCTCCCACTTCTCTCCCAGGCAAAGGTGCTAAAAAAATCCTGCTGGAGTAAAATTCACCCTTGAGGAAATTCATGGCTAATTCCTGTCCATCCACCCCACAGAAGTTTTCTTCGCTCCCCATGGAAGCAACTCCCACTAAAAGCTCCTTTTCTTGTGGAAAGGGCCATTCCTGGCATAAGAGGCAATGCTATATGAAGAATGCCCTAAAATTATTTAATAATAAAATTATTAATGTGTGTGACATTAAAAACCTTTTTATTCATTCTACAGCAGGTAAAAAAAAAAAAAAGGCAAAGTGTTTATGGGCAAATTGGTGAAAAAAATATGGTGTTTTGGAAGGGTTTTTTTGACAAAAAAAACTTGAAGGGAAAATACTCCCCCAGCCTTCAATTTCTGTTGAATGTTTTTCAAATTTCTTTTCTTACTGCTTTGATTATTTTGGTCTAATTAGAATTAAAAAACCTGATGAGAACAAAGCGGCTGCAAAGCAAAATATTATCAGCTATTCAAAAAAGAGATTGTCTTTGCTTTTTACTAACATTTTTGGCTCCCAGCACAGTTTTGGAAAGCAGAGAAACAAATACTATAACCACACATTTTTCTGTTGCTTTGGCATTTTGTTTCTTCCAGAAATAAAGTCCAACATAGAGCAGAGCCTTTCTGTGAAGGTAAGAGGGAGCCAGGTGATTATCGAGGTGATCTCTTGTATAACACAAATGTTACTTTTACCATTATATACATGATATTTATCTCTGCTAAGCCTGGTAATATCAGCTAAATTAAGGCTTTTCCATCCCCCAGGGCTAAACTGTGGTTTGCCACGAGAAAGAGATATTTTAACTTGACTTTAGTGGTGTCAATTTAGGCAACCCACTCCCACCATTCTTACCTTCCAAAAGGAGCAAAACCTGCTTCTGAGTGATAGAACTGAAGATATAGGAGCATGAATATGTGAGAGATTATTTTTATATGTGCAATATAATAGTATAGGAATCTTCTTAATTATAAGGCAGGTTACACAAAGTTTATAAAAGCACCTCGTGTGTGCATTTCTATATATGAGTATTTGTATGCACAAGATACAGAACTTAAACCTATGAAACTGCCTCTGTATGTGAGGAAAAAAACCAAAGTAAAAGGGGCATTAAATCTATTAAAATACACCGTGGATAAGAGAGGGATAGAGAGGTAAAAACACAGCCCCTTTCTCCTGTGTGTCACAGGAGAGAGCTGGAAATCAGCACGCTCTGGGACAGGGGAATTGTCCCTCCTCCTTGCTTTCTGCTCCCCCAGTTTTCCCTGTGTGGATCATCTGTCCCTCCAGATGTGCTCTGAGCAAGCCCGACTGTCCCCGTGTATCAGCCAACAGTGAATCAAAGCGGGCACAAACACGGCTGAGCTGAACATCTGGAGCGAGGCAGAACAAAAGCCTTCCAATGCTGCTCAGGAAAGCCTGAGCCATCTCCTGCCACTGCCTGCCAAGGGGGATGGCAGCGAGCAAGGCAGAGCTTCAGACAGCTACTCAGACATTATTATTAATTATTAGTATTTACACTGTGATTAGCATCCGGCAACCTCAGCCAGGGAACGGATTCCACTGGGACATCTCCTGCTACAGGTCTGCTATACCAGGCACAATGTGCCTGGGGCAAGGCTCTGAAATGCTCTGTCTTGCTGGATGTGGACGATTCCTCTTTAAAAAAGATATATTTGTATATATATATATAAAACCATCAGAGTCATACAATGGTTTCCCACGGGGAAAAAAAAGAGAAAAAGAAAAACAAAGCCAAGCAATCACCCAGAAATTGCATTAATATCTGCAGACCACGCTGGGGGTGATGGGACTGGGACAGTTCTACTTCTGATTTTGGTTTTCAGTTGTGGTTTGGAAGAAGGTTCAGATCAGGACTCAGATGAGGATGCAGCCTGGAGCAGACTGGTGCTATTTATTTATTTCTATTTTGGAAGAGCCCAGAGGTCTTAATCAGCATCAACACAATCAAATCCTGACCTGGGGAGCACAAATGCTGGGCAGCAGCGATGGGCACAGCTGGCACCAGGTGGGGGGGAAGGGGCAGGTGAGCAAGGGCTGAGCTGAATGCTTATCCCCCCTCTCCCTTCTCCTTTCCCAGGCTCCCCAGACCCTCTGGAGCTCAGGTACAATCCCAAAGCCTCCACACAGAGTGTGCCAACGGGACTTACCCCTCCCCGCCTCCTGTCAGGCTGCATCTACATAAACCTGCATTAGTCTGTGGCCACAGCCCAGTTTTCTCTCTTTATTTATCTACCTGTCGACTCATTTTACAATCTCTCTCTGGACAGGCACAGAGCAGGAGACAGAACCAGCTGCTGTGGCGTGCACTGAATGCCAACGAGCTTGGTGGGGTGTGCGAGCGGCCTCACGCAGGAGAGAGGTCCTTTTGTAAACATGCCTTGTGATCAAAGGGCTGATGCTTGCTGATATTTTCAACATTAATAATCTCCCAGCTGCCTCACCCTATTCTCTGGCTCCCTGTTTACCTATCCTTCATGGTACACAGAGAGGCAGAGCTTAAAACAATCAGCTGGCTGAAGGAAAGGGAGGGTTGTTTGAAACAGGGATTCACCTGAAGAATAAACCATATTGACATTGCACAGAAAACCATAAATATGTATAAAATCCTTGTATTGTCATATACTGTGCCTGACTGAGAGTCATCTAAAGATATGTGCACACATGCATACAAAAACAATGTATAATCACATCCATCCTCCCTCAAAATGCTTGTGGTGCTGCCTGTGCCACACCTCCTTTCCTACCCACTCTGCAGGGGTATATGGAATCAGATAATCGTAACATGAGGGTTTCATCAATAAAAGAGAAAAATTACTGCCAAAAATAAATGCCCATGCAAGGTACTCCCTGGAGGAGACGTGTAGTTGGCTGGTTTTGGTATGGTTTATACGTTTGTGAAAGAGGAGTGAGAAGGAAGCCAAGAGAGAAGCTTAGACAGAATAGCTCCAGTAGCACAGCTCTGAAGGACAGTGAAGGGAGAATATTTGGGCCAAGTGCTGGCTGAGACAGACCTGAAGATGCAAGGAAAGGAGATATTTCCCGTTGTTCGAGTCCTGCTGTGCTCTGTGGAGCAGGACATGGCACATCCTATGCCAGTCAACAGCCTCTGATTCCATTGCCAGTCTCCTCTTAATAGATGTCCTTCTGCTCAAGGAGAAAGCTTTCATAAAAGCTGGTTATAAACTCTGCATTCACCAGGAAAATGTCATCTGTCACTGAAATACAGCCAGCACTGGCATGGCAGGCTGCAGACCTTGGAGCAGCACATTGCCAGGCAGGCAGGCAGAGCCTGGAAAACACCCCACATCTGTCTGCAGCTGCAGGGTTGGTGTGGAATGAGTGGAGGGAATCCAGGCAGAGCGTGGCAAACACACCGAGGGGGGCCTTGTCTCAACAGAGCCCACTGGGATCTTTGCTCGAAGCAGCCAAGCTGGTTCTTTAACTCCCACGCAGGAAGATCCTTCCAGAACCTGCTTATGGTGCTAATTAGGGTGTTTTTCCACACAGGACTTGCCTGCTGAGCCCCTGGGTGTTCTGACTCCGCATGTCCCAGCTGCCACTTCCTAGAGCTGCATAGCTGGGAGGTGCTGAGACAATCTGTATCTCTACGCCATCAGCCACTCGAGCTAAACCTGCAGCAAGGCTCTCCAAAGCACAGGGGAGTCAAAGCTGTGGGATACAAGGTCCATTTTTAATCCATTAGAGCCTGACAATGCCACAAAAATAGGACTAATACTGAGTTGCCAGCAAGAGTGAAAATGGATCACTGCAAATATTTTGCTTTCCTTCTTCGTTGTACTTAAGGGCTTTCTAAACTCAAAGGTCAGAGAGAAACTGCTGAGAGGAATCACAATCAGAGAAAATGCTTCCAAAGGGGAGAATCTTTCTGCAGGAAACACATGCCCAGACTGACAAGAAATCGTGCCTGTGGCTCTGTATCATCCCAGGACTGTGCTACAGGCTGGCTGGAAACATGCAGCCCCTTCTCACATCCCATTTCAGTAGCTGCACTTCCTAGTGTAATCCACTGAGAATTCCAAGCTATCTGAATGCCTGGTTTATCCCCACATCCCTAATACATGCAAAGTAGAGTGATGGTATCTCTTGCTAGAATATTGCATTGTCTTGCTGGAATTGCACTTTAGAAGCCTTCTGCTTCTGTGGGTTAAGATTGCACTCCTTTCCTTCCCTGCACAAATAGATACCAGCACTTAAATGCATCAGGACCAGGATTTTCATCCCTGATATGTGAGGTCATGGGCATTTCAGAAAGGAAACCAAGTTTCTTCCTCTTCACCTCTTAGTTACAAGAAGACCACAGATAACCAGGCACCGGGACTGATTCACACCATCTGTCTGTCCTTCAACTCTGGAGGCTGCAGAACTGGCAAAGCTCTGGTCAGTGGTCCTTGAATTTCTCCCTCTGCTAAACACAAGGCTGGAGAGGATCTTAGAGTTGTATTTCCCCACTGCAGCTCCCCAGCATCCTGCCCTCCTTGCCACCACACATCCATCAGCTGCCTCTGGTATTCACAGGACATTTTTCCTGCCTTAGCAGAGGCTGCTCATTAAGAATCCCCATTAGCAGTAAAAAATCTTCTTCCAGGGCTGGCAGGTGGGGTGGGAGAGAGGGGAGGTGTGAAACCCAAACATCTGGCTGCTCCTCCTCACCCCAGGACAGACCCCGTGGAGCCAGGGAAGGAGGGGATGCTGTCAGCACCACCTCCTCTGGGATGTTTAAAGCTGGCTTGGGAATTAGTGTAGTGGGATATTTTTTTAACTGTAGATGGTTTTAGGCCTCTGACTCACAGCCCGAGGTCTGAGACGTGATGAACGCAGAGAAAAGGCAGAGCCAGCACCTCCCCAGCCCTCAGAGCTCCCTCTGCAGATGAAAGAGGAGCCAGGCTCTTTTTTTGCAGCACATTTTTCATATATGGAAATATTTCTAGAAATATATAACTCCCCAGTGACCCAGTGCACAGAGGCACGTTCACCAGGAGGAAAAAAGGCAGCTGCAGCCCTGGGCAAGCTCATCTTTCACCATGGCATGTGCTCCAGGAGGCTCCAAAGAGACTCCTCACACATCCACCTCACATGGAAGGTGTGGGAACCTGTGAATACATAAAATAAAGCAGTGGGGGGAAGGAAGGGAGTGAGGAAAGGGCATTGCATTTATGATGGATACAGGTAGATAATTGCTTTTTAAAAAAATGCATAATTAATTGTGGAATTCACTACTGGGTAAAATAGTGACCAAGAAGATTTTAAAAGGAACTAATATAAACATATATAGAGATATAAATAAAGATGTAAATATAAATACTGAACTTGGCCTCAGCTACTGTGAAAGAGAAAAGATTTAGCAGAAAGATTCCTCTTTCCAGACATTCAGACAGGACAGAGGGTTAGCTGGACCCTTCCAATGGATTTGGATACCACTCCTTACACTTCTGCTGCTCCTGTGCCCACTCCTTCCCCAGCGCCCTGGCTGGGTGATGCTAATAAGGAACCCAATTAGCATTCAGGGACCAGTTGTGCCAATTAGGCCCTGGCACACGCTGGGGCTGGGTCCAAGAGCTGCTTCTCTGGCTGCCAAGTGCCTCCTGGTCACTGGAGCACAGCCACAGTGTCACCTCCCGCCAGGGGGGAGCAGGGCAGGGCTCTGGGACACAGCCCTTCCCTCTTCTCTGTGGGCTGCATCCCTGGCAAGGTGTTCGATCTTCACCTTCACAGAGCAGAAGAGGTGCTGGAAGGGACTCTGTGCTGGTTGGTGGCTCCTGGGGCACTGCTGGGTGATGCCAAGCCCTGCTCAGGCCAGGGTGGCACATCCCTGCGGGAAGATCAAATCCCTTGGCAGTCCCAGGAGGTGGAAAAGCAGATTGATACCTTGTGTTCTGCCCTGGCAGGCTGCCTGTGGCAGAGGCATCGCTGACTCCTGACAATGAGGTGGGCACTGTGTGCTCAGGACCTGGACAGAGCTGCCATCCCTGCAGCCAGCAGAGATGAAAGTCTTCCTGGCCTGCCAGAGAGTGCTGGCATGAAAGGAAGAGGGACAGAAGATGAGAGATTTCCCTGAATCAGCTCTGAATTGCAGCAGGCAGTCTTTGGTGTTATGGAACAGAATTTATCATTTCCAAAGGAAGGAAAGGCAGCCCCATCCTTCCCACATGGTTGGTGGGAATACCCTCCTTCTCTGTCCCGGCACTCTGCGACCATGGGGATGTGCCAGGGAGTGGAAAAGGAGAAGTGCAGCCTTCCAGAGGCAGGAAAGGATAATTTTATATGTGCCAAGACCTCTCTGGGTGGAAACAAAGCTAATCCCTCGCTCCTGACTATCAAATGGAGTGATTATCAGACAGAATGGGGTGGCACAAAGCACCAGAGAAGGTCTGTGGTGGAGCAGAGGAACAGAATAAACAACAGCTCTATTTCCTTGATATTTCATTTTGATTGCAGGAAACCAGTAGGAAAAAATGTGCACTATGATCATCAGATTATTTTTCTCTTTGAATCTTCTTTCAGCCAGCAAGCAAACAATTAGGCCTTTGCACAGAACTAGTAGCAGGAAATGATATATTGCTGTCCTGCTTGGGTGAGTAAAATATGTCCTGAAATAGCTGCAGTCTCATAGCTATGGCTCATAGATATCAAGAATGCTGGTCAGGGTTAAATCTTTCTTTCTTTTCAATTATTTTTTCATAAGTTAAAACCCAAATGACAATAAATCATGCCATAAAAATTAAAATGTCATTTGCTTTTTATCAGAACTAAAATTAAGCTATACACACAGTGAAAATATAACAAAGGGAGAGAGGGAAAGAGCAAAAAAAAAAAAACAAAACAGGATGATAATGGATTTTTCGTATATTTTGGTGCAGTTTAGATGAGTCACGAGGTCTGCATCTGGAACTGGGTCACAGGACTTTTTCAGGCTTAATGTTCTGGTCTAGACAATTAAAAAGTAACCCAAACTGAGACTCCCTAAAGCTCCTCAGGCCCTGGAAGGAAGGCATGACAGACTTGGCTCTACAGCTCCCAGTTCTGTAGGGCTTGGGGAACACCACACACAGTTTTTCAGCATCTTGCATTTAGCCCATTGATAAAATCTTTTGCAACAATAAAAACTGATTTTAAAGTGTTAAATTTTCACTCCTTCCTTCCTCTCTTCGAACTGAAGTGTGACTGCTGCCTCTGACCTTTCCACACCGTTCCCATCCTCTTCCCAGGCACGGCTGGTTCGGGTAGAGCTGACAACCAAACCACACAACTCCTTCGACACAAAACTGAGATGAGTCAGACCTTAAACGCCATGAGCTGGGCTCAGGCCTGGACTAAGCTGCTCCTGTGAGAGTGTTCTCAGACCTAAAGGAACATCTGGGGTTAGGCCAGGGCTGCAGCACCGCAGCAGCAGCAAGTCTGACGTGGCGGGTTTTCCCTTTGCAGTGCAAATATTGAATATCCTCTCCAGGAGCACAAAAAGCCCACAGTGGCAGGCAATGTTAAGCACACTTTAGGCTGGCCAGCACTCCAGTTGTTTTATTCACTAATCTCCTCTCCTCCCACGTTCTGGAGTCTGCAAGAGAAAGAGCCATTTCAACTCTAAAGAGAGCATGAAATGGTATTTACATTTTCACAAGGATTAAGCTGCAATCATGGGGCATCCCGTTGTCTGAAGGAGCTGGAGTATTCACTGAGAGGAAAGAGGGAAAACAAATTGCAACTGCTTGCTCCAAGGCCCAAAGTGGCCAGAGATATGGCTGTTCATTACTAAATGCATCCAAACAGACCTGAGCTGCTTGAATTCTCCGCCTGGCTCTGCAATACTGGGAGAAAGAATTATGAAAACATAATGGGAAAGCAATGAAATATGACCAAAGTCTTGTAATGATGAAATATAACGACTCATAATGAAGCGGAGGCAAGAGGAAAAAAAACAAAAAACAAACCACCTCAATTCTTGTGAAACAAAAATAAGAGACAGGAAGAGTATGAGAAGGAAGGGGGGAGTGAAGGAGAGGAGAGAGGAAGCAGCAGCTGGAAATGACTTTTAACTTTTCCACTTAGTGTTTTAAAACCAAAAAGCAATTACTGCCAGGCTGGCATTGCCTTTCTGCACATTAATTTCCTATTATGAATAAAATTAATGAGTTTAACAATCTCCTCATCCTCATAAAGTTGTGCTCTTCATTATTGGTGTTAATAATGCACCGGGGACTCTGACGCCAAAGCTCAGCACCATGCCCTGGTTTTTTGAGGTTTAAAAAAAGAAAGCAGAGATAAGGTGGGGGTGAAGATTTCAAGAAATGGCAAATGCTAATGGGACTCGACCCACTCTGAAGCTCTGCAGAGTGAAGGTCATTCTTTATTCCAGGACCCGTGTGGTTACACGGCTTTGGGACCCAAGGAAGGGCATCATTCTACTTTTGTCCCAGTGGAAACCAAGAACCAAGGTCAGAACACCCCAAATGGTCCGTGGCAGATTTACAGGGCTCGAAAGGCAGGCACGCCAGCAATATCTCGCTGCTTCATCTCTGCCTTTCACTTGGAAACAAAGATATCAGAGAGGGGACACGCTTCCCACACATCATTTAAATGGCACACAGGTGGCAGTGGAAGGAAACCTCCAGCTCCAGAGCAGCCCACAAGGCTTGGCACAGTGGCAGATGGTGCCAACTGCTGCCTGTTGCCATGTGGGATCTCTGTCTTGCAAGACAGTCAGAGCTGCTTGATCCCAGAGCCAGAGCTCTGCAGGCTGAGTGCAGCATCCCATGTCCCAGCACTGGCACTGGGAGAAGCCACGAGGACAGAATGGTGCTTGCTGAGGATGCTGCGCCACTGCAAAGCCATGGAATTTCTTCCCTAGGGGGCAGGTGGGTAGAATATGGAAATATCTGTGATGGCAAGTGAAAAACCCTCACCTGTCTACCTGAATTCACCAGGGAAACGTGGCTCAGGTGGCAGAATTCGCAAAACAGGACCTGAAAAACTTGCTGTGAGATTTACACCCGTACCACCCTGCATTTAGCAGGCTGGAATCGCTGCTGGAACACCTTTCCCAAAAGATGGCCCTCCTACAGAGCAGCTGGAGGGGTTTAAGATGCTGTGTCCCTGCAGCTCAGCAGCCAGATTGCTCCTCGAGAGCATTCCTTGATCCACTCCCCTCCTAATCGACCAGCTTAGCTCAAATGGCATAAACGATATGTTTGCAGTCCCGTGGCTGAGTGTGATGGAAGCAGCTTCTGGAGCACTCATGGGAAACATTCCTGCCCCAGACAGTAATCTCGGGGAGAAATACAGGTTACCAAGGGCTGGGGCAGGGTTGGAGCATTGAGACCTGCAGAGCTCTGAGAGCAAACATGACCACAGGCTCTCCAGAGCATCAGACACTTGAGGAACAACCCACAGCTGAAAAATCCTACAGTGCACATGATTTAACTTGCAGCCCAAAACTCGGGCAGGACGCAGATCTGAACAGTCCAAGCTGGTCTCGCTGCGTACACAGACTGGGTGTTCTAAACATCCTCAGCTACATTTGCAAGATTTTTAACCCAGTTTTAATGTTAACAGCCTGGCACTGTCCTTAAATTTTCTGTCCTCAGCACACAGGTGTTTGCCTCTGTGGAGTGAACAAACACAGCTCCTTCACGGATCAGGGCACAGAAACACATTTTCTTTACAATCCCTTCTGGGCAGAGGACTCCCTACAGGAAAAGCCAGAGTTCACCAGGCAGTGGCAGGTTTAAGTCACCTACTTTGCCCTCTTTGCACATTAGCATTTAAAACCCACAATAAAAAGCATAAAAACATTTTTTTACATCTGTTTGAGATGTTTATATTGCACTTTCTGCACAAATTTGAGCACCATCGATGCCCTCAAACACTTCTTTTCTTTCAGACAAATTGTCTTCCTTCCTCAGCTCTGTCTTTTCCTAACGGTATGGAAATTTCCCAGATTCCCAGCTGTCACCTGCTCCAAGCTGGGGATAACCAGTGTAAATCCAGACTGGCGCTGACTGGTGGTGTCTGGGGAATGGCACGAACCGAGTTTGCTGAGACTTAACCCGGGGTGAACAGAAATCCCCACGTCAGGTGGCACCAACTCCACTCCGCTGGTTTCTGCTGGAGATGGGAATTATTTCTCAGTCTGCAGAGCCCAGAGTGGGAGGTTTGAGGCATCCTGATGGGACAAGTCTGGAGGGAGCATTTGCTCACCGTGTTCCCCTCCTGCAGAGGATTCCAACTGCCACACTACCACCTTTCATCAGCACTCATCTATTTATGGAAGTGCTTAAAGCTCACAAAGGCTAAATTTCCACTCAGTGTGGACATCTCTCTGCTGGAAAATGTCTTTTCTTTCACTCTTGGGTAAGCAGAGTGCTCGAGGAGCCATCAAACAGGAGGCAAGATGAGAGGTGGGGCTCCTCCACAGAAAATCACTATTCAAAATATAGTGACCAGGAATGCACTCCTGTATGCAGGAAAACATTTTCCAGGTAGAAGGAGTTATTTGTCAGCTGCTGCAGAGGGTCATCATGCCAGTGGCTGTAGCTCCTTGTTTGCTGCTTCCCATTTATAATCCCTCACTGCAGAAAACCAAGAGACAGCAAGTTATTATTGCTCAAAATGCACCAGGAATAAAGAAGCCACACATCAGCAGTGCACTCTTGTTCTTTTCCATTTCCAAAAGTCAAATGTTGCTTTTATTCTTGAAATAGCCATAAACTGCCAACTACTGGGACACAAAGAGCTTTTAGTGCATCCTGGGTGTCAGACAGGATACCAGAAATGGTTTTTTTTACTACAGAGACGCTCAGCACTTAGTCCTGTGCAGCAAAAGCTTCTCCTAAATGTGCTTGTGCCCTGTGATTCTAAACTGAATCCAATGGAAGTAGGAAATCCAATGCAATTTGCATGTTTGCCTTCCTTAGGTTCATCTCAAAAGCCCTAATGATGATAAATTAATACAGCAGATTCTGCTGTGCTCATCAGGGGAGTTTTGAAACATTGCAAACCAAAGCAAAATGTAATTCTACCCCCCAGGAATCCTTTCCATTCTTGGGAGCTCTCGTTTCACCCAAGCCAAGTCAGGGAAGAAAAATCCGGTACTTCTGAGAAGAACCTGAGTTTGAAAAATGGAGATTTCCATTCCAATGGAAGTGTTGCAGGAGGTGTGTGCACAGGTGTTGTTCCTGTGAAAGGACCCAGTGCCTTGTCCTGTCTTTTTCTTGGGAAAAGAAACCTGGTTCTCCTTCACTCTGGAGCTTCTTTATACTTGAAGGGGCTGAGATCTGGTCTAAGTGCAATTTACTGCAATTTTAAACCCGATTACCCCCTCAGCATGGTGCTGTATAAATGCAATGCAGGGCCTTTAATTTTCCAGACAAAGGTATTATTTGAGTTCCTTTCATAGCCTAATTATTACTTAGCAAATATCATGTTGTGATGAGTATTTATGGATAATTCTCAGATAATACCTAATTATATGGTTAATGCTCATAATGATGGGAAAGCCTCAAATATTCAAAGTCCAGATTTTTTCCACTGTCTCAGAACTCCTTATATTTCCAAGCACTTGTAAGTTGAGGATTTCTGGGGTATTTTACTATTTCTGGCATGTAAAACAGCTTTTGCTGCAATATCTCAGGCTGCCCAGTGGAATTTGGATTCACAGGTAGGCATGGGCAGCTCTGAACTTCTGAGTGACCCAACATGGCTCCAAACCTGATTAACTCACCAGATAGCCTGAGCCTGTGGATAATTTATGTGATTGAACAGGCAGACCTTTCAGGGAATGTGCTCTTAGGGGAAAATGGTCTGTGCTAAATGGAGAAAAATGTTTGACTCGATTGAAATCTCTGATTTTCAAAAAAACATATGATGGAAGAGGTCATGTAGAAAAAGAAAGGGCTGCTGGGGAGAAGTTCTGTTTCTTTCCATCCTTGTGAATTTGTTACTGTTCTTGCTCTGAGCTCTTCCCTGTTCTGCTGTGATCTGCAGTGAGCCCAGGTTGTGGAATTCCCATCCCTGGAAGTGTTCAAGGGCAGCCTGGACAGAGCTTGAATTAACCTGGTGTAGTGGAAAGTGTCCCTGTCCATGGTAGGGAGGTGGAACTGGATGAGCTTTAAGGTCCTTTCCAACCCAAATCATTCTGGGATTCTAAGGCCTGCTGGACACAGAGCAGCACCAAACACAAACTGTGTTTCCCATGTTCTGGGACAGAACTGGGCTCTGACCTTCATCATTCATGGAATTAGTTCATTAAACCATCCTGAGCATCCCCAAGCCAAGTTTAGTCTGATCAGGTAACAAAGCTCTTGGCCTCCTGGACTTGGGTCTCTGAGTCAAAACCTCTCCCAGACGAGACTGGAGACAGAATGATTAATTCACTGCTGGATATACAAACAGGGAAGAAATGGTGCCTGACAATCAGACACTGAAATCTGGGAAGACATAGAAAGCCAGAGATACAGGGAGAAAGGGAGACAGACAGGCATGACACTGTCGGGACTCTCTCGGTGGGTCAGAGCCAAAGCCCTGGCAGAGACAGGAGTCCAAGGAAGAACAGAATATGCTCAGAGCAGTCCTGCACCTCCCTCCAAGCTCTGGCCATGTGCAGCCAAATCGCTGAATTTCATCACAATTATGAAGCTGAATTTGTGAACAATCTTGTGAAGATGAAGAAATGGACAAAGCCAAAGCTTTGGCAGGTGTTTCTGTCACCTCCTGGTGCTGCCTTGTGCATTTGTGACAGGGGTGCCACCATCCAGCCGGGGCAGTGCAGGCAAGGTGGGAGAGCTTGAGACCCTCACTTGTGAAGTGGATGCAGCACCACCTTTGACTCAAGCAAGTCGCTTCATATCGCTCAGTCTTGATTTAGCCCTGGAAAATGAGTTTAACAGACTCCTTCATGAAGTAGTCTCAATTAATTATCATTTGTAAAACCGCTCTGAAATTCCCAGATTAAAGCCTGGCCTGGAATGGCAAATTGCTAATGATAATTAATAGTTGTTCATGGTCTCTTTACAGAATTTCAAATTATTTTCTGAGGGGAACAAAGTAGGGATAGAGGCTCTCCAGACAGAGATCACCAAAAAAACCCCACGACAGCCATACCTTCCCTCCTGCTCCACCTTTTATCCCAGAATTAATAGGGAGAACTGACATCTCTTCTGAACAGAGGAAAAGGAAGGCAATAAGGCCCCAGATACTCCTGTATTCACTCCACGTTCTTGCTCTGGCAGAGGATGTAGCTGGGGAAGGGTGGGCAGGGGGAGTGAGGCAGGAGGGGACGAACAGGGGTGTTACATTTCTCTCTCAAATGGATGCAAAGGCAGCCCTAATTAAACAGATGTTCTTAATAATACTCTGACAACTGTCCCTGCTCTAATTTGCCTCACAGTAAAGATTAATATAACAACGCAACACTACTTTACAAGGGGAGAGAAGGGAGCTGAGCTAATAAAAGGCAGTAGCTTACATGGTATATTATTGCTTTTCTTTCTGCTTGTCTAGCGAATATTTACCTCCTCTGGGAGCAGTTTTCATATTTATTTGATCGCTCCTCCAGGCTAAAGCTGACTTTGTGGTACATTGCAGAAGGATTAATGCCAGGGCCAAGAGGTGTTCTGGGTGCACAGTCAGGTTGGGGGTCTCCATGGAGATTCTCCAGCCACAGGAAAGATCCCGGTGCTGCTGGAGCCAGCAGAGATGTTAACCACGGGCTGTGGGAGCAGGGATTGAATTCCAGGCCAGTGAGTCAGTATCAGGTGAGCTGAGGGTGCCTTCAGGCTGATCCTCGGACCAAAGGAGGGGTTTCTCTGTGCTCAGTGTCACAGCCTGGCATGACAGGGGCAGAAACACAGAGCCCGGGCAAGCAGGACACAGAGGAGAGCATTCCCAGCTCCTGGGAAGGCATCGGGATTTCTGGGCAGACACTCTCATCTCACACACCCATGCTGAATTAGTTTAAAATGAGAACAGCTGGACTTTTGCACCTACTTTCCTCCATTCAGGGGCCAATGGCCACAAGATAAGACTCTTCTGATCATCCTGAGCATGAACTCGAACCCAAGTGGATGTGGAGTGACCAAATCTCCATCCGGCATCACATCTGCACCTTGAGACACAGTGTGACACAGTCCTGGAGCATGATATTAAACACATACTCCCAAGCTGCTCTTCGCTCTGGGTAGGCTTGTTAATTAATAAACCAGTCCTTGGCTGAGCAACGTTCCCATTTGCCCAGTTTGAATTACACAGAGTTTAGCAACAAGAAGGAAACCAGGCTCTTTCCAGTGGGAGAGCTCTGTCTAGGATCCATGGATTTACTGTTTATTCAGGTCATTCAAAAAGGGACCTTTCCACAAAGAGAAACAGACTACAAATGTTCACTTTTGAAAATGAATTCATGCCTGAACATGACGTTTCATATCTAACAATACAACATCTTCTAATACTCTGTGTGACTTGCCCTAAGAAGAGAGAGGGAGAGCACCCCTGGATGAATTGTCATCCAAATCCAGGTGCTCCTCAGCACCACAGGTTATCACGAGGAGTGTGGTTCCCTACCTTGTGCCTGAACCAAAATAGGCTGCAGAAATTATTTGGCACCTCTGCAAATACTGCCTGTCCCTGCTGTGTGTGCTCTTCCATGTCAGCTGCTCCCTCAAGCTGCTTCCCGGCTCCTGGAGCCCTTCCTGGCAGATTTAGGCTGGGCATAGCCTGGGATGGGCTTAGCTTGAGTTTAGCCTTGACCCTGGGCTAGAGCTCTGCGTCTCCCAAATCTTACATGGGCTAAAATCTGTGTGTGTCACAGAGCTTTGACCCCCTACTTTGCTACCTACCACTCAATGATTCCTTAAATATTTTAAAGCTCCATTTGTCATGCAATTTGTGAAGCTGTTTACACCACCAAAGCCCTCAGACAATAAGGGGGAAAGCTAAAGAAAAGAGCAGAAGCTGGCAGCTCCGTGCGTTGCCCTTTGTTGGAATTAATGAGGCTTGTTTACTTTCTGGGTTTTTACAGCCCTTTGAAATGTCAGATGCCCCCCAGACTGCCTTGCCAAAATGACATCATCAACCTCCCCCCACATCCACCCCCTATACCTGGGTGTCTTCATCCCTCTCCTGGCTTTTCACTCCAACCCTCTTTCCACTGACTGACCTGGGAATGCAGTCTCAAAACATTTTTCACACCGGGGACTGCAATTCTCATGAATGGACTCATTATGAGGTGTAACACATTATTACACTGTAGCATTCCTTGAGATGTTACACTTAATGGAATTAGCAGCACAAAAACATCCACCAGAACCAAAACGACTGTGTGCAGGAGGAAGCTCCTCAGACCTTTGCAGCTGAGAGGTTCCCTTGATTTCTGCTCTCCAGCACGGACAAAGCTGTGCATGCCCACTGGAATTACCATGGATAAATTGATGGATGCTCCAGGCTTGGACTGAGCTGCTCTTGCTCTTGGTAATTACCTTGCGTTGCTCTTGGCTCCCAGTTCATCTGAGGGTAGTGACAGGACACAGGGAATGGCTTCAAACTGCCAGAGGGCAGGGTTAGGTGGGATACTGGGAAGGAATTCCTCCCTGGGAGGGTGGGCAGGCCCTGGCACAGGATGCCCAGAGATGCTGTGGCTGCCCCATCCATGGAAGTGTCCAAGGCCAGGTTGGAGCAACCTGGAATAGCGGAAGGCGTGGAATGGGATGGGATGAGCTTTGAGATCCCTTCCAATCCAAACTATTCCATGATCCTACGATCACCCCCAGCCTGGGCAGTGCTGTGGAATGAGGTTTCACATTAACAACCTGGGTTAGTATTCCAGCAGAGGAAAGGAAAACACAAACCTGCTTGTACAGCCCTCCCTCTTCAGAGCATGGATAAGCCTCATAACTGAATGAAAAACCCTAAAAACACACAGCCAGCGCTAAAAACACACAGCCAACCCTAAAAACACACAGCCAGCCCTAAAAACACACAGCCAACCCTAAAAACATAGAGCCATGGTGCTCTAGCCCTGTTAAGGGGATAGGCAGACCCGTGCCTGACCATGACTGATAATGAACAGTCATGTCTCTAGCTTATTCAAGGGCCTCAAAGAGTTTTATAGGGATAAATAAATCCAATTCTTTTAATCCCAGGCAGATCTCCCTGCACACACACACACTGCCACACTGGGCTGTTTCTCCTATATTGGCCGTGCTGTCCATACACAAATCCCTTCCAGCATCTCCAGGTGTGGGATCACAATGTGAAATTCACTCAACATTTTTAAATTATATTGAGTTACTGCAAGGTCTAACAGAGTTCTGCAAAGCACCGGTTCTAACTCAACATTATTCAATTAGTCCATTTTGCTGATTACCATCTGGGTCACTGTTGTCAGGGTTACAGCTGGCTCGGTGCTCACCCACAGATCAGATTTGAAAATACACCTGGGGATGTGGGGATATTAAAAAATAACAGACCTTCAGTGTAACATGATTTCAGACATTCCCACAGCTGCTTTGCTGATCCTGGAGTGAAGTTTAGCTCTTTAATTTTGACCATTTAAGTGAAGTAAAAATAAAAACCTGCTTTCCCGTGCTCTCTGCACTGACAGTGGATGTGTGGAGCCTGGATAACTCCACCTGTCAGAGGGTTATTACGCACTGCTGTTCACACAAACCTAACGATCTCAAGGGATCTTGTGCAAGAAACAGTGACTGGGGGCTTGTGACACTTTGATTGTGGAAATGTGGAGTACACATGGACGAAAGTCACTGTGCTTGTGCTATCACTGTGTGAGAAAGAAAAGAAAGTGTAAGTATTTGCGTTTGGAATGTTACTCCTTGTGAAGCTGGAGTTGTGTGTCTGGCTGCATCCACAAAGCAGGTGAGCACAACAGCCTGGGTCTTGGAGGCATTTAACACACAGCATTCCGTTTGTAAGATCATAAAAGATTAATGCAAGTGCAGCAAGACGGGACAAGGACGAGAGTGAAGTGACTCATTTGGGCTTGGGGCTGTGCCACTCACTGCATGCCCAGGTGGCACAGGGAGGGTGTGACTGTGCACTTGTGAAGCAGCAGCTAAAGGAGGTCAGTTTGGGACAAGCCAGTGGCAAAAACAGGCTCATCAGGAGGCCAGAGCTCCAGGTGACATCACTCGTGGTTCAAGCCCAAATAATTCCATGTCACACAGGTACAAAGGGTTTGCAGCTGAACTCCCATCACTGTGGTCACAGCAGCGGTGGGAGCACTGATTGTTTTACTCCAGAGACAAGAGGGAACTTCTAGGCAAGTAATTTTTTTCCTAAAAAGGCTAAATCCTTATTTCTGCAGAGATGCAGCACCGGCCTGAAGTTCCCAAGGTCTGAGCAAAGCCATCAGTCACAGTCAGCTGGGTTTGCACTGCAGGAAAGGCAGCCCGTACCTTTCAGAGCTGAGCAGGGACACGGGGACAAACTGCTGACCTGGTGGAAAGGCAATTGATCTAAACAAATGCATAATGGAAAGATGAAAACTGGCCCCTATTTCACTTTCAAGGAGAGAACCAGCCAGCTATTTCCTGCCCTAGCAGAGAGCCTCCTTCACTGTCTGTGGGTGCCTGAACCAAAAACCATAACTGAGGATACAACAGGAATAATAAATGCCAATTAGGTGGCATTTTCCCAAGCATTCAGTGCTGCCTGGCTGTGTTTTGGAACTGATTTAGTGTAAAACTGAACTGGAAAAACACAGAGCATTTGTGAACCTATCCCATCAATTAATTGCTTGTTTCCTTCATCCCTGGTAGGTAGGAATTTACAGCCTAGACGAAATTGATCCTGTGCATGTAAGGCACAATCAGGACAAAATTCCAGCTGGTGTGAAAGTTCCACCTTTGCATTTTGACTGGTGACACTGGGGACCAGCCCATGGCATAAAGGGCAATGATCCAGAGGTACTCCAGGAGTCAGTAATGCTGTGAGGAGGAATCTCAGGAACATGTCCCCGCAGGGCCGTGCATGGAGTGATACAGAGAGCTATGCCACGTCCTTCTGGGAACCAGTCTGCAAAGGGATAATCCAGTTTTCCAAGGGTTTTGCGCCACAGAGGTGGCATAAATTGCTAAGAAAAGGCCCAGAGATCAGTCAGCCTCCATGTGATCCCTCTCCTGCACAAAAACTGAAATCACTTTATCCGCCACTGAGATGCTGCAAATTCCACCTTGGGTGGAATGTGACAGCTATTTAAGGATGATGCCACACAGCCTGAGATAGGAAGTGAAAGGAACTGTAACTCGTGCAAATCCAAAGGGAGCAGAGATAGGAAGAATATTAGTCTGCAAATGGGAAGTCGTCCCAGATCACTGGTACTCAGACAGGCAGTTTTGCTTCCAACCACCCGGCAGGGACTGATACCACCCCCCTGTGACCATCCCCCTGTGCCAAGGACCTGATTAGAAGTACTTAATACACTGATGTTCTTATTGAGCAACAGCCTTTCTAGCAGTTTTTGTTTGAGGAGTCCTACCCGAAATACTGATCAGACTCAACCTGCTTGGCTCCATAACAGCAACTCCATTAAAAATCTCTCTCCTGCACCAATTTTGCCTGTTTCTATCCCCTGTCACGAGCTCGTCAGTAAACAGCTAAGCAGCAACTTGATTAAAAATGTGAAAAAAGATTTGCTCCTCTGCAGGAAGATTCAATGCAGAGCTGTTTTAAGCTCCTTCCCACAACAGGTTTTCACAAGTTGTTGGTTGAAATCGCTCACATGGAGCGCTGTCTATCCAAACACAAGCTGTGCTGCCCAGTCCAGTTTCTGTTCCTCCCACTGACACATCAGCTTATCTCAGCATTCCAGCATCTTCTCCGTGGTTTTAGTACCTGGCAAAGATTCATGCAGAGGTGACGCGTGGTCAAATATCAACAAGCAGTTTACAAGCCAGGTTTCAAAGAGATCCTTGGGGGAGGCTGAGATTTCAGTTTATGGCATGAGTGTTTGATTTCCGCCCTCTCAAACATAAAGCCTTCAGAAAAAAAAAAAAAAAAAGACAATTACCAGATGCAGAACTGCAAGTGGAATAGCTCAAAAGCTGTTAGACACAGCAAAATCTACTGGTCACAAAAACCTGTGGTAACACAGAGTCAGGCAAGGAATCCCTCTCTCTGTGCACACAAACAGCCTCCGAAGAGGCACCTAATGCATTTATTTGGGTTTTTTTTCACCACTGCTGCCAAAGCCTCTTCACTCACTTGCTGTTCTGACCATGTGTGACGAATGTACAGTGTTTTTGGGAGCCTTCAGGACTCTCTATCAGATCCCTGTAGTAAAACACGCTCTGTCTCACCACAGAATTTAATGAAACTTGCTGGAACGAAATATCTTCGAGATCAGCAATCCAAGGGCTGACATTGCCCTGGTAATGATAAAAGAAATCATGTACACGTTGGGTTTTCTCTTCTCCTTTGGAATGTAATCCTGGGGCTGTGTGTAAAGAAGCAATTTATATTTGGAAGAGTTCTTTCTTCTAATTCCTGCTTCTTTCTCCCTACACCTTCCTCTCTTCCTAAACAGGCTTTTCCAGAGCATCTCTGATTCCAGCGATAAGTGTTTCTCCTTCCTCTCTTCCATTCAACCCATCACAATCCACATTTATGGCTGTCTGGACACAATGAAATTCCAGTTCTCTGGTACATAAATAATCACTTCTCATGTAATCTCAGGATTATTCTTTTCAAAGAGAGTGAAGTAAATTTAATGAATTTTTATAAATGCTGACGTTTAAAAAATAAACGAATGGGGTGCAACAGGACTTTATTAAAATACAAAGAGATTAACAAGGTCTCACTCCCTTCAATTATTAACAATGTACTTGTTCTCCAGAAAAGTACCCATGAAAATTTAAAATAGATGAAAATGGTTGTTCACTTAAAACTGCTCCGTTAATCTGTGAGGAATGTTTTATTCAAAGGCATTAAATGAATCCTGCAAGGTTTGATATGCCATAATCCATCATTCATGTGGCACAAACATGGGGATCGATGAAATGTTGTGTCAGGAGGAGAGGTGAACATGGCATCTTTGGAGGATTTCTGCACAGAAGGCTTGTTTCAATTCATGGGATGGCCAAAATCAATATTAAGTCATAGATTTTACAAACTGGATGCCTTTTTGTTTTTCCATTTATAACTCCGCAGGCTCAGCTCGCATTCAGAGGCTGCAATGGCTCGAGCTGAAAGGAGAAAACTCTGTCTCAAAAGCTTTGGTATAAATTTCCACCAAGGCAAGGTGACAGCTTTTGGCATGGAGTTTAGGAATGGCCAAATCACTGGGGGTTTTGATAATCGCTACAAAGTGAGCCTGCAAGGAAATTTGGATGTGGTTTATAGGTTGTATTGGATTTCTCTCCAAACCCAAGCTCTAAGTAAGATTAAAAGCTCTAGTCCAGGTAACCTTGCAAGCCACAGGTAGTATTAGCAGGAACCAAGTTGGTTCAGAGCTTGAACCGCAGCTTGAACAACGTTGTTTTTATTGCTTTCACTGTTTGCATCAGAGCAGGGTCAAAAGAGAACTGTCTGACACCGGGGCCATCAGAGCACGTGGATGTTCCTTTTGTTCCGAGAGAAAAAACAAAAACAAAACACAAAAGAAGGCCAAAAGAGGGAAAAGAGAGGAAATCTAGTGTAAAAGGAAAGTGTTTTGCTCATGGTGCCCATGGTACCAGCTAAGCTTTGAGTACAAGGGGTGCTTTAACCCAGCGTGGTTATTGATGGTTTATTTGAACAAAAGAATTCCTGTAAAAGACCATTTCCTTCTGGTGCAGGATGTGAATGCACAATGCTCAGGAAAGATGCGGCCAGGGAGCAGAGCAAGCCCAGGGTGGAATCAGAGGGATGCATTCCCTCGTTTCTCACCTGCTTCCTCTCCGTGTTTCTGCAATTACTGCGCTTTCAGGTGAGATTAGAGAAGAACAGGGCTGCTGATCTAAGCACACAGATAAGTTTTATCTGTTAAGGATAAGGCTACTCAGCTCATGATAGTGTGTTATCTGTATCCCTAATGAGCAGAGATGTAAGGGAGAATCACCAGACTGCAGTGAGCAGCCAAAGTGAATTATAAGCAGGGGCTGTGTCTCTGTTTAGATTGTTCCATGGTCTGGGAGTAATTCCCATCAGGGCAAGGACAAAGCCACACTCTGAGGCACTGCAGCCTCACCTAGGCCAAGCCCAGGAAAAGAAGAATTAAAGTATGAGGAGACAGTAGCTCTTTCTTTAAAAATTAGTAACACTGAAATGCAGACAAGATGCAAGAAAGAGCCATTTCTGTTCACACCTCTCTGGAGCTAATGATGAAAACAAGAACTCTTATGTCAAACTGGCCTGAAAGCTGCTGAAGGAACCATGAAAGGAGATGATAAGCCATTATATGAATCTATAATAAGAATAAGAATAGTTTTGGGTGTTTCTGCCCTGCCCTGCAGTGGTTTGCTGGGTGAAACAGGGGCCTTGTCAATCTGACCTTCCACATCCTGCTAAAGCATTTCACAGCTCTTTATACCTCAGCTCATGGAATAATTCCTTCCTGGTGCATAACAGCCCAGATACCTCATTTAAGTGCAAGAGCTGCGGAATTATTTCCAGGGAAAGAGCAGATTCTTTTCCAGCTTCTCTGATCCAGTATTGAAACTGCTACCAAGGCTCAAAATTGTTCTGTGTAGAGACTGAGCTGTTTGCCCTCCCGCAGCTCCGGGCAGGGCAGCAACGTGGAGAACAGCTGAAAGTGCACAGAGTTTTTAAGTGTCTGGAACAGCGTCTTTGCTTGATTAAAGAAGTGTGTTCACGTTAATCATATCTTGTGCTTAATGAACTAACACAAATTGCATCAAGCAGTGACTCTTTTATGTAATGTGCTCGTTGATGACACAAACCTCTGCAAGAGGAACAGAGCCAAAGGTCCAGCTGAGGCACCCCCGTCCTCCTCCTGAGTGACAGGTCTTGGGTGCTTAAAATTAACACAGTGCTCCAAAGCTACCGCTAAAATACTCATTACTGAGTGCTACGCACCTTCTGATGAGGGGAAAGGCACAAACATTCAGGGAATCAGAGAAAAGCATAGACAAGAACGGTGCAAACAATGCAAAAATACCCATTTTATCAGCTTTTCTGCATTCATGCTGTAAATCCTCTCTGTAGTGGGGGGGGTTTACCTTGTAATGAAGCAGCTCCAACCAACTAGTGAGTCTTGGTTTTTATCCTGACCTTTCATCGTTTCTGGTAGATTCATTGCCAGTCTATTCCTGGCTCTGTTTCTGAGTCACAGCATGAATTTGGATACATTTATTTCACTTTCTCCATACCTCGGCTTCCTTTCAGCAACATTTAACAAGCTGAAATCACTGATACGAGAGCAGGACTTTGAAATTCCTGGATAAAAGTAAGAGACCAGCTTCTGCTGTAAAAGATGACCAAATTTGTGAATGAATAAACCCAGGGTCAGATAACATATTGCAAATATATTTGTAAGAGATAATAGAGCATTTTTTTATAGAGCCATCAGAAAGCCAGACCTGGTCTTCTTGTAAATGGAAGCAACAGTCCATTTCTTTGGGCTCTGGGCCAGTTCATACAAAGGCTGACACATTATTAAAGCCAGAATAGGTCTATTTTCCATTTCTCAAGGCAGGCTTTTTCATTACCATATGTTTCTGCTTCTCCATCCAGCATTTTTTTTTTCCTGCAATGATCTGATATGGTCCTGCAATTTATTACTGAGTTCATCAGCTACAGAATCTGATCCTGAAAGGATGAGGGAGAATTTCTCATGCTTTTAGTTGCCTTTACACAGCTTTTTTTTTTTGCTTTTTTTTTTTGCTCTGTCACCCTGGACATTTGTTGCAGACCAGATTTTTGCTTGTTTATTTTTCCTCTGGTTTATTTTTCCACCTGGTTCTCTGAGACCAGAGCGAACCAGCTCAGTGAAACGTAAGGACCTGCAAGGTCTGACCAGCTGAATTCCTTATCCCAAATGAACGCTCAGCATTCAGAATCCTCATTCCCCAGTCTGCTGCTGTGGATGTGCCTAAAAACAATTGCCTGAGGATATTCTGGCTCTCATCTTTGCCTCAGGATCAAAAGCATCCAGTGGGCAAGGATTATCAATGAACACCAAGCTGCAGTGCTTTGTTTGCTCTCTCTTTATCAATTTTTTCTGCTTTTGCTGATGAAATTGCATTGATAAGGAGTAATGAGTCCTTTAGACACACATGACACTCTTATCCCCAGTGTCTTCTTTGCCTGGGCATGTGAGAAGTGTCAGGATACTGTGAGATTTTGCTGGTTTGCCTTTGGCTTGGAGGGAGGAGGTGGAATATTCTGCCTTATTAGAGCACTTTCCTCTCCTTGCACATCAGCAGTTTGTATTTGCTTAGTGCTGGAGCATCATCCCTCCCTCCTGGGTGCAGGACAGCCCCACCGACATGAAAACACAATGGTATAGCCCCTTTCCTGAGTGAGAACCCAGGAAATCCAACCTCACAGTCAAAATCCCTCCATGGCCAAGTAAAAGTGGTCAAGGGGAAGAGTTTTTCCACAGCTCACAGTTGCAGAGCGGAGCTGAAAGCACCTTCAGGGCTGAGCTACAAAGAAGGGAGGTTCATGAATCCTTTCGGATGGGAGTGGAGCACTCACAAGCAACTTGCTCCTGTAGCTTTTGCAGTTTTGCTGAAGTCCTCATAATTTTTCCAGGCGCTTCAGCTGCAGTGCAGCTCTTTCAGCTGGTCAGTGGCTGAAAAACAGCCTGATGGCAACATACCACGGTCCCTTGGTTTGCTGCAGGGAGGATTTTCTCCTTGTTACATTCTTGTAAAAAAAAAACAAAAGAAAGAATGATACTACACAATATTCCTAGATTTAGGGAGTCTGTCTGCCAATTCAGCTCAGCCTAAGCCAATCCAGCCTACCCATCCATATGCAAAGATATTCAGGAACCCACTTGAGAGCTGGAAAGTGAGAAAGCAATAATTTTCTGACCTGCAAAGATGTTGCTGTGAACAAGGTTAACTGAGAGGATTCATCTTCACCGAGCAATGTTTTACTCCCGAGGTTTTCAAGGCTGAGGACTGGGCTGCCTGGACACTGTATCATTTTTATCATGGCACTTCTTCATTTTTCGTTTTACTGTGAGCACTTGCCTCTTTTCCCTCCCTCTCTTTTAATTTTCAACGTTTTTTGTAAGTGGCCCTGATTTATTTGGCCTCTCTCCCGCCCCTCCTCTCTGCTTAACTCTCCATAGGAAGAGAAAATTCAAAGTAATGGAGCTGCTTCTACCCTGGACAGGAGGGTTGTGCAGGCAAAACTGGTGATTTGGAAGAGCTCAGATGCCTTGGTAACAGAGGCCACAAAGGCTTTCAGAGAGATATCAGAGCTGTCATTTGATTTTCACTCCCTGTTCCATGCACAACCTTTGGCAAGGGCTGCCTTTGAATTTCCATGTCAGGAAACCCCAATTTTACGTGCCCATGGTTGTGTTTGTTGCTCTAAGATTGCACATGTTCAAATTACCAGGTACTGCAATAATCATAAGGCTTAATTTTCTTCCAAATAAGCAAAACTGACAACCTGATCAAATCCAGTGATTTCCATAGGAACTGATGGTTCTTCAAAACAAATCTAAGGGGTAAATTCCGTGTGGGCTGGGATTCCACTGGGAGCTCAGGCACAGCATCTTTCATCCGGGATAAAAACGCTCTCAGACCTTCAAGGCTTTTACTGCTTTCTGTTTGCACAGGAAGGGGATAAGAATGACTGTAAGGAAACTAAAACGGCTCAGAACAGAGAGCCGATCCTACATCAAACTCTTTGTTCTGAACCCTTGGCTGATTAGACAGTTTGACTATTTAACCCCTTCCAGTTTCATTACTCCTCACCCCAAAGAGATTTTCTGCTGAGGATGCAATGAGTTGCAGTATTGCCAATGCTATTCCCTATTCCTAGTTTTAGGGACCAAGATTTTTGGCTGCCTGCCTGCTCCAAGTGCTCAAAGAGCGTTCTAATAACAAACTGAGTTTTAAAAATTAAATTTCAAAGAGGTTTGTATGTGGAACAGTAAGTGATTTTAAAAGTCACTTGCCTTGAATTGGTTTGCCCACTCCCCAGATTTTGCTGGGGACCTTCCCTCAGCTCCCCCACCCAGCCCTTACCTTTGTAGATGCTTTTCATACCAGGTCTGGCAGTGTTCCTGTGGCTGATACCTGAATCCCTCTGGAGGATGGATTTGTTTTATTGTATTTATTGCTCTAGCAATAAACAGAAGAGTCCCATCCCTGTCTCACATCCCCCCCACCCTCTGGGATGGATGACCCGAACTCGGTGTAAATCCACAGCACCCTGGGCATTTACCCCTCCTCTGGGATTTTGGACAAGAGAGAGTTAAAAGAGCAGGACTGCAATTCCAGCCTTGCATGCGGATTCACTGCTTGGGCTAATTCCTGGGAATTGCACAGCACTAACCCAGGGATGAACCCAGCCTACAAACCATATGATGCCACGCTCTGTAAATCCCTCCTCGTGTTTCTTGCTCTGGCTCCACGTTATTTATTGCCTGGGCCAGCGAAGCAAGGAGCACTGTCACATGTTCCTGGTGTCTGAGGGCCTGCTTGGCTGCAATGGGAGCTCAAATATTAGCAGCTTTTAGCTGGAAGGGGAAGGAAGGCTCCATTTGCAGGACAGAAGGCATAATATTGAAATGATCCATCACAGCTGATGTACCCAGATGGCTTTATGAATGAGGGAGACGGGAAATGGATTGCCCAGTTCACCACATTTAAAGAAACGAAGCTGAGAAGTAAATCCTTGTGCTATTCGGTGCTGATTCCTGAGCAGGAGATGCACCTTCTCTGCTGCTCGGAAGCAAAGGAGAACAGAAATTAAAATTGAGGGTACAAAAGACTTCCTCATATTGTTTTGATTACAGCACAGTACAACTCGGATGAGGTTCTATGTTCTCATCTTGTTCTCATGAACAAGACAAAGACCAAGAAGGGATAGACAGAGAAAGAGTTAATCTTCAATACCTGAACTAACCCAGGCTCTGGGCTGACCTCAGCAGAGGGCAGGCTCTGGTCATGCTCCCTGCTATCCAGGGGACGTTTTCATGCATTCTCGTTTTCCTGAAATGACTCCAGAGAGCTGACAAAATGCTTTGAGATTCCTCTGGATGAAAGCTCTATGGAACCCTGGCAAAATTGTCATTACTGCCTTGTCATGCTTTATGTGCTTTTTAAGTAATTTCCTATTAAGGGCTCTGGTATTAAATAAAATTATACTAAGCACCATCGCAAGGTCACTCTATATATTTAATTCTTCACATTAAAATTCCTCATCTGCCATGTCTGTTGATTGGTTTGTCTGTTCAATTAGTTGCAATGGCTCTATGAGCTGGGATTCTGTTGTCTGTCAGCATGACAAATTAGCATATCCATAATGCAAACGGCAACCTCTTCTCTTTTAGGACACCCATCACACACAAATGTTAAGTGACAGACCCCATAATTACATGGCAATTGCTGTCTCCCCACTCCTGAGCTCCTGTTCTACATCCTTCTGTCTTGAACTATGTCAAAGAAATGTCTACAAATTGATTCCAGGTTGAAATCTGCTCTGGCTAATACAACTACAGAAAATACTCAGCTCCCTCCTCTCAGACTTCATTAAAGATCAGTGCATCACAGGTCACAGCCAGGTTAGGAATTGGGCATTGCTGTACTCCTGGCTCATGGCTATCAGCCCAAATCTTCTTGCTGGCACTGGCCAGGGTTCAGAAGCAAATACAGGAGAATAATAGCAGGAAATTACTGAATAATCGGGGCATGGGATAAGCATCTTCCTCAGCGCTGTCATTTGGATGCTGGCTGATAACCCGAGGCACAGTGCTGATACGGTGACAATAAACTCTGGAAGGAGCCCTATTCTCTCCACAGGGAGCAATGAACTGTCTGCCAGGACTCTGGAAGTGCAGGATGTGCCGATAACATCTCCAAACCGCTATTGGCTTCCTCGGAGAGGGAGCTGCTCTCCAGTGGAACTGGGAATTGTTAAGCTCGGTATTATTGCCATCATTTATCTAGCAAGGGAAAAGAATTACTCAGTTGTGTGAGAAAGGCCTACCACAGTGTTCCCTTCTGGCTTGAAATCACACACATGTATCAGCTGGGCTTCCTCTTGGTTTGGCACCTCCTGGTTCCATGGGGAGCTGGGAATTGTGAGATCTGTTAAAGGGACTGAGCTTCAACTCTGCACACCTGTGCAAAAATGAGGGCAGTGCTTATCTTGGTCACAGGCCCTCCATGAGGATCCTTTATTTAGCTAAATAATTAGCACTGGATCTTTCTTGTAGCCCAGAGTTACGCAGGTGGGTGAGTCTTAGGTTATTATTTCCATCACTTGAGATCATGAGCACTGTGGGGCTAACCCTCTTGTAGTAATTGCAGTCAGGTCAGGGGGGGTACGATGGTGGCACTGCCCCCGTGCCCAGCAGGTCTCTCTGAGCCTCCAGACCTTCTCAGGGGTTCCCCTTCTCCTGCCTTCAGTGCCCCTCTATTTCTGCTCACTCCTGGCTGGCTGATTCCTGAGCCTTTTCTCTTTTACTACAGAGGAAGCATTAAAGGAAAGAAAGAGATATTTGCACGTTTCTGTGTTGCCTGAGCTGGCTGAATTCCCCCAGCACAGAGGCGGGGGGGCAGTTGTGCAGATGCCTCTGCTTCCCCAGTGTTCCCTTCAGTGACTGCACTCGGTGCGTTTCCAGCACAGAGCCAAGGATTATTCCAGAGGAATTACAAGAGACAAGGCAACTCCGTCTCTGCAGAGAAAACAATTTCACAGAAGACTACACCAGGTTAGGATGGGAAGCAGGGACACAAAGGCAGTGAAAAAGCAGCTGATCACTCTTTGGCTTGCCAGGATGAAGAGCCAATTAGGGTAAAACCAGCATCCAGAGTATAAATATATATATATTTTTTTTTAAGGGACAGAAAGGCATGGAAGCGTGAGGTGATTTGATTCCACATAACTTTCTTTGCCAGCTTAATTACCATTGCATCCCCAGCCATCCCCTCCCTGGGCACTATTCTAATGCTGCTTCCCACTGGTCCCACAGAAAGGTTATTCTGCTCAGATGATGAAGGATGGGATGTGACTCGAAGGATGTGACTCACAGGACACACTACACAGGTACCTGGGGGAGCAGGAACTGCTACTAATTCCACAGCCAATTCTGGACAAAAATACCCATTCTTTGTACTTAAGGAGCCTCCTGACAGAAGGGATGGGTTTTGCTGTGATTTTGTAGAACTGAGATCAGCAGGAAACCAAACCACGCAGGTGGGAAACAAACAGCTGGACAAAAAGCGTCAGATATTTGACCAGTGCAAATATAATCCTTCTGAAATATCTTGCTTTTATAGGAGTGCTCAAAGCACAGGTTTGGAAAAATCTCTTTTTGATGGACTTGCCACTCAAGGCATGTGTGATAGATGCAGTTTAAATAGAGGTGCAAGTGCAAACCATTTCTTTTGACCTGAGGTAGCATCTGCAATTCAGAGGGCCCAAGACAGGGCTTATACCTCTATGCCATCATCCAAAGCCTGCACTCAGCTCCGAGGTGTCTCTCATTTATGCTTTGAGAACTCAGGCAGCTGGTTATCTGCAGGCTTCATTCACTCTCCAGAAAGTTCCTGAAGCAAAACTCAAATCCTAGACAGCATCCAGCTGCACAACAAGCAGGATGCACCAGCCTGCTCAGGGACAGGCACAGAGCACGGCTTGGTGGTGCTGCAGATGGGAAATGTGTGTTACACAAGTGTCAGCCTCCTCAAAGCTGACATGGAGCAGCATTTCCACTGCCTGTGCAGACTTAGCCTGATTTCTTTAAGTAGTTAATGCAGATAACTAGAAACACTCAGGTTAAATTCTCAGCACCTACTAATGGCTTAAAGAAGCCTCAAGTGAATAAAACCCCTCAGTGCTGGAAGGGGCACACGAGGAACAATTCAAGTGAAATCAATGCAGTGTGAAACACAAATACGAAATAAACCAGTATTTCTGTATGTTTTTTTCTCTCTTCTTTCTTTCTTCCTTTCATCTTATGAAGTGAAATACATTTGGAGAAGCACCTCACTTCCCTGGGGTTCCCACTGGATCCCAGTGCAATGATGTACAGCTGGAACACATTCCTTGAGTGTGTATACAGAGCACAAATTAAAGCTTGGAGATGGAAACCCACATGACAGCTGATGACCTACAACAACAGCGCTCAGGAAATGGAAAATGTGCAGGGACCTTTGGGAAATCTGTTTTCTTCCTGTGTTGCTTGTACTGCACCCTGCCCAGGGAGACTGATCTCAGATCCACTCTGTTCTATACAGGGAAGGCAATGCAACCTGGGGGACACAGTGCTATTTTCTATTGTGGAGAAAAGCTCTTTCCTCACCTCTGTCTGGGCCTGTTTGCCTCGTGCAAGTTAAACCTTCCTCAGATTTTCCATTTGGAAAATGAACATAATGACGCTGACCTTTACAGAGGTGGTTCACAGCAGGTGGACAGAAGGCGCAATCTAAAAGCTTGATCTCACTGCTGTAATACAAATAACGGCGGCAACAACAAGCCACTTTGTTTTCCTCCCTCCCTGACCTTTCTCCCACACACCTTTCATGCCAGACTCCCTCTTCTCAGCTCCTGCAGCTCATCAGTTCCTAGCCAGGCACACTGACAACCAAAATAAAACATTTCAACACATGCCATCTCTCTCTGCTCTCCCTTCCCACCACCCTTTCACTGCAGGAGGGGATGATCAATATTTGGAAGGTGCATCTCCCCCTCCCTCCCCGAGCTGTGACGTTCCCCGGCAAAGGGAAGGCTGTGCTGAGGCTCCAGCACACCATTGCTCAGGGCTGTGATTGATGGGCACTGTGCTGGGCACTGGGAGGAGATTGGTTTCGGGGGCTGATTGATAAAGTCTATCATGCAGCATGAAACGGCTGGGAAGAAAAATAATGGGCAGTCTGATTCTTTCCAGCAGTGAATATTTAGTGAGAAAAGCTAAGGGTTTGTTTGTTGGTTGGTGTTTTTTTTTTCCTGGTTAATTTGTAATTATAGAAACTTGGGTTTAGATGTGAATGTCATAAAGTCTCCCTTCGTTAAGCAGTGTTGTCTGGTTGGTTAATTAAGGCAAAGGGACATTTATGGGGTATCACAGGAAGCCACAGCCATTCCCGCTGGAGTGATGAGTGGACTGCTCAGCCAGTGCTGCTTGGCAAGGGCAGCGCCCAGGCAGAGATCCCAGGGAAGGAGTTCAGTGCCCTGGTAGCAAAACTGAATTAACGACTGGGATGGGAGACAGATAATGCTGGGATGGAGGTTTCACAGTGTTTTCATGTATATTTCATAGACCTGTTTGCTTTTTGATGTTCGAAGCTCTTTGATTATTCTTTTTAATCCTTTTTCTAGAAGCTCTTAAGTGTCAGCTGCAGCCCCTGATTTCGACTTTTAGGCTGGAGCAGGTGAGCTGTTCTGCCACAGCCACACACACGAACCAGGGGACAAGAGATGACCTTTAACCATCGCTTAAATTTGTGACAGCAGCACATGAGGTTCTTGGATCTGTCCCTGGAGTCACCTCGAGTGTCTGCTGGGAGGGACTGGTGAGGGACTGGGAGGGAATGGGAGGGCCTGACTTTATGGAGCTGAGGGATGCAAACCGTTCCGGAGAAAACCTGCCAATGTTGTTCTCTCTTTCAAATTTACTTTCATTCTATAAAATTCTGCAGAGCGATTCTAACAATACAATGCCATCAATATTCCCTGTGCAGCGTCACAGGGGATTGCTCACCTGAAAGTGTCACTTCAAAGGTCTTCCAATTGCTCTTCTAATCCCCACTTTACACTCAGACATGAACTTGGCAATTAGAAGTGGAAACAGAATTTCTATGTTCACCCGGACAGGGTGAACTCGGAGCAAACAGGAACTCCCTAGCTGTGTTTCACTCAGCTTCAGACATGCAAAAGCAGGAAGAATTACCAAAATCAACAAGAAACCAATCTCTTTAATCCTGGAAATTTCTTTTTTTAAACAAGTTTAAATAATTGATACACTGTCAGAAGCAGCCTGAATCCATGGAGGGGAGATTAATATTACATGAGAATGCTTCTCCCTCTCTGTATGGGAAAGGATGGCAAAGTCATAAAACAAGTCCTTGGCACACTACAGTTGGCCTAGGGTGGGTAAAAGGCTGGTGAAATTGTTCTGGATTTTGGACACAATCTGAGCAGTGGTGTGGTGAGGAGGGAGGAGGTTTCTGACTCTGCCAACTTTGTTCTTACAGGAGAAAGAAACGAGGAAATAATGGAAACTAAAGGAAAGAGGAAAGAAACTGTCTGAAAATCTATATCGTGCAACCCTGAGCTTTATGGGCTCTCAGGCTTGGCAGAGTCCCCTGTGCCCTCTCTCCTGCTCTGCCCCACTTCCAGCTGACAAGTTTTTGCTTCCCTGCTCAGCCTTTTTCCATGTGTTGGGGTGAGAAGTGACCAGAACACACACCACAGTGGCCTCACCATGTCCCAGACCTGCTGGTCACAGACCTGTCGGTCGTGGCATTTCCAGCCAAGGGCTCCAGAGAGCCTTGTGGGAGTTTCCCAGGGCTGATCCTGCTCCAAGATGCTTTCTGGCTCCCTGAAACCAGGCAGATCTCAGGGAATGCTGTGCACTCACCTTGCCTGGGGCAAGGCTGGCAACACGTGCAGCCCCTAATGCAAAACGGCATTTACAGGGGAAAAGGGTGGCAGAAGTGTAGGCAGAGCGTGTTCCACCCTGCTAACACTTTGGTTTTTCACTCCTGTTAATTCCAATTAAGAAAGGCATTTATGTCCATACCTACAAAGGTATTTAGATGCTCAGATGCTGCCGAATTCAGCATCACTTTGTCACCTCTGTGAGTCTGGGTCTTGAGCCTTTTTCCTGCAGCATAATGCAATGTGCTTAATGCTGAGAAGGTCACTGTTCACATCAAAGTTGCTACGTTGCTCACCCTTTTATCAGTCATGACATAGCTCTGTCTTCATATATGGGCCTCATCACAGTAGTATCTGAAGCTTTTCATGTCAGTTAAAAGCCAGCAGCTCTGTCTTTGTCTCACTCTTATCTCCCATTCAGAAGAGGGATCATTATCTTCAATATACCTATAAAAATAAGTACTGTGACATTACTCAGGAAAAAAAGCAGTCTCTGTGACAGGTGGCAATGCCAGGTCACACTAGAAGTTCCAAAACTCAGAAATAAAAGGAAAGAAATTTATATCACTGAAAAATCCCAGGCTGACACTCAGGAGATGTGCTGGAATGGTGCCTTGAGCCTTGTGCCAGGGAGTGGGACTGTACCAAGGGTAGTGCTCCCCTTAGTAATTAATGTAAATAGGCAGAGTTTTATTAACCTGCCCCCTGAGGTACCTAATAAGGATCATCTCAGAGAAGAGAAGCAATAAGGAAATGAATAACAACTTACTCTGTTAGAGATGCATGATGATGATCAATACTACTTTGCACTGAAATGGCAGTTGGCACCCAAAAATCTCTAAAAAAAAAATAAAAAATAAAAGCAGTTAAGAACTCACACATCAACAGCCTCGTCTTTGGAGGCACTTTAGCATTATTAAATGCTTTATTCAGCTGGGGGACTTTCTGGGCTACAGGGAGAAGACAAGAGTTGCCCAAAGACACTCAACTCTCAGCTGACAGAGCTCCAAAGTCCAGTGATGGATGCCTGGGGAGGCCACTCTGCTCATACCATTTACCCAGGCCATCAGCTCCCAGTCTGAGATTGCCACATGGAGCCCATTGATTGTGCTGCTTCAGTGCTGCTCTTTTGAAGAACTGCAGATGAATTAGATGGCAGAACCAGCCTTGTGTTGGGTCTGATGGCTGTGACCAATCACTCTGAAAAGTGTCGCTCAGACAGGATTTCTCTTGGGCTGGGAGGCAATATCAGTGCCTTTAAAGGCACAGAAGGCACGTGGCATGGGCAGGGCAAGGCCAGCAGTGTGGGGCAGGGCTGTTGGAGTGACCTGGTGAATTATAATTGATACCAGAGGCAGCCACTGTGCTATATTTGATTTAGCACATCCCTGCCTGCTGGGGGACAACCTCCTCCATCACGCTTGGAGATTGCTGGGGGTCTCTGCAAACATGTGATTCCTGCATTGCCATCAATCTCTTCCCAGGGAGGGTCTCAGCACGTGGAGAAACCAGCTCCCAGCTCAGACTGGACACACAGAACCTGCCACAGGTAACACAGACTGACATCACTGGGAAAGCCACTGGAATATTGGAGAGAGCCTTAAATTCTCCAGGAGCTGCTGAGCAAACTGTGCTTTGGGTGCAGCTCTGCACATGCCCTGAGAGCCCACCTGACACACAGCCACTAAACACACCATTCCTCTGGATGGCAGGGAGACAAGAGGAACATTATTATTTCCTGATCATTAACACCTTGAGTGGCTTGTTACAAGCTGAAACACTGCAGAAAAATACGAAATGGGTCAGGAACAGGGCACAAGTTCACTGTAAAAAATTTTGCACCCAGAGATTCATTCCAGGCCGTGTATTTTATGGGATGTCTTAAAGACACAAGGGCTGGTGCTGCAGACACGTTGTCTGCCCAAGTCTCTCTCTCATACACTGACAGTGCACACTTCAGACTGAAGATCAGCTTAAGTGCTGAAATAGCTCTTCTGGGACATATTTTTGACTGCGGAGTTTCCAGTGCTTACAGATGTACTGTCTCTGGCAATATTTGGTGCTTTTTGTAAAAAGCCTTAGTTCCCAGAGTCATTAGATCACCTGAGAAGCTCAGCTTTCAGGCAGCACAGCTTACAGACACAAGCTCGGGAGGTTTAAAGCTCTTCAGGTAAATACCAAAGCCCTGCTGCCTCTTCATCATCTCTTTTTTTTTTTTTTTTTTTTAATTTTAGTATTAATGGGAACAGATAAAAAGCCTGACTCATGATTTTTCAACACTTCAGGTTAGCAGATGCAAAGGTGCTTCTCACATTCTGGCATGTGCTTGTTAAATGCCTTGATTAATAGCAGCTCATGGGTGTAAGGCAGGGAAAGACTTTGAAGCAACCATTTGCAGCCAAAAATGGATGCCTGGCTGTCCTGAAGTAGCACTGAAGTCACACACACTGAAAATTCTGCAACTCTGATAGGAGAATAATTGCCTGCTCTCTCAGTACTAATATATTTTTGGTTTCTGGTTGGCTGCATTTGCATCTGGCTTTGCAGACTGCCTTCCCCTGAAGCGCCTTTATCGGATTTGCTTGCTCTCATGACTTACTGCATTTTTAAAAAAACTAAGTTCTAAATAACTCAGATAAGCCTCAGGATGGCTGAGTTTGCTGGAGGTACAGACAGGAGCGTGGGGTAGATCCAGAGAGGCCAGGTGTGACATGAAGAACCCGGAATCCACTGCAGGCTGAGAGATACATCACTGGAAGTGCTGGAGCTGCTCTTCCCTTCCTTGCAGACCAGCCACAGAGCCCCGAGCACAACCAGAGCCCACGGCACAAACGCTATAAATAACAGTAATGGGGCCACTGCTGGTGACATCAGAGCAGAAATTAGTGAGACTGGCAACGGCAAAGCAGCAGCAAACCGAAATATTTTCACCCCAGTGCTTTCTGGAAACGGTCTTTTATCTCAGAGGCTGAGTCAGAGGCAAGGAAGGGGGCAGAGGAGTCGCCCCCACTCAGCCCGCTCTTGTGGGGCTGTCACTTCTGCCTCGCTGCGGGACAGGAGGGATTTCTGGGAGCCAGCTCTGACCCCCCACCTCACACTACAGCAGTTTGCATTTGATGATGAGGTATATATTCAGAAAAAAAGTGGTTTCTGTGGGTATTTTTCACTAGGCTGAGTCACACTGTGGGGCGTGCAGGAAACGGTGCCAGGCTTTAATAAATGCAGTGTCACGACACCCCCTAAATGATATCTCCTCAATATAGCAGGCACTGCAATGCCTCCACCAGAGCCCCATCTCTGCAATTCCCACAGCACCTCCTGGGAAGGGACCACCCTCAATGTTGCTCTGTGCTGCTCCCAAACCAGGGCATCCTGTCCTGCATCTCCTGGTGGCAAGTGGAGCCAGGACAACCCACTCAGGACTTCTCAGCAAAAACCTCCAACAAAATCTTAGTAGCAAAAGCATTTTACTGCCAAGGTGTCATTCCGCTGGGATTAAAACTGCTCCCATCCTTTGGAGGGGTCCTCCTGAATGATATAGCCTGTGTAATAAAACAGTCTGTTAATTTTACAGCTGGAGTATAAGTATGACTTGTGTAAGAAAGCTCTTGGAAGCAAACCAGACTTCGTTGAAGTGGTCACGAGTGCCTCCAGCACATCCATGAAACAGCCAGAGAGCAAGGAAAGTGCAAACCGGGCAAGGAATGCTGCAATACAGAGCTCACTTCTGCACCGCCCCGAGGTGACAGGGATGCAGGCTTGGTTAGTCAAGGCAGACCAAAGTGGACAGGAGCTAAGGACGGCAGCACTCGAGCCAGCAGCTCATTTTCCAGGGTCTCAGGCAGGTTTCTGCTGACTCTACTGGGGGCTGTGCTGCTGCAGCTTGGATTTTTTTTTGGTGCCCAAGCTCTCCAGCACAAAGATAGCTCGAGTACATCCAGATGTGCTGCAGACACAGACCCCAGCTGCACTATCAGCATGGCTTTTAATAGCCCTGTCAGGAAGACAGAAGTGCTGACATGTAACTCCCACAGTCATCTGAGCCCCTCTGGGCGAGGTGATTTGCATCTCCTGAGTCCGATACTGGTTCTCACGTCAGGCTGCCAGTACAGGCCAAGAACTGGCACTCACAGTCACACCACACTCGGGTCAACCACACAGAAATGTGCTGCTTCTATATTGGCACAGGAGTGGCAGAGAGTGGAAATCCTCATTACCAGCCACACAGTGCCATTCCAAAAGGGATAGTGCCTGGCCCCAGGAGATGGCAGAAGCCACATTCGTGCCCTGTGTTCCCCTTGCAAAACTGCTCTGTAATGCCTCCAAAAGCAGCAGGAGAAGAAATGGGAATCCTGCAGAACACTTGTTTCTAATGACCCAGCAAATCCCGAGGCACTTTGTAAAAATAAATGACCAAGGGTTAATCAGCAACAGGTCCATTAATTGAATCAGCCATCAATCCTTTCTCTGGGAAGCTTTCATTGTTTTGAGGGGCAGCCTCAGCCTTTTGCAAAGCCACAGCTCCAAAATCCAAATTCTCTCCATTCTTGGGCAGACTGACATTATTTTTGCTGCTTGTTCCTGACTCTGCCTCGTCCCTTTCTGCTGCAGTTCGAGCTGCTTGGCCACACCTTGGCAGAGCAGGAGAGCAAACATTCACCAGAGGCAGAGCAGGGCTGGCTCTGACCTTTCCTCTCAGCTGCTCCCAACAGCTGTCGAGCTGTTTGCTCAAGTCCCTGACAAGACATCTTGCCCTTTTCTCCAGCCTGAGCCTGGGTCATCAGGGATGAGACTCCTGTCTGCAGACAAAAGCCTGTTTTATTCTGTCCTGAGACAGAAGGCGACAGCATGAAATGCAACATCAGCAGAGCCCGATGTGCTGCTGGTGAAGGCCTGGGAGGTACCAGGGATGGCAAAAAAACACAAGCCCAGGACTTGGTATCACAAAAGGATGGCAAGGAGGGAGAGCTGTGAGGTTACTGTGTTAGCAGGAATAAATTAGGAAGTGCCAATTAAAAGTTATCAGCCTGTCATCTTGTATCCTTAATATCCTGCCTGGTATGTTTGACAGGGTCTTCAGGAGTTGCTCCAACCTACATTTGTAAACATAATCCCTGTCTTGGAGAGACTCCCATCCCATAAAACTAGGTAGGTAATGTTGGAAAAAGAGAGGCACTGGAAAATAAATGATTTCCCATCAGGTCAACAATAAAACCTATCCCTGTGGTCACTGCTGTCTTCATACTGCTCTGGCACAAAGAACAACAAAGGGTTATTCTTTTTTCAACTCTGAAGCAAAGACAGAACATGCAAATACATTCTCATTTCCAGGCATGTTCAGACACAGATTTGGATCCAAATGCATGCGGTCCAATGAACTCCTCTTTGCATTTCCCAAGCTAAGTTATATAGGTTCTGCAACAAGTACAAGGTCTCTGTTCACAAGTTAAACAGACTTTATTTTACTTTTATTCCCCCCAGTTTTATCTGCCTGCTGCTGTCCTTAGTGCTGGATTAATGGCTGCAATGTTTTGTGGTTGGTTTATGTAAATTGCTGGCAGCAAACAACAGTCATAATACACTTTGTTGCGATGAAATGCAGTTTGTAGTGAAATCTATTGTAGTTCAAATATAAATTAATTATAATCCCTTCTGCTGTAGTGAACCTTCATGTATAATTAACATTTACTGCTGGGGGAAAAGGGAAGGAAAAATCCCCATCTGAGTGTTTCAACGTCAGTGATAATTTCCACGTGCCTAATGTCTCTCCTAGGAAGGTGTATTATAGTTTACCTGTCCCCCAACACATGGCAAGTCACAGCTGCTTTCAGCTGGAGCCAAAAGAGCTGTCGCAGCATGAAGAAAACATGAGCAATTTCAGACCATGCTGTGTTCTGGTGTCCAGGAAATGTGGACAGCAGCACTTTGTCTGCCACATCCTTGGGGGAAGAGGGTGTTAGCAGATGCATCACTGCTGGTAAAGATGTACAACTCAGGAATGAGCGTCCAGGCTCAGCTGCTGGAATCCACATGGCAAGGAAAAGTCCAAACTTTTCCCCCAATCAGACACTTCCAGTCCAGCAGGGAGCTCAGCACACAGCTGCACTCTAAACTCTCGAACACAACACTCCCACCGGAGTCAAGTTGGCTCAACACGGCCAAATTCAGAGCTCAACCACCGTAATAACAGCACCGCAATTTACAGGCACTTCCTGTGGGGTGCCTCAAACACAACTGGCTATTGGCGGCTCAAGGACTTCAAAAACCAGGTGAGAACAGCTCTTGTGACAAGAGGAAAGAAATGGTGATGGCTCAGTGTCTGGATTTGTTCAGGGCACGGGTCAGCATAAACACCGAGAAGCCAAGGCTGGTAAATGAACATTTGGAGGATCCTTCCCCCTTACACCAAAGCCTCCTGCTCCCAATCTCTAATGAGAGTCAATTGCTGCTGATAAATTTTACATAATAGCTTTTTGCTTGTTCTGCAAATTAAGCAGAAAAATTGCCTATTAGAGGGAAAACTGGGGCGATTCTTAAAACTTGGTGTAACCTATTTAGCTACTTAGGTCAGATGCAGGGCAGAATCCAAAGTGTCCTTATTAATTTTCTGCAGGGAGCAGCACTTTGCTCTGCTGCAGCAATGTCTTGCTTCAGAGCCCCAGCGAGAGCTGATTTCAGGACCACATCAAAGCCGGCTGGGACCAGAGGGGCTGGATTAGCTCCTGTGCTGATCTCAGGGAACTGTCCTCCAGCACAGCACACTGCCCCCTTCCAAGCCCTTCCAACCATCTTCCTGCTTGCTGGCTGATGGGTCACCCACACAAAGGTATATTTATTTAAACCAGCAGCAAAGATGGGAAATGCCAGGCTTGAGTCTTGGAGCCTTTTTTTTTCAGCCAGGACCTGTCACAGCAGCTCATTGCTCTGCAGTGCCTTCTCCTGCCCTTCAGCAGCCACCCCCGCAGTGCCACGGACTGCACCAGGCTTACTGAACCCTGGAGCTGGAAAGCACAACCCCTGGCAGAACTAATCTTTTAGGGGATGTGAGCACCACCTCCTGACTCATCTCCATCTGGGGCCCAGGATGGCACCAGCTTTAACTTATTGCTGGGCTTGGCTGCCAACTGAAAGGGTTCAGGCTCAACCCCAACACTGGCAGATATTCATGCCTTGTTAAAAAAAATATCCCTCCCCAACCTTTCTTATAAATCACAGTTGTATATTCACTTTCCATCCACTCTCCAGATTACAAATTTGGCCCTGAGTCCTTCTTACTTTCTCCTAACTGGCTCGTTCTTCTCTCCCTACCCGAGCACCACAGGACATCCTCAGCTCCCACGTGTTTGAGAGGCCATAAAACACCAGCATGCCCTGGCAGTGCTGCAGTCTCCTCCAGCTCGAGAGGCTGAGCAGTGAACTGGCAGCTTTACCCTTCAGTGAGGTCAACACCCAACAGCTCCCTACTTTTCTTGCTCTGGAAGTGTCCAAGGCCAGGTTGGATGGGAAGGTCTAGTGGAAGGTGTCCCTGCCCACGGCAGGGGATGGGACTGGGTGAACTTCAAGGTCTCGTCCAACCCAAACCGTTCTGGGATTCAGTTTTGCCAATAATTTGGACCTTGTGTGTCCTGCCCGCCAGACCTAAACATGAACACACATTGTTCCACTACATTCCCGTGTTTGCATCCATCCTGCTGCCCTCCCCATCCCGTGCTCCTCCTCATCCTTATGAATAACCAAACACCGGAGATGCAGCTGAACTGAGAGCAGTTGTTTCCACCTCCTCCCCTACTTACTGTCCACGGGATTTAACAGCTCATTTCCCTGCTTCTGATACAGGTCCCCCGAGGTTTATTACCTGCAAGGGATCCTCACTTAAACCAGAGCTGTGCTTTTCTTGCTGCTCTCTCCCCGGGTGCCCGAGTGCTGCTGAAAACAATTCCAAGTGTCTCAGCTAATCAATGGTATCTCCCAGCCAATCTCATGCTCCTGACACGTGTGAGCCTTTTGCTTATCCTTCCCCAGCTGAGAAAGAATTACCCAGAAATTCCCTCAATCCACCTTGTGCTTCCAACACACAACCAAGGGAGAAAAAAAAGGTGGGGAAAAAATTAGGAGGAGGAGAGGGGAAAAAAAAAACAACAAGGAAAATATCAGCAAAGGTCGCCAGATCTAACCTTGATGTGCTTCAAAAGCTACTTGTCCTTCAAGAGCAGCATCCAGAAAGCACAAAAACCGAGTGGTATCTGGACCTGCATAACAACAGGACAGAGGCCCCTTGAGCATGAAGCTCAGGGCTCGAAGGGGGACACACACCGGGTTGGATTCTGAGCCTGTGCCAGTGCTCTGAAACAGCAGAGCCTCTTCCCTCTGCACACACACAGAAAGTCACTAAATAACCTCTGCTGGCCCCAAACAGCTGCTGCTCCTCGGAGGAAATGTTCTTAATAGACAGTGGAAGGGAGTGCCAGGAAAGGCTTTATTGACAGACACGTGCAGAGGGACTGACACACGTGACAAGTTTCTAAATTCTCTCGACCAAAGAAAACAGATTAGGAAAAAAAATTGGACCGTATTTTCGAAATTTTTCTTTTTCTTATATTAATCCCTTCTCTCTTCCATCACCAAGATCTTTTATTTTATAAATATGCCAAATTGTAATAGAATGGATAACCTTCTCCCCTGCTTCCTCCAAAACAAATCAATGTTTCATTCAACCTGAAACGCATATTTCCTTCTTTGTTTTCCCTCCACCCCTGGGAAAGTAACAAATGCTTCTTTCCCCTGAAGTGTGCTTTCTGCTTTTCAGCACGTTGCTGGGTATAAACGCTGATTATTTACACAGCTCTATTTATTACTCTTTTTTATTTTTTTTTTTGCCAGGGAAATCAATGCACAGCAAGGCCAACCTGTTGCCTGGTTAGGGAAGAGCTGCAGAGCAAGCTCCAGTGCCCCTGTGGAATGGCAGCGCTGCCTCCCATTCCAGCTGTGCCTCTCCCACACATCTGTATCCACCCCCCAATGATTTTGAAGCTTATTTGTGGCTCAAGGGCAGAAAATGCTCAGTATTTTCAGGGCATGTGGGAGACAAGCTGAGCTTTCACAGTCAAAAATGGGTGTCTGTGGTTTGACAAGGTTTGAGCTAAAACCTTTTTCACTCTGATGTTTCCACCTCTGGCTAAGCAGAGAAGGAAGACACTTACGGTCATTCCCTCCTGCCCCATTCCCAGTTTTTCCACACCTATTGATTTATGCCTCTCCCGAGCCTATGGCAGAGCTCTGACAAGGCATTCCCAGTGCTCTCCAATGCTGCCTGAACAATCAGGTAATCAAAATCCCACAATTCACATCATATTTATGACCACCCCACACCTCAACCCTAAGTGGAGAGAGAAGCAGGAGAATTCCTGGCAGCCAGATCTGCTGATTACACAGGGCGTTACCAGAAGCAGCCTCAGATTTGTATCACTCTATGAATTAACTTGATCTGCATCAGATCCACACACACAAAACAATGACATTAAAGCAAGAACCAGAGCTTTGGAACACTCGACAAGAATGAGCTGACTACTTCATCCTAAGATTTAATTAAAATGGGCTTAGCCACTTTGTTTTATTTATTTTTTGACAGCCATCTTCCATTTTCTGCCTAAATACGATCTACTCCCATTTTTCAGTGCCATTGGAGGGTCAGTGACCAAAGTAGAGAAATAAAAATCACATGACTGAATTACTGCAGTTCCCAAACACTTAGGATTTTATTGCTAGCAGCTAACTGCCTTCAGAGAACATCTGCTTTCAGTTCCTACTGCAATCTCCATCCCAGGCTGGAGCTGTAACTGCTCCTAAGGAGCCCAGAGAGACAGGCCATAGCATTAAAGACTGACCTACTTCCATCAAAGTGTTATCACCTCTTCTCCTTTCCTCCCCTTCCATTCACCTTGCCTCTTGCAGCCTTCCCTTCCCAGAGTGGCTTGTTTCCCCCACGGATTTACACTTACCTGTGGCTGGTGGGGGAGGATAAACTGGAGGCTGAAGGGCACAGTAGGTTTGGAGTGACCTCACACCACCAACCCACAACTTCCAATCTAAACGTCTAATCTAATTTAAATCTAGTTTAGCCCTTCTCTCTCCTGAACTTACCAGAAGGAGCAGCAGAACTCCTTGGAAGTTTCAGAGAAGTCCTTAAGGGCAGAGACCTAACCCTCCCTGCCTTCACAGTGGGGATAGAAATCCTCGTGGGTTTCACTGAAAAGAAATCAGCTGCCCAATGTGTTTTTAGCCAAAACTCTCCCTGTCATCATTCTCTGAACAGACTGGCAATCTCCATGATGAAAGCAAAACACCTCCCAGGGCTGGAAAAGCATTCCAGCTATTCCCTCTTTTCATTCTGCATTATAAACCCAAACACTACCCAGCCAACTGGCAGCCACCTTTGCCGAGAGCAGCAAAGGCTTTTCTTTATTTAAAGGTTGTGAATGCAGAAAATAGAATGGCATTTCAGTATAGGATTCCTGACATAATGAGTGAACTGGCAGTAAATAAAAGACAAGATGAGAATCAATAGCTTCTAAAAGAGAAAAGGAACATCAAAGGAAGTGGAAGAATACAGAGAGGAAAAAGGTAAGAAACCTTACTTTTTTTTCTCACAGAAACTAAATTTGTAGGGGTTTGGGCTTAATCCAAGGCTGAAAGAAAATGACAGCACAGCTGTCAGTGGTTTCACCACCCTTTGGATCAGGTTCTCTGTTCTTTTATTCCAACTTCCTGCCCAAGCTTGTGAAATAATACATGTGATACCTTTGGAGAGGAACCACAGCAAATCCCCACTTTCGTCCCAAGTTATCAGCAAGCTCAGGCTGAGCAGGCTCAGCTGCCACTGAGGAGGCCCCTAAAACAGCAGTTCCCACATCTCAGCTCTGGATTCTTTCCTGACACCAACTACCTGTGGCACGGAGCAGTTCAGTGGTAATTGCAATTAAATGGAAGGTTTGCAATGAAAGCAAACACAGTAATGGAGTTAATTTTAGCAAACCACTAATGAGCAGTACACCAGCCTCCTTTTTTACCCTTATGACCAACCTCCTAATGTGCCTTCTCTTGCTTTATTGAAATCATTAACAACTAACCCGCTGTCCTCCTTTTGGAAAACACATTCCTTCCAGATTCTGCTCCACGGGGATCTGAAAGAGCTTTTCCAATCAACAATTCATTGAATGAAGTCTCCAGAAATCTGCTGTTGTGTTCCCATCCTGAGCTGACCTTGAGCTATTTAAACCTAGATGGATTTCAATTCCATGGTCCCACCAGATCCTCCTCCCCGCCCTCCACCTGGGATAAGAGAGGCTTTTCAGAACATGTTAGAGGAGGTCTGCTAAATGATGCATTGAAAAGAGCTGGAGGGAAAAACAACTTTATCATCTTGTGGCTTCAGCAGAAGGGGATGGGGTTCCTCAGTGCTTTAAAAGATAATGAAAAAATAAAAAAACCCAGGCAGAGAGAAATGCAAAAGGGAGAATTAATACTTTTTGATGGATGAATAAAACGGGTTCAACAGAGAGTAAGGTCCCAGGAGAGTCTTAGGCACTGCCTGTTCAGGTTAATGCAAATTCCATACTAGTATAACTTTTCCTTGGAATTTGAAAGGGTCCAGCTGCTGAGAGGACGTGCCATGAAGGAACAGGGGAGTGAGACCGTGGAGCAGTTGCTGCTCAGAATTTACATTCAGCGAGTCCAACAGCAAGAGCTCCCGTGACGGTCGAGGCTGCAGCTCATTCAGCGGTCCCTGTGCTGAGATTTAACACCTCCAATCTGGATTCTGCTGCAGATGTTTGTAGTGGCTGCAGTGGCTCGTGAATGTGGCATATCCTCCCAGCTGCTCAGCCTCCAAGCAGCAGCAGCATCCTCAGGGGCAGGTCTGGGCTGCTGGCAGAGCTCCAGGGAAGGGGCTCTGTAAATCTGGGAGTCCTCATCGTTTGTGCCGAGCAGCTTTCACAGGAATTCCTCTGAAACTACCGGCCCTGCCAGAGCACTGCCAGAAGAGCAATTTATCCACAAAGCATCAGCATCAGAAGGCTTGCCAAATGCCCCTCACAAGGTCACAGTGCCAGCTGGACTGTTTTGCTGCGAGAGGAGAAGGCACACAAAGCAGAAGCCAGAAAAGCTGTTCCATTTGCTTGCATTAAGGTTCATGATTCGCCTAACCCCGTGTGATGGATCACAGGAGGAGACAGGGAAAGGGAAAGGGAAAGGGAAAGGGAAAGGGAAAGGGAAAGGGAAAGGGAAAGGGAAAGGGGGAGGGAAAGGGAAAGGGGGAGGGAAAGGGAAAAGGGGACAAACCTTGCCAGCAGCACCTCCCTGCCCTGCTGAGCAGCCACCTCCTCCACCCTCAGAAACATGCAGGGACATTCCTTAAAAACGGCTGGCTCAGCATCTCTCAGTGGGACAAGTTTCCTTAGTTCAGACATTTCTCAAGTGCACCTTTACTCAGATCTTTGCCCTGATGCGAAAACAACCAGCAGAAGAACAGATTCTGTTCCTGCACCACCCTGTGTCTGGAGCTATTGAGTTTGCTTTAGAAATTTCAGGAATTAAATGCAAATATCCCAGGAAATCCCAAGCTAATGTAGAACCCTACCTCCAGCCCTCCAGGAGATGCTGGTTTCCACTGTTCTGAGTTGGTGTGCTTTTGTATTTGACAAATATTTATATAATAAGATATTAAAAGCCAAGTAACTGTGCAAGGAACGCTGAAAGTGCTGGGTACAGCGAGCCAAGCAGTGCCATTATCAACCTGCTTCTTTGTTTCCTTCCTGAAAACATAAGTATTTAAAATCTTTCTTTGTGGGCGTGAAAATTAAGGGACCAACACATTTGCAGAGCTCGCCCAGGCAGGAGCAGAGCAAACCCCTCTCACACAATTCAACACGATTATAGTTGAGCAGAATGAAAGGTTATAAATCCCTGCACGGCTGTGACAGTGCCTCTGAATCATACCCTGCCACAGCATGGATATGCCACAAAGCTTTGCCCACATACTACAATTTATCCTGCTGGCTCTGAAGTACTTCCAGAGCCCTGCCTGCTCAGCCCACACCTTTGCACCAGCAGCACATCTGCCTTGTGTTTGTTCCCATATTCCCTCTCACTCTCCACACCTTTTTCCTGGTTCCCTCGTGGTTTTGGGGTGTCCAATCCTACTCTGGCACAAAACACACAAAATTCCAGTGTTTTCCAGGTTCCCCCAATGTTTTCTTTGGCTGAGTATCCAGGTCAGTTTTTGAGGCTTTCCTTCTGTCATATAGTCCCGAAAAACCACATACCCAGGTAATTTTTTGATGCTTGCCTTCTGTCGTATAGTCCTGAAAAATCATATATTCAGGAAAGTTAGTGAGGTTTTCCTTCTGCCAGACAGTCCTTAAACCCCACATAATCAAGTAAGTTTTTAAGGGTTTCCTTCTATAAAATGGCCTTTTAAAACCACATACTCAGGTAAGTTTTTGAGGTTTTCCCTCTATAATATAGTCCCGAAAACCTACACTCTCAGGTCACCTTGTGAGGCTTTCCTTCTGCCATATAGTCCTTAAAAACCACATTGCTGACCACGGCCTGACAGGACAGTCCTCACAGCACACCCTCACCTTGCCCATGAGCTTGTTTTTATTTCTCATGCAGACAACCCTCCTCCACATCCGCATTCCACATGGCATCAGGCAATTAATTCCCGAAATCAATGACTCAAAGGCTGACACTTTGCTCAGAAACAGCAAAGCTCGCTGAGCCCGCACAGCTGCCAACACCCCCGGGGCAGCAGCCTCGGTTTCTGCCTTCTGCTCCCAGCCCTGTGCATGGCAAACAGCACCACGAAACAAGGCACAGCAGCTTAATAAGCAGTAATATTTCCAGAATAATACCAAATTATTGAGTATATGTCAAGAAGTGTTTGGACAATGATCAGGCACGTGGTGGGACTCTGCGCAGGGCTGAGCTCCCTCATGAGAAGACCCCCTCAGACTCCTCACAAACGCTCCCCTTCCCATTTTGGCCCCATGTCCCACACCTTTATCTGCCCCTGGAATGTCTTATCCAGGCTCAGGGCACGTCTGCCCTGCCAGGCTGCATGTCTGGAGTGCCCCGAAAGCTCTGGGGAAATAAGGATGCCATGAGGATGCTCCATAGAGGTGGCATTCCAGAACTGGGGATGGATGGAGCTATCAATCATGGTGCTATTTCTAATCAGCTGCACCCCGGCTAGTGAGCAAATGGCAGCTCATTTGCAAAGCTTTTGCTCAGTTCCCTCATTAGCATAAGTATTGTTTTCCATTATCCGTGGTGATTCACATTAAACTAATGGAAATTCATCTGTCATCTGAATATATCTCAGTAAAGGGCAACTGTGAATTCAATTAGTGACTATTTGCCCCTCTCTTAGAGCAGTTTGGGTTGGAAGGGACTTTAAAGACCATTTTGTTCCAACCCCCTGCCATGGGCAGGGACACCTCCCACCAGAGCAGCAATTTCAGGCACAGTTCCCCGTGGAAGTTGCCTGTTGGTGTGGTTTGAATCCTGCCTGATGTTCCTGCAGTAGAAGCAGAACTGTACCTGTTTCCTACATCCAAATTGAACTTGTAGGTGTCAACCTGACAGCATTAGTAATTCTGGCTCCCAACATAACTAGGACTGTTACCAAGACTCCTTGGCTTGTGATAAACAATGTCTTTTATCCTTACCCCGACTTGATCAGTTTGTCTGAAATAGTTTGTTTGAAATCCACGGCTGTTTAAGGCCAGCTTGGCTGATCTGAGATAGTTCTAGGTCAGCACCGAACACAGGAGAAGTATCTGTGAGCTGAGCCCTCTCTTTCACAAGCTACATTAACATCCACTTTCATGCCACATTTTTGGAGCTGTAGGAATCTAGTTCTGGAAAACCCCTCCACTGTGGGTCATGTTATTGCACAAAATTCCTCCCAGGTTTACATTATAACCCATTTATTCTTTATACAGGGCAGTTACATTCGCTGGTAAGTTGTTGTCATGGTTCTCCCAGTAGTGTTGTAGAATAGATCCTTTTCCTCCAGAAAGAGGAATTTAAATGCTGTCCTTTGTGGAATGCTGGGATTCTCCCAGATAGTATTTGCTGCTGAAATGCATGAGCAGGTCAGGCTGTGCTGGAGGTGATGACAGTGGAGTTGCCCGATACTTTCCCTTCTGGATGCTCTCAATTGCATGGGTTGGGAGCTGCAAGGATAAAGAGTCCAGCCAGTGCTTTCCTTCACCACAACCACCCAGGCTATAATTCTCCAGGGTGCAAACTCTATAAATCCCTTTTCACTGCTGGCATGTTAATGGCACTTGGGGAGATGTCACTTCAAAACTAAAATGAGCAATGACACACCGAGCAGCAGAAGGTAAATGGCTTTTAACAGGATAACTTGTCAGTTAAAGGCTAAATTATTTCCCTGCTGTCACTTCCCTTTACTCTGCTGGCTTGTGTTATTGGCTGTTACTGACAGTGGTTGAGAGGAGCGATGCCCTTGGCCCCGGGACATGCTGATTACCTTCTTAGCTCTATGTTTATGGTGGGATAACAGGCAGGGGGAGCTGAAATCGACTTCCCTCCTTTTCTCTGGGATACGTGGAAGTGACTTGCACAGCGAGATTTTCACTGGTTCCATGGCAGTGTCTTTCACTGACAGTCAGATGCTTGGAGTGTCCCCCGGAGAGGTTTGCCAGGGAATGAACCTTTCCTGAGTGTAGTTTGTGGTCCAAAGTCACTGTTTGGGCCTTCTAGTAAAAAAAAAAAAACCTATTTAGGCCTAAATACAGGTCTACTATTCCTGTAGGACTACTTTGGGGGCAAGACATATCCTCAAATACTCCTGTAGGACATCAGAATGGGAAAAGCACCCTTGAATTCTTGAGGATGGATGTTGGGGCTTAGAGATGGTGGTGACTGGAGTCCCTTGTGCTTGGTGCTGTATGAATATGTCTGATATTAAAGTAAATGCTGCTGCTTTAGAACTTTACTGGGAGGTTGAGGGGAAAATTTATGTGTGAAAGTCTGCACGAATTATGTGGGTGAGTCCTTATGTGAAGGTAAGTGGCAAAAGCAGCATTAGGTGCTATAAAACTGATGGAAACAAGAACGAGAACATTCTGAAAATAAATGTATTATTTATGCAGTGGTCTTAGCATTGAGAAGGCAATACCTTCTCAGCAGACTAATTGTTGTTAAGTAGCAGCAGAGGGGAAGAATTTAATCTCTGGGTTCTGCAAAAGCAGAACTCTCTGCTTTTACTCTGTGGGTCTGGTTCAAAAGCTGGCCCTGCAGAAATGGCCCTATGGTTCTGTTTGATTTTCTCCCTTCCAGATGCCTTGAGATCTGCAAATCAAGGCAGGCCTTTGCTATGTTACCATCCTCAGCAGTGAAGGTACTGCAGGGCAAAATGGGGTTTTATGTACACTTGCAAAGTTTTGTTGAGATTTAGGAGACTTCTTACTGCTCTCCTATATTTGAGCAAACCATGAAGTGGCAGTGAGTTAAAGGTACTAAAATCAGCCAGTATTTCCTTCAGGCTTTAGTGGATTTTATTTGGAGTTAGAGTAGGTAATGATGCCTCTGTTCTTACCCAGTTTAGTACTCGAATCTTTCATCCTTTCTTTCAAACGCCTTTGTGGGAGGCGGCTGAGAAAAAGCTCAGTAAATGAGTATCGTTATACAGCAAAGCCATTTAAAATGCTTTGAGTGTGTTTCTTGTGTCCTCCAAGAACCAAAGACCCCTGGCTAACAGAGTCCAGCTTAGGAACCTGAATCAAACAGGAGGGATTTGGAGTTATTTCAAACACTTGGAATGTGGCTGAAACCGTTCAAGTTCACAAGCAAACACATGGAAAACCAGATGGTTTCTTTGCAACAGAACCCTGAACATAACAGGAAAATAGAATTCGTTCCCCTCCCTCTTTTAGCTGGAGAAAAGAATCTTTAAAATGCCTTGCATGTGTGCTAAATAAATAAATTTAAAAATGAACCTTCTGGCCAATCACAGTTTAGCTACCCTGCAATTAAACAAATCCACAAACTGGCAACACATTTACATCTCATTAAGGGGAGGCAAATGCAGCAACTGCATGAAAATTTAGAAATTAGACACAATTACCATGTTGGCTGGAGGCAGGAAGGGGGAGCGTTATGGAGGGAGGTTTTTAAGAGAAGTTTGATGGTTCCTTAATTGGCTGCTGCCTCCCCAGTCCCACCCAGCCCTGCTGGTTAAATGAATTTCTCAAAGCACGATCCCCGATGCTCTGCCCGTCCCTGCAGTGCAGCAGCCCCGGGGAGATCATGAGCCACACACCTCGGGGCTGCTGCACCAGGGATGAGCCTCCCCTGGCCCTGGCACGGGAATTGCAGGGATGTGGCTCAGCCACCCCGCCCCTGGGGCTGTGCTCTGCTCTGCAGCTGCATCCACTCCCAGGTTCCGGGGGTTTATGCTTGGAATTGTAGTGCAGCTCTTGCCAAACAAAGGAAGGTGTTTTCCATCCCTTTCGATGGCTGGAACACTGGCTGACAGCAGCGGTGGTGGCTGCTGGTACAGACGTATTGCTTGGCTTTGTACAGCATCTTTCCTCCCTCCTTGTCTCCAGAACTTGCCCAGTTCTGCTTTATATTTGTTGAGAGGTACCACATTCCCTCCTCCTGAGGTGGTTCTATTTCTTAGAAACTGATGTAGTGGTAGGGGTTGGTTCCTTGAATAGGTACAAGCATTAATAACACAAATAACAAATGCTAATTCCTAGTTATGCACAGTCATGGGGATAAGGATCACCTCAGGCATCACTTCTGGGAGTAGGACCTGGCTTTTCCTGGGGCATGTTTAAACCACAGGATTCAGGAGCCTTTCCACAATAACATTAATTAGCTGTAATAATGTTGGTGGGAATTCCCACTGGGAGGTAGAAAGTCTTAGCAAATAAAACTACAATGTCCTTCAAGAGGAACAGTGAGATAGAAGGGAGTTTGGTGGTGCTGGATTTTTATTGTGGGCTATTTTTAAGCCTCTTGCACCGAGGCAGAGTTGGGTCTGTCTGTGGGTGCTGCTCCAAACTGTGCCTGTATTTCTGCAGAACTCCAAAAGCACCACGGGGTGTTCCAGACCATCCCAAACGAAAGGTTGCTGGGAATAAGTTAAGCCCACTCCAGGGAATCACAAAGGGGTGAGGAATGGGAAAAAGTCTGTTGCTGGCAATCAGCAGGTCCACTTTGCCCATGTGTTTAATGGCCCTATTAAATATAGCAAGTGTAAATCTTAGAGATTGCCTTGAAAAGGATTCAGCTGCTTCAAAAATGGAGCTGTATTTTGGATATATGACTTGTGCTTCAGATCCATAAATAAAAAGTTAGTATATCTTGAAGTTACAGGTAAAAGCTATTTAGGTGTTTCTCTGTATTTCTGGAATTGTGAGATCTCTGCCTTTCCTTTCCAAAACACCCTGGCCTTTCCCACAGTTTTCATGGCAAACCCCAAGCTGACACAATAGAAATAAGTGACATAAGGAATGAACAGAAAGTCCTACAGGCTGATTTAAACACTGCATAATATGCAACCTACACTATCTTTGGGGGGTTTTCCCCCTCAGTATTTCTTTGGGCATATTGTTGTGGGGTTTCTCCCCCCCCCCCCACTTAAATTCAGGCTCTGTGATAGCTCAGGTATCACCAGATCTGTCACTTTGCAGGGCACTGTGACACTGAGGAGAAGCTTTATCATTAACATAAGAATTGATGAACAGTGGTGAACTGGTGGATTGATTAGGAATTAATGACATTGTGTCCAGGGACTACTGATGAGGGGAGTAGGAGCCTGTGGGGAATTTATATGTTCTGCTGTAGATGAGGGACTGTGCTGTCAGTAATTCAGGGGACTGTAAGTGCAGCAGTGAACCAGTTCAGGGTTGAAGACAGTTCCCACAGCATTAATCATCAAACTGTCAGTGAGTTCAGTAGTATTTTACTCCTGAAGTGTGCATAGCCTTGGTATGAATAACTAATGTGGGTAAAGTGCATGGTTATAAGTGATGTGGGTGAGGTGCATGGTGATGACTGTGCTTTAGCTGAAATGTAGGGATATAAAGTTCTTTGAACCCCCCTTTGCTATCCCTGTCATATCCCCTGGCTCTTTTCTGCACAGCAGGATCACACTGGATAAAGGGAAGGTGTACAACCAGCCAGAGAAACGCCCTGGCCTGCTGCCACTGCTTTCTGTATCCCAGCCAAGTGCCCCAGTGCCTCTCTGCCTTCTGTGTGAAACCAGCCCTTTGCTTATTCATAAGGCAGCTCTCTAGGAAGGGTTAAACCAGGTGAAACCCCACGATGTGGCCCCTGCCCGTGGCTGGTTGGTTTTATTTGAAGTGTTCTGTGAAGATGCCTCGCTCAGGCAGTGAGAAGGGGGCTGCAATTCATCCCCCTCGTCCCTGAGCATGGATCACAACGTGTCGTGAGCAAGTGCTGATTTCTGAGCTCAGGAATAATTCATACAAATGTCTCCCAGCTTAGCCAAGAGAAGCAATTTCAGTGGGAACAGAATATAATCCATTTCGCCCTGGCATTGACAAAAGGGAAGGGCACCTGCTATTACTCTGATCTTTATTTTTTTTATTTTTTTTTTTGCAAATACTCAGACACTACGATGATATGTGGAAAGAGGAAATCTAAAGATAGATATAAAGGGTATAAATCAAAACCTCAGGTGGAGTCACATGCAGAGCCCACGGAAACTGCTTGCAGTCCTCGCTTCCTGATGGGGCAAACCAAGAGTTTTGTATACAAGCAAATCTGGGCAACTGTAAACATGAGATCAGGTTTTAATCTTTGGTCTCAGATGTCACAGTACAACTGCATTGTAAACCCTCTGCTTTTGGCAGCAGTGGGTATTGCTGAAGATGGATCATATATCTAAATTAATTGGAATGGGAGCATTTTCCTGGTCTTCTCTGAGCACTCCAGTGCCTTCCTTTTAGGAAGAAAGCAGCAATTACCTCCTTGCCACCTTATTTTTTCACAGAGTGAAACAAATGTTATGAAGTGGATCCAAGAAGGTGTAATTCTCTTGTGGATTCCATCTTTAACTTATTTGCAGTAATTGCCTGAGTAAGCCAGAATTTATCTGAAAGGCCCTGGTTTAGATAAATTCCTGCTGTGCCGGATGCTGTTTTATAAAGAGAGGGGGAGGAATGGTGAGAACAACAAATTAAATCTAATCTCATCTCCTGAAATATTTCATTACACAAACTCAATTTATTATGCAGAGCTGCCCTTTTAAACATGTGTGAGCTGGTGAGACGAGCAGGGCTGTACAAAGGGAAAGAATAAACAGAACAAACCAACAAATTCTTTCCAGAAGAAAACAACCAAAATTCTGTAATTTACTGCAGTAGCAGCTTGGAGGACTGCCCTAACCTTGCTGACACTTGGCACACTCAGGGGAAGGGATTCCCTTATAATTTGGGGTCCTTGTGGTGTCTTGTAACCCAGGAATCTTTGAAATCCTCTCATTCCCATACCTCAGATTAAGTGGGAAGTTGCTACAGTGTTTAGACCCTGTTCAACAGTGAATAACCAAGAGCCTGTGGCTCTGGAGTAATTCCTCTTTTGCTTGTTTGTGAAATGTCTTCATGAATAACAGTTTCTGAAACCCGAAGCTTATTATTGAGAGGCAGAATAAACTGGGCATCTACAGCCCCTGGTAAAGGTGTCATAGATCATTTGTGTACAAAGTGTTGTCTGCTGCTTGTTCCCCCAAACCCCTGGTTTGTGTGTCTGGGGATGAAAGAGCTAATTTGAAATGTTTCCCTTGTAAACCTACTCGTTTAATTGACCTTGGAGCTTTGCTGCCTTGGGTAACCCAAAAGCAAAGCTCCACCAAAGCCTGTGATCCCTTTCCCTCCCAACCATTGCTTTATTCCGTGAGCAAACGAGGTTTCTCCAAAGATGGTTCCAAATGAGTAGAGTTTATTTATGCATCCTTTTATCTCCCAGTTTTGAGCAGAGGTGAGAGGTTCTGTTTGGTAAGTGGTCTGGGAGCAGCTGTGGAACAATGGGGAAATAAATTCCATGCTGGAATCCAGCAGCCCCTCCAATCAATGTACTTTCCAATTAATTCCTCTGTATAAGCAGGACTTCTGAAAACAGTGTGCTGCTGTTAGCTCTGGCTTTAATTTATTTTGAAAAATGTGTAATTATCAAGCTGTGAGCAAATTGCCATTCCTTTCACCTGGCTCCTCTCAGAACTCATTGGCATTCCGAGGAGCCATTGATTAATGAGCAGAGCAGCAGAGGACAGGGATGATCCAAGGCAGCCACAGGCCACGGGCTGCATACAGCAGCAGGAATGCCTCAGCAGAAGGGATGCTGGGCCCTGTGGTGCGAATCTTATTTTCTTGATGGAGAAAAATGTTAAAACTCCACAGTCTTTGTGTGGGCCAAGGTCATTCTGTGCCTTGTACAATGCAGCAGTGAGTGGGAAGGGTGTAGCTCCTCCTGCACTGAAAAGGACTGGAGGTTTCTTCCTCTGTGCCGAGAGCTTTTTAGTCTCCCTTTCTCCCTTATCCACATTGTGGGACAAAGGGGAGCCTTCTATGTTGTTATGTCCAATGATGGCCTGTGCCTTTCTAGGTCTGTGTATTGTACCCATGAGGCTCATTCTCTGTTCCCGCTTCCAGAGGTTTATACGTGGCTGTTGTGCACCTTTTGATGTCCCAAAGTTCAGTTGAGAGTCAGCTGGGTAAGGGCCACTCAGCTGATGGATTTTGTTCCTTATCAGTACGAAAACTGTGCACCTTCTAAGTTTTCAGTGATTCAGTCTTTTCCTTCCAGCCTCCATCCCTGCCCTCACTCGGACGACAATCCAGAGTTCCATTCATCTGCACATGAGCTACTGAGCGTGAATTGCAGGAGCTGGGATGCACACAGGTGTTTCTCATGGAATGCTGGTTATTGTCACTTAAACACTCAGACGAGGCACTGATGGAGCAGAAGCAGCAGAGAGGAGTCCCTTTGCCTTGTCCTCTTCACCCGTGATTATCTCAGGTGTCACTTGCTGTGGGTTTGCTGAGCCCCTTTCCCAGCAAACAGAAGTCCAGAGCTGTGTGTTTATTTGCTGCCATGTGCTGGCTGTGAGGGTGATCTGATGGGATGTGATGTCTCCTCACTGCTGGCAGACACACACACCTTCAAATGCTTCTCTTAGAGCTCTCCCTCTTACTGGTAAGCTCAGAGCACCATTAAGCAAAACTGGACAAAAACTGTCCATCTTTTATAATCTCCCATTCACTATTTTCCCTTTGTTTTGGTTGTCTTGGGGTTGTTCATCTCTTTAGGGGGCCAGCAATTTTTTTGGTTATGTTTTTTGGATTTTTTTTAAACTTCTTTGGGCTAAACTGCAGAAGGACTGCACAGTAAGTCTTTGCTAGAATTCAGAGCTGTGCAGGATTAAACTGACATCCCTCTTACTTGTTGGGGACGTTATAGCTTCCTCTTTCTGCAAGAGTTAAGAATTGTGTGTAAATACAATCAGGTTGTGCCTTACCAGCCCTCCAGGCCGAGCAGGCTGTAAGCTGATACCATGAGAAGCAGAATATCAGCCCCAAAAGGGGACAAGTACTTTATTCTATGGAGTTTGCAATGAAGGAGAAAAAAGGAAAGCCTGCCATGTGAGCCCCAGCAGTTTCTTAAAACCCTGCTACAACCCATTTAACAAATTGTTTCTGCTCTATCTTCACCCTAGTTGTTCTTATTATTATGCCTGTTATCTGATGGTTATTTAATCTATATTTTGTAATTACTTCCCTTCTGTCTTTCACTCCAACATGCATTCATTTTCTTGTTGCACTAACGCAGTGACCTACATTATCCAAGCTGTAAAAGTCAATTATGCTGCCTGTGATTTTTCAAGTGGTGTTTAGCAAATGGGGCTTTGTACTATCCACCCGTTACCTGGTTCCTTCACAGAGCCAGGTTTTTTTTTTTTTAAGGCACCTCTTCAAATTTTCCCTGGAAATCCAGTTCCTTTTCCAGACCTGGATGCAAATTGCCCCACAACAGTGCTGGGAGGGAATAAGGAATGTCCAGCTCATATGGACAATATGGAGCATTGCATCAGCTGTCTGTTCCTCACTGTGATTTGGGAATATCTTGTTCCAAGTTACTGTGTCATGCTCTGTGCAGTTCTCAAACTGAGCCTGTGGATTTTGCATGTCTGACATTTAACACCCGGCTTTAACTTAAAACCACGTTTGCGGTGTTTGACAGCCAAGAGGTATCACTGTTACCACACGAATCCCAGACTCATCTGTACCCAGCAGGGGAACAATTCCCCAGGGATGGGTGGGTGGGGAGGATTGTTTGTTTTTTAATCAAGCCTCACTCATTAATGCCTGAAGCTTCCCTGCATATAGATGTTCACCCTTCAGCCTTTCCCAGGCTTCCTGTTACGATACTGAGATGTGAGCACGTTACAGATGAAGTTTGGAGCCCCTGCTAATAAGCTCTCCAAGCCCATGCTAATTTTGTAGTAGAAGAAAAGGAGGTATCAGAGGGAATTTGTTAGGCAGAGGTGCAATCATCCTAAAGCTCTGGCTCTTCCCTGGGATGAAGGCTGATTGCTTTATTACTTCCCATCAGCAGATGCTCGCAGCAGTGGCCCTGGGCAGCCCTTCTCACACCTGACACGTCCGTGGCACACGTGTCCTGATGCTGCAGTTTTGGGGATGATGTTTATAAGGGATGCCTCTTTCAGAGTTAAAAGTGGAAAATTCCTTGGGAGAATTTGTCCTTCCCTCATCGTTTGCGTTTTTCCCCCCTCCCTCACCTCCTTTTGCATTATCTGTACATGGTCTATATATAAAAAATTTATACTTGAGTAAGTGGTTTCTCTGCTGCTCAACAAGTACTCTAGCGAGGTTTTCCTGTTTCAAATGCAGGAAATGCGTGGCATTTTGTTCCTCAGGCATTTGGGTATGGATCTAGGTGGCATTTCCACCGCCACATTTGAGCCCAGCCTAAGTACCAACTGATTTAGCTTCCCTTTTGTTCCCCCTTACAATGCCTTCTGTTAAAAGCAGCTGTTATTCCTTCATTTAAGACAGAGAATTAAGGCAGAGGAAAATTACATGACTTGCCCGAGGTCATGAGCAGAACTCGGAGCAGAATGGAGGTCTCACAAGTCTAAGCTCAGTGGTTTAATTGCAAGCTGAGATCCAAAGGTGAACATTTGCATGTGATTTTTTTTCTGGGGGGGTGGAAGGTCTGAGGTTCTTGAGGGAGCATTCCAGGTGCTGAATCGAATGCTGGCTTTGCATCTGCCTCTGTTTTGATACCTGGGTTTTTCATTAGAGCAATTTCCAGAGTGGTTTGCAAACATGATTATTTTAGGAAGCTACAAATGAATATCAGAATAACCAGAAGGCCCCGGTGAAATCATGAGTAGAGCTGGGGCCTTAAAATAAATAAGTACACTTTAGCATCGTTTTTGAGCTTATGTTCTCCCTTGTAACCCTGTCAGTGCAGGAATGTGTGCCTGGGGCTGGGTAGCTGCAGACAACAGGGAAGATTTAATAGCTCGGCTGCAAATGTGAGAGCATCTTGTCACTGGCTTTCCACAGATTGGTTTGGATGCCTGTAAATGTCTGAATTGAAATCTGTGCTCGTTGGGAGGTGTGCAGCAATCAGTACCTCAGTGCTGTAAGCCCAGCTGGGAAGACAGACCTGTACAGGAGCTAACGCTACGGAAAAAAAGATCTCTATTTCAAGAAGCATACCAGAAAATTTGATTTCCCCTCAGCCCAATGTTTATAGACTGGTATTCTCTCCTCTACAGGAAGCCAATCTGAGCTTTCACAGGGCTCCTGCTGCAGGGAATCCACTGGCAAATTCATGCAAGGATTGTGCCGGCTAAAGGGCAGGTAGGGATGTAACTGGTTGTGCTGGTGGGACATGAGAGAAGGGAGAGAACGGCTCAGCAGGGAAGGAGGGACAAGTTGTTGTCATCGTCACTGCACTTCTAAAAACCCACGGGAAATGCTGCTGTCTGCTCTGAGCCACCTCAGGTGAACCAGGTGGTCTTTGCTGGATGGAGAGGGGACTTTCTGTGGCCTGTCGGGGGAAGGCAAGGAAAAGGCAATGCCAGAGTTCTGGAAGTTCCATATTTATGGACTCAGTGCTCCCACATTCCCCAGTACAGAGATGAGATAACTCTACCCCAAGCAGGAGTTTTTACCAAAGCAGTTTCATGCATATATTTATTTTTATTTGACCTGAGGATGGGAGAAAGTTGACTCACGGTGAAGAATCTCTAGGCCTCATTTTTTGGGATGAGGTTGGCAGTGTGTCCTTAAATCCCTGGGCACTCCACGTCCACACCTGGACTGCAGAACTGGTGTCCTCTGCAACGTGCCTCGTGTTCCTGCTCTCCTCGCTTGTTCTTTGGGATTCTCTGCCAAAGGAAAGCAGAAGGATGATAGGCAGCCAAGTTTTATCTCAGCAGTGGCAGCCAGGTTGCTTTTGGAGCGCGTTCTGGAAAAGCAGGACATATGTCCGTTCCCCCTGCTGTGGACAAAGCAGATATTCCCTCCATCCCGTGCAGACTCCCAGAAAGGCAAGTCCTTGTTACTGAGAGCAAAATCCTTATATGCCCTTCAGCAGGGGCAGGGAATTCTCTTCCAACAGGACCTGATCATGGCCAGAGGCTTGGATTCAGTTTTGAATCTCTGTGCCAATGCTGCAAGCTGATTCTTGAGTAGTAGTTAAAGGGAAGTTTTCAACCCACACCTGAGGGATACATACTTACTGCAAGATATTTGCTACTTTAGGCTGGGGCTCTTTCTTTTTACCTCAGATTAATTTTTCAGGGGAAAGATGCCCAGTGGCCCAGCAGAATAATTACATATTTTCTCCAAATCCTCCTGTATAAAAGAAAGGGAAAACTAGGTATGTTGCACCAGGAGAAAGATCCATGATTATAGCAGAGTTGTGCTTTTTGATGATGTAACTTGGTGAAAACAAAGGTTTCGACCGCAAACCTTCATGCTTTTTGTTCTGAAATTGCAACCTTGGAAAACTTTAATCAAAACCTGCTTATTGAGTAAAAGGCATTCAGCGAAGGAAAACAAAAAGGAGGAAAAGAAAATAAGGGAAACAAAATGAAGTATTTGAGCACTGGGAGGGGGCAAAGGGTGAATGGATTGCTGTTCCTGTAGGAGTTGCTGGATAAATAAATCATTAGGAGAACTCAGACTGTTCCCTCTGAACTTCCACAGCCTTTCCCAGTGTATTTTGGTCCTGGGCTGTTACTGATCCCAGAGGGAGCAGTTTGGCTTCTGCAAAGCTGTTTGCCTACAGGGTGAATGAGCACGAGGCATTTTCCCTCTGCTCTCACTGGGTAGGCATTCATTTCTATTTTTATGAGCATTGTTA
>JAWWEU010000068.1:3220618-3309720 GCA_035583155.1 Acropternis orthonyx | reverse complement strand
TATATAACAGTTGTGTAACTGATGTATTGCAATAAGCACTACACAGAAAGTGTAGCAGATGTGAGATCAAGGCGCTGGAAAATTAAACATGATGCCCCTTTTTGCACTGTCACATGAAAATACAACATTTTACCCATCTGTCCTGAGACTGGGGCAGATGCTTAACTAGAAGACCACATTCTTCATGTACTCTTATAGCAATACTATATGTTCTTGTTGAATTATTCATCTATTTCTTTGACTTACACTGGTCATCTTACCTCCTCTCAGAGGCTGCTGTTTCCCTGTTTGCTCATGTATTCCTCTTATCAACATAAAAAGCAGCATCCTTGTGAGAGCTGAAAAGAAACCTCCTCATGTTCTAAATTATTCTGGGTGTTCCAATAATTGATTGCTCAAAAAGGGATCCAGTTAAGGTTGTGTTGGTTCAGTTTGAAAGCTGGTGAGGTAACTCAGCAGAGCAAAAGGGTTTCTTTCATCAAGGTCTTCTCTGGAAGGATTAATAAATAAGACAGAGGAATAAGCTGTTATGATACACTGAATTTTCTTCCTAACTGCTTCCCCCATCTGCACAAAAGAAGAGCTACCAACAACTTCCAGAACCAGTATTAATGCTATTAATGCTATTCCTGTGTTTTCTGGAGGTAAAGGTTGGCTCCTCCAGGGCATCCTCCCTCCTCTCTTAGAAGCACTCACTCTTTTACAAGTGTGGATGGTGGGAAAGTTGACATAAAATGTGAAAAACCTGGTTCTCCATTCATATGATGTTCTGAAGTACCCATGGACTTTGTGCTGGGTGGGGAAGGAATTTCAGGTTGCTGACTGGGGCTTGTTCTTGTGCAGCCTGTAATAAAACAAGAGCCTCATTTCTGAGACTGTTGGGCAGGAGGGACTATATTTATACAGTGCCACCAAGACATTGTTACCAATCAAAATCAGTGCAGGCTGGCGCTTGTGTCTTTGGTAATAATAATAAAAAGAATAATTATGTGGATCTTTATTTCTGAAAAAACACCCCAAAACACCCCCAAAAAAGCTTCCATTACAAAAGCTAAATGAGACAAATAGCCCTGACAGAGCAAGAAGGCGATCTCACCAAATTGAACCCAGTCAATTTTAACATTCACAGCACTAGAGGCAATTTTAGGCAGTGTAAACGTAATGGAAAAAGCATATTCCTGAAGCTGACTTACAGAAGGCTGTGTTTGAGTCCTTAATGATGATAAATCAATGATCTAGAAAATAAAATGCCTCTCCTATTAACCAGGTGGGCACACAAATTCTTCTCAGACTTCGAGACGTAAGCACCCGAAGTTTTCAATTAGCGTTTCACGTCCCACTACCTTAAAATTATAAGTAATTAAATTGGAACACGGTGCAGGCACAGATATATAAACTATCTCTTGCTTTCTCTCCCTATAAAATAATGTCTGCCTGCTGATTGATACAATCCTTTAACTCAGCTGAGAGATTCTCTGCTACATCCTAAGAGATGCACTGAAGCAGAACTCTGAAAATTGAATTACAACCTTTGTATTGAGCCAAGGAGCAAAGTTGTGATTATGAGGTCTTGCCTCTCTATTTCTTCCCTCTGAACTCAACTTTCCCAGGGTTGGTTTTTTTTTTTTGTGCCTTGACAAGTTTCTCATCTCCAGTACCACTGAGTGCATGTCCTGTTATCTGCCAGGTGCGTTCTGCCTCTGAACCTCTGCAGGGCTGTGGCCAAACCAGAAGCAGAGAAAGGGGCAAGGAGGGACTTGGGAGAACTTGGGCTGGGTGGAAATTTGCATCTCAAAATAACAAATGAAAACTGAGCAGCTTAACCCTGTGCAGCCAGATTTGTCCACTGCCATGTTAGGAGAGCTAGTCAATTTAAATACTCTTTTGTCCCTTAAAAACTCTGAAATTTGGCAGATAAATTTTAAAACCACCAAGATTTTCCAAAGGTGTGCTACACACGTGTAATATTGGCTGTCTTAATCTGGCAGTGGCAAAGGACCCTCCTCATATCTAGAATGGAAAACAATACTGTGATTGGTTAGTCAATGTGATAGATTTGACCCGGTGCAAACCTGTGCAGATTCACAGATTTCAGAGCTGTCACTCCAGCTGCACCACCTAAAGGGTTTTCCTCTGATACAACTCAATTTCTGTGAAAACCTGAGAGTTCTGCAAGTTGCATTTCCTCCCCACAGCATCCCAGGGCGGTTTTAAGGTGGTTTTCCCCCCGGGTGTTTCCCTGCTTAGTGCAGTGGGAAAGGTGTTTGCTCATGGACAGTGTTTCTTCCGGGCAGGCTGTGTGCAAGAATCAGACACCAGAGGAGATGCAGAGCAAGCCCAGCTCCAGAAATTGTGGTTCTTTAAGCTGGAATTGTTGAGGCCTTGGTTTAAAACCTTAAGAGGAAAATCTCAGAGGTGACTGAAGAACAATTAAAGTTCTCTGGTAATGAGAGGGACAGCACTGTCTCACAGACATTCTCCAATTTCCAGCTCTGTAGTACATTTAAGCTCCCACATGTTTGATGATGTGAATGATTAAAGCAGGGTATAAAGTCACTTTTTATAATAGTGACTGTCATAACTCCACAGTTTCCTGTGTGTAATGGCAGTGGAATTACATCCCAGTTTTGTTTTCAAATACATAAATAACGCTTATCCTTATGACTAGAAGGTTAATTTCATGACAACATAACAGCCTTGGATGTTTTTCTTAATGAAGTGCTGTTAAACTCTAGATATTTAACTACATCATATTTATGTTGTAATTATTCCTACTTGTTTGGTACAATTCCAGTTGCATAAATTGTGGTGGTTTCAAATAGGCTCAAACAGAAGCATTGTGTACTGGAATTGCTGGGTGATTACAGGGTGATTATCTGGGTATGAATTATGGTCCAGGAGAACTTTTTCTCTTGTTTTGCCCTTTTTTTTTTAATTATTATTATTAACTGCCCCCCAAGGCTCCTGAATAGACTGCATGCCCTTGCCTTCCACCCTTAGGGCCTTCGAATACCAGGAGTGCAGAATCATGACTTCCTCTGGATTAATCCTCGTGGTTAATTGGCTTCAGCACCCAAGAGATCACAGAGCTGATGAGGTTTTTTCCTGGGGCTTTGGTGGCTTTGATTTTCTAACACAATACTGTCATTTTTCTTCTCCCAGGACACTTGCTGCATGTCTTTGCTTAAATGTACCTGTTTATGGGAATTCCTTGGGGATTTTGTTAGCTCTGCCTCCTGCCCCTCTCTCTTGCTTGACCAAGTTGTTGCAAATTTACTTGGAGACTCAAAGAGGCAGATTAAGACATAAAACCACAGTAAAAGCTTAAGTGTTGTTTTCATGGGGAACAAGGCTCAAACTCTGTGTATTTTCAATAAAGCTGTAGGCAGAAGAGTCCATTTATAGTGACTTTTATTGCCTGTTCTAAAACTTTATGCAACTTCAGGGAAAAAAAAAAAGTTCTAGTCTGACCCTGTACCAATTAGGATAATAGAATTACTAATGAAGTGAAAATATTTGCTCTAGTCCATGTGCTCAGAGAGATGTTCACAGGTAAATGCTCATTCCCTGCCTTTAAACTGGGATCTGTAGCTGCTTGATGGAATTTCAATAGGAAATACTTTATCTCCCCCACTTATTTTTTGACATAGATCAATGTCCTCTGAAACCTTCACAATTCCTCTTTAAACAGCCCTCCTTATCCTTCTGTTCATCTTTGGACAGACTGTTCCCTGTTCTGTGCCCTGTGGTGTTCAGAGCCTGCTGGAAAACTATTTCTGGGCATCTTGCAGGCTGTGAGTGCTGTGGCTGCGGAAAGAATTCCCTGTGTGCCTCCCAGATGCCTTCCCTACATGGACAGGCCTCCCTTTGTTCTGCAAACCTGCCCTTGGTGGCCTTGGGGGTTCTCTTTGTGCTGGTGTTGGAGGCCAGGAGATCACACGGGGCACGCACAACGCTGGGGCTGAATCCATGAAGATAACCTGAAACATCCCTCAATGTTGCACTATCTGTTTAATCCCAAGAACCTGCTAGTGGAATCATTTTTTATCCCCAAAATCTACCCAGTCACATTTTCAGAGGGCTGTCACTCCAAGCTTTGATGTTCTAATTCTGCACATCCAGGATCCTGAGGAAATAAAATGCTATTTTGGAAGCAGCCAGGCATGAAAAGCAAAAAGTTGTTGTATCTGAGCTATTAGAAGAGACCTAACGCAGCGAGCTGATAGTTCAGGGTGTTAACTCCTGACACTGTGCACAGAAACACATCCCGAATATCTGTGCTCTGAAGGGTTTTCACACGTGGTTGTGATTCACAGGACGTTTTGGAAAACTCCTTCTCCACTGCTGCTTCAGGGTTCTTCAGATATTTATCCTCTGACAGGCATTCCTTCTGTTCCCCAAGGGAACAGGACACTTCCCTCTTGGATTGTGGCAGCTTTGGCTCCTCTGTTACAGCTGCAGAGCTCAGGGGCTGCTCTAGATGCTCGAGATTAGGAATTGCCATCCTTACTCCTGTAAAACTGGTTTAAGCAACAGCTGAAATTTTTTTCATGCCAGAGAGAGAAAATTCTGTACCCTTTTTAATTTTTTTTTTTTTTTTTATTTTAAAACCAGAACAACACAAAAGAGCACACCTCATCCCACCTGAAATCCCCACACTGGTTGTGGAAGGAGGTTGGAACAATTAAAATGATAAGGTAGTCACCTCAGGGACCTGCTGAGACTAAGGAGTGATAAATGCCAGGTAATATCTCTAAAACAACAGACTTTTTGTAGTTTTTAATCAGTTTAGTAAAGGCAAGTGACTGTTAGGAACCAATGGAAAATGCCAAGGAAGAGAATACGTGCATGAGGTAGTGCTGACACGCGTTATGGATGGGTCATGTCACATTCAGGGACAATATCAGGAGAAAATACCAGAGGAAGATCCTCAATGGCACAAGGACAGTTGTAGGCAGTTGGGATTGCAAGGCTGTGAGGGCTGAGTGGTAGCTGGCCTTTCCTTGGGTTCGTGAAATTCCCCTTTAGTCCTTGAATTAGAAACAACAAAAAAACCCCTTACAGACGTGCACACACTCATTCCTTTCATCACCATTGAAGGGAATCTTTTATGTCTTTTAATGAGTCTTTCAAACCACACCTGTGCTTCTTGATTTCCTTGGCCTCGTAAGGGCAGAGCCAAGAGAGATATTGCAGCTTCAGTTCCACAAATAAGCCAGCAGTTCCTGTGGAATTCTTTTCCAAACAAGCATTTGTTTAATAATATCCTTATATTAATAAAACAAGCTAAAGTGGACAAACTGTGTAAAACCAGGAGGCGGGCGGTGGGTGCAGCAGAGGCACAGGAGAGGTGGGTGATACACCCCCAGCCGCTCTCCATCCCTGCTGCTTGGGTTTTCTCCCCAAAGGAAAGAAAGCTTCCAAAACCCTTTCCTGACAACCCCGCCTGCTGTGCTGGGGCTTTGTGGGATCACGAGGTCCCTGAGCCTTTTTTCCACTGGGAATTCCCACAGTGGGTTGGATTCTTTCCCCCCCAACCCCGCCCAAGGACAGGGATGTTTTCACACAGGCCATAGCAGGGCTGCCCTCCCCGAACCTGCCCTGTCTCTCATGTGTTAAATTTCATAAAATCAGCCACAACGTGTCTGTTTATACAGTTGGTGTATAAATACACCTCGATTTCCACGCAAGCACTCTTTATCCCCAGAGATTTAAGCCCCCTAAAAGAAATGCTATTCTTTGCCAGTGACACATAAGCATCAATTTAGAGAATTTTTCATAAACGGAGCCTTCCTCAGGGCAGCATTATTGATTTACTCTTGGCCTAGCACATGATCAGAAAAGGCTCCTCTCAAATTGGGAACCTCTGCTTTTCCTTTAACTTCATTATCAAGCCCCTCACTGTTCTGAGGTCTGTAATAAAGCAGCCCTACTTCTGCCAGAGATAAATTTTGTTTATGATCTGAGTTGTGTCTCTGATAATTGAGACCTGAACCCCAGAAAGTCATAAAAAGTTCCCTGTGGCCATGACGTTCCCTCGAGTTTGCTTTTCCCGCACTAATAACCCTCTCTTTCCCACGTTTTTCTTCTGTTAACCACAGCACATTGAATTATCCAGTCCCTGCAAGAAGCTCTAACACTCCTCCTGTATCTTATGTGTTGTTAGGACTGCATTTCATTAACTGCAATAAACCACCACGCCGTGTTTGCTGGAATAACAACACATTGGACAGGCAGAGATAAGCCCCTGTCAGGAAGTGTCTGTAAAGCACAAGCAATTCCAGTGTTTGTTCTTTATGTTTCTGGCGTTGTTGGGGGAATTTCAATCTTGTACCCTGCGAGTTGGAGCAGCGCTTGCTGTTGTTCTGTGGCACTGAGATAGCACCAGGGGGCTTCCGAGGGGAGCAGCGTCCTGCTCTGGGTGTGCCTGTGTGTGGTGCTGGCAGCAGGCAGGGACATCAGCCAAAGAAACCAGCTCAGAATTCAAAAAAAACCTCCAGCAGGGTGTGAGAGGGGGATGATAAAAACGTGGGGATCACTTGGAGAGGGGGATCCGAGAGCTCGACTGGTTCTGGTGCATGGTGATGCTGGAGCGAGAGTAATTCATAGTCATGGAATGGTTTGGGTTGGAAGGGATCTTAAAGGTCATCTTATTCCATCCCCCTGCTGTGTACAGGGACAGCTTTCACTATTCCAGGTTGCTCAGAGCTCCATCCAACCTGGCCTTGGACACTTCCAGGGGTGGAGCAGCCACAGCTTCTCTGGGCATCCTTTTCCAGGGCCTCCCCATCCTCACTGGGAACAATTTCTTCCCAATATCTAATGTAAACCTCCTCTCTCAGCTTTCAGCTATTCCCCCTTGTCCTTTTCAGTAGAGATTCATCCCACAACAAGCACAAAATTGAGACACAGAAATATGCAAACTGTTCAGCATTTCCTGAATTCAGGGTGAAACATTCCCAGTGTGTGAGTTCTGGAAGTTATTTGGAGCAAACAGAGACTTGCATGAGTTAAAGTGTGCTTCTGTTCCAGTCCACACTGGGTGAAGGGGAGCATAAGGCTACTAATGTGGAATAAATTCCACCTCAACTGAAGATTCTCCCTGCTCTTTCTGTAGTTTTTATTATTTGTTATTGTAGTGCATAAAGAGGGTTTAGCCCTGTGTTACTGTGCCAGTAACTGGGCAGAAAGGGAATGAGAGCACAGCTGTTGCCTCAAAGCATTTCTGTGTCAGTTCTCTTGTCCTCTCTCAAGACACAGATATTTACACTGAGTCAGGGGACCATTTTACCATTTAACACATTTTTCAAATCTCAGAAATACCTGTTTCCAGATGAATATATTGCTGCTGCTCCTGTGGCTTGGAATATGTTAGTGTCTCTTACCTGAGAGATTTGCATATTTATTAAATCATGTATTAAATCATCCCTTTATTTGCCACAGGAACAATGGAGTGAGTCTTATATTTTCCTGGAAAGTTTCATGAGGTTTAGGGGTTCTTCAGGGAATGCCTTTTCACCTGCTGCTGTGGAACTGAAGCTTTCAAGGTGCTTGTCCTCTCCTCCTGGTCTGTCTGGAGCGTCTCATGGAGCACCAGACAGTTCCTGGTGCAAAGCACGTGCCAGACCAGAACCAGCTGATGCTTCGTGTAAGACTCTTCTCTCCAGGGGATGAAAACATGACATTTCTCTGAGATTCTCTGTTACCCTCTCCTGGCTCCCCAGGCCTTCTGCCTTTGCTCTCAGCATTAATGGGATGTTGAGGACAAACCTCATACCACCTTTTTTTTCCCCCCCTCATATTCCAACCATGTAATCAGCTGGAGTTCTGCTTCAAAGGAGAGAACCAGAGAAAGACCAGCTGGTTTCTTGCTGCCAGCCCCTCTCTGGCAGGCTATTTGCTGCTGTTTGCCAGCATGGTTCCTGGGCACCCGCGGCCTCAGACTTTGAAGGAGCACAGCCTCTCTGAAATTGCTCCAGCTCCTTGTGGCATGGTTTGCATGATTTGTGCACTGGGATTTTCCTCAAGATTGAGAGTCACAGGTGATTCAAGCGTCCAGGGGGACCTCCAGGTTTAATCTCCTCTCCATCATCACGCTGCTTATCGAGCCAAAGTGTGTCTGTCAATCTGCCCTCCCGCCCCCTTTGGCTTTGCTCTCTGGCCCATTCCCTGGGGCACAGAGCAGTGTGGAGCAACACATATTTTGTGTGCTAATAAGCAAAAGAAAACCAGAAAAAAAGCAGCACCAACCTGTGCAATAATTTGTTGCAGCATGTGCTGTAACATTATTAGCTGATTCCTTTGGAAAATTACCACCAGGACAGCTTTGCTGACTTGCACATGTATAATGTATAAATGGAGCCATCAAAGTTTAATGCACCCTTAGCAATGTTCTTTCTTACGCTGCCTGTGACATGAGTTTCTCTTTTTTTTTTGTCTCAACAGTTTATCACACTCTGTGTGACACCAGTGCAATATAATGAAGTGCAACTCAGCCCTGCCTTCCACAGAGGGATTTTTTATTCCCTTGTTCACTTTCCCACCACGACGTACAAAACTCATTGATGGGGTCTTTTACATCCCCGGGTAGCCAGGCAGCCTCTCTGCATTTATCCTTAGCACTGCTTTGCCAAGGGTAAATGGTCTTCCCACATCCCCATAACTAAGATCCACAAGCCTTCCCTTTCCTTGCAAGCTTTCCTGATTACACACACACACAAGGAGCGTAGTCCCTGTCCTAAGGAGGTTTTGATTTAGACAGCCTGAACTGAGGACTGAAAAAATGAAATTGTTCCACACAACAATAGAAGAATTTTATTACTGGGGCCATTAGATCATATTTTGTCCAAATTTTTCTTAGTGTTAAAACAAGAGAATAAATCTGAACTGATGATATGTGGAGAGAAGTAGGAGTTTAACAGCAAAATAGGTGAGAGAAATACAAGACTCGACTCTATCTGCTTCCAATTTAGATCTCTGACAAAGCATTGCAGAAATCTGAGTACCGTTATTTAGTGACATGTTTGTCTTACAATCCGAAGCCAACGTGGCAGGTTAACCCTCAAAGGCACAGTCCTCCCTTTCCAGGAATTCATCCCTCCATCTCTGGAGTGCACACTGGCTTCTGTACACGCAGCGAAAAAAGGAGAGATGCACAAGGTTCAGTTTGGAGAGACAGTGGAAAATGGTGAGAGGATTTAGATACAACCTCAGGGAAACCTGCCTGAGAAATCTGTGGGTTTGCACCTCTTTTAGCCTGGAAATCAGTGATTCTGTGGTTTTACCTGTGAACTGAAATGGTAAGAGGATGAAATGTAAGGAGAAATAAAAATCAAGTGGCTGTATGAAAGGACATGTCTCAGCTTGGTGGCATCCAGAAGCCCTGTTGGATAACCAGGCTGTTTCCAGAGGGAGATCACAGCTCTCTGTGGGCTCTGTTGCTTTCCAAATCATCACTTTCAGCATAAAAATCTGGGATCACCAGCAGCTGACTGCCTAATTTTAGCTGTTTATCCTGTTAAATTAAATGCATTGCATTTAGCATCTTCCTGAAACATGATGTATGTGTCAACTTAGCCCAAAAAGAAAAAGTATTGACCCAACAGTGTAACATATCCAGCAGGAACTCCAGGCACTGTGATAATTATATTGAGATTTTGAGCCATGTAGTTTTGAACTAAACTAGTCATTGACTTCATAGATTTCTTTACTTTCTTCCCTCTTGCAAAGAATTATGTTCTGCTGCTACACTTTGTGTAATGCCAAGTTCCCTTATACTTTCAACTCCTGGGAGAGTTCACAGCATTACTAATTTTTTCTACAAGCCAGCAGGTTTTGACTTAATAAGGAGCAACAGTGTTTTCCAATGTGGATTTCTTCCAGGATAATCCTTTTCAGAATGGAAGCACAACATTTCCACGAGGCTGGGATACAGGTGCCTGTTGTCCCTGCCCTTCTCTGGCTGGAATCCTCCTGCTCTGTGCCACTGAACTCGTGAGTTTGCCAGCTCAGAGTGGGATTTTGGAAGCAAGAAGAGCTGAATTCTCTTCCTGCTGTTGCCTTGAAGTTCTAAGCCCAAGCAGGGGGGTGATCTGCATTGCTGGTGGGCACATTTCATGGTGCTCCTCTTAAATTTGTGTGAACCATTAGATTTTCAGGTTGGTTTAATTGTGTTTACTTCCATTTAGAGGCAACAGGAGGAATCTCTGCCCAGATTATTAAGGGGTGAGACTGCTGTGGAGGCTGGTTTGCACAGGGGACTTGATAACTAATCTGCTGGTGGGAAATAGCAAATCTTGGAGGCAGCAGCAGCAGCACAAAACTGTCCGTCAAGGGGAGTTAAGAGAGGAAAACTGGAGGACAAAATGATTCCTTTTTTAAGCAGACCCATCACTAAACCTGGATGAGGTTTGAGGGTCACCACCCAAGGGAAAACAGCTCTGTGGTGCAAGGAAACATCAACACCTCCGTGCTGTGAGAGCTGAGGGAAAGGCAAGCAGGAAAAAGCTTTCCTTCTCCTCTTTCCCCAGTGCCCATTATTCATTTCAAACATTAACCTTTTAGGGAAGTAGAAAACAATCACATACACTGGAAAGAAAAATTGGTTTGGTCTTTTCTGTAATGGCTTTCTCAGCTCCAAGAAAACGTGAAAGTTAATTTTAAAAACAAAGGAAGGCTGGGAGTAAGAGGAATGGGAGATGAGTTTTCTTCTTTCCTTCAGCACTTACTGGGCTACAGAAGGACTGGATCAAACTGAGAAGCACAAAGCTCTTGATTAATGGTAGAAGAGCAAACTTTTCCCTGAGGGGAGAAGAGTAAACTAAACTTATAAGGTGACAGAAAACAGTTCTTTCATTTTCAGGTTCCTTTTTACTGAGGTAAGTAACGGGCATAATCTTTGCTCTTAGTGTTGTCAGAGCACCTCTCCAGTCATCTCTTGCATATTTAGTAGCAGAAAGGAGGAGAAAAGGGTGAAAGTTATAGAACATGCCATTAATTACTGCTTACCCTTCTGTTTGGATGCCAGAAAGTGATGTATTTCTAATAGGTGTGCACCGCAGGCAAGGTACGAGCCTGAAGAAACACTCCCAGTGCTGGAACAAAAATTGTCAGCTAAAAAAACCCCCAAAACCCAACAAACCTACCTGTCAGGGGAAGTTTTATCAGAAGCCATATAAATTCAGTTTATGAGCTTTGTTTATGTCTTTGTTCACTTGCACTGATATGGTCCCAGGTTTCAGTTTAGGCAGGGGCTCTCAGGGCCTGGGAGATGCTCAGCACAAGCTGCAGCTGAGCAATGTCTGGGAGCATTAAATGCCATTAGAGGAGTGATCATGGGAGAAGGGAAGGGAAATAGAGGCAGCAGAAATCTGGGCCACGTGTCTTTCAGGAGACAGAAGCCTAATTTGAAATGGGTGGCATGGTTTGAAAAGAAATGCCAAGCTCCTTAATGATGCTTCTTGAGGTTGTGGGGGAGAAATCGTGATGCTTGTTTGGAATTTAACTGTGGTGATTTGGGCTTGGTTTGGAAAGTCTTGGTTTTGAGATGTTACCAGGTACAGGGGGAAGAAATTCACACCCCGTGTAAGGGAACAGAGCCAGGACAGTGCAAAGTAAACACAGAATAAGAGCATTTTCCTTAAGCTCTGAAATTACTCAGGTACCTCACAGTGCCTTTTGGACGCAATTGAAGTTTTCGGAATGCTGTTGGAGTGGCTTACACAGCAAACCAGCAGCCCTGAAAGAAATTGCATCCTTCCATTTCGTGGTTTACTTGTATAATCTGTTTCTTCTGTCCCAGGTTTGGGCTGACAACATCCAGGTGCTCCTGCAGAGAAAAAGCAGAGCAGTTTCTTGAGGGCTGGGATATCCCACCCCATCCCATCGGTGACAGGCTTCCTTCCCTCACACATCTTGAAGCAGCACAAAGGGCAGTAGGATGAGGAGTGGGTTGCAGACTGAAGTATGTCCACTGTTGTTTCCCATCCCTTACAAAGAGATGCTCATTCTGGGCAGGGATATTTCATTTGCTGATCCATGCACAGCCAGAAGTTCCCCTGGCACTCTTCTGACATTTCCTGTCATGTTTCACAGGTGCTGACATTTCGAGCAGTGGGTAGGAACATCCTTCTACCAGGAAAGCTGAAAAGAGTGCAAGAAGTCAAGACTTGTACCTTTTCATTTCTGAAACTTTTCACCAGACGTTTTCTGTTGCAATGAGATAAGTAGAGGGAGCCTTCCATTTAGGGTGATGAGCAGCTTTTCCCTTTGAAGCTGGCTCAGCTGCCAGAATTAGTCTGTGGGAAGGGAGGAAAAGAGTTATAAGTCGCACATTCAGCCAACAGCATAATTAAGCCAGGAGGACTGAACTGAATAACTAAGTCCATGGGTATGAGTAAGTGTCAAAAGATTTTTTTTTGTATGTGCTAGACATTGCTGGCCTCACTTTTTCAGTGTCCTATCCACTGCAAAAGGTGTAACTGATAATTGTCTCTTCTTGGAAACTCCAGATACACAGGAGGCTTCTTTGTCTGCTTTCAAAGCAGAAACCCTGATTTGTTGTCTGTTCTCACAAGCCAAGGGTTGCAAGAACTGGAGCTGCTCATGCCAAAGAGATGATCAGCAGCCTGTGCAACACTAAATACGCCCAGGAGAGGGGCATCTGGCAAAGGCTGGCAGCAGGGTCAGGCTGAAGCTACAGCTGAAGGGCAGACCAGCTCTGCACAGACTTAGTAAGTGCTGGAGATAAATACCTGTTTTGCCAAGAGATACCAACTTCAGATCATCCCTTCTCTTGTGTCAACAGAGCTGGTGCCACTTCTCCGTGGCAGCCAACACAAACAGTGCCAGTGCCCCCACCCCTGCCCAGCCTGGCACGGGCAGACAAGCCCATCAGTGTGTTCCTGCTCTCTTCACTTGTCACTGACAACTCCCTCCTTGTCTGGAGCAGCATTTCCACTGCTGCCTGTTCGTGTTTTATGAGCGTTGTTAAGTATTTAGTAGCGATCCTGAGTCCCTTTACACGCGTTCTGTGATTGTATTTCGACTTCAGTTCCGCACCAGGAGGTGGTGCAGTCTCATATAGGCTGGAGGCACGGGGAAATTCAGAGCAAGGCTGCTTTTAGGTGAGATTAGTTCCTGTCTTGCCTCTTTTCTCCCCAATTCCACAAGGACCTGCACCTGGAAGCACAAGAAAGCAGACTTTCTCATAAAGGCAAGGGGAATTGACTGAAACACGTATTTTGAGAGTCACAAGTTGCTTGTTGGTGGGTGTGAATGGCAGAGAGTTTATTCACAGAGCCTGTAGCGCAGAGCTCCAGTTCCATCCTTCTCTTGTTCTCACGTTGTATCAAATCTAGTATTACTCCTGCGCTCTCAAGCCCTGCTAATAAAGCCTGTGTTCTGCCTGGCTGGCTGTGCCAAAGGTCCCTGATGGACCAGGACCTCGAGCAGAGCCAGGAAAGGACTCTAAGCATGAGAAAGCAGGTGAAATAAATGGCCTTTTGTGTCTCCCTGCAGGTTTTCTCCTTGCCAATTTGCAGACCTATACAGCAAGTTCCTGTGCAGAGCTGGCTGGTGTAACTATGAGGATCTGTCAGGGAATGGAAGCATGTGTTTTGCTCAGTGCTCTGGAAACTCCACATTAGCTGTACCCTGGGATAAGCTTCACTGCTTTTTTGTGGTATAAAAACCCTCTTTTGCCTAGCAGTTGGCTTTTAGGAGACTTAATTATGTTAGTTTGCCCTGAAACTCTGGATTTGAGCAGCGTGCTGTGCCAAATCTTTCTGGCAGTCAGTATCAGGCAGACCAGATTTGCCCAGGCTTTTCCCTCTTGCCTCTTGTCCCATCATTTCTCACGTTCCTGGTTCTGTGCCCTCTGCAATTTGCTCCGTTTTACTCAGGGCAGCCTTTGTGCTCACTGGTGGCTCCTTTAGTTAGCACTTCATGTTCCTCAGCAACATTGATCCTGCTTTCCTTGTTAATATTTCCCCCTCTTTTGTAGTTCTCTCACAAGGGGATGCAAGAAATCCAGGAAAAGCCTGGTGCTTACTCCATCAAGCGTTAGAATATTCTGGCTAATTGAAAGAGGGGAAAAAAAATAATCAAATACTTTGCAGTTGCACTGCAGCAGAGCTCTGTTAAACAGGTGTATGATGTTCATAACTACTAGCTTTTCACAGTCACCACCATGCTGATTTTCTGCATTTCTAAAGCAGTTCCTGGTTTAAGCAGGCAGCATCAGTAATTGGGTTTGGGTTCCCCCCCCCAAGAGGTTTTTTTCTCAGAGATTCTGTTCACAAAGCAACAAGATGGCTATCAGGTGCTACAAGCTCCCACCCAAGAAAGGCATCCTGCTGGGTCTTTCTTCCATCAGAATATTTTCCATAAGAGTTAAGCAAAAGAATTTTAACAAGTTTAATATCTTGTTTGAGCAGTTAGGCAGGACAAATGTGTGCCAGGCAGGGAGGTTGCTCTTGCTCTGGAAATGCAGATTGGGTATTGCTAATGAGGGAGGGGAGGTGCCTGCTCACAGCAACGAGTCCTCAGCCTCCAGCAGCTTGGGATTCACGTGGCAGGTATTTTCTCCAGCTGCACAGTGGCCTTGCTTTTCTGTTAGTGTGCTAATGCTAGAAATAAAATGAACACTGATGTTTTCAAAAATCAGACAGCTCTGGGTATATTTTTATCCAAATTGTAGCTAAGAGCATTAAGACAACTGAGTTTTTTTATTGCCCACGTGAAGATAGGGGTGAAGGCAGGAGGTTGAAATGCATCTAAGAGCGCTCACGTTGTTAACTTCAGGTCATTTGAGGAGCCAAATCACACAGAACAAACCTATTCTAGGTTATTTTCCCTTCACCAAGAGGCTGAAACACTTACCTCAGACCTGCCCTTGATCCAGCTTAGCCAGTTAATTGATCAAAGCTGATTTGCTGTGATTTTCCCAGGAAAGGAGCGATAACACTATCTTTCAATCAGCTGAAACATGGGCCAGGCAAGAGATTTCAAATCACCAAAGCCTCGAGTTTGAGGTTTCACTGTTGTTCCCCAGAGTTTTTTCCTTCTGCAGTGGAGCTCTGGCTATTCCATCACCAGTGTTGCTTCTTTTCACAGAGAGCACAGTGAAAAACGATTTCCAACAAATATAAAGCAAAGTGCCCCTATTTATAAACCCAGTTTTCCAAATGGATCTCTGCAGGAAGCACTGCAGCAAATACCTGTGTTCCAATGCCTTCCCTTCAAAATAAAATTAAAAAAAAAAATCAACTTATATTTGAAGAATTGACAAAAAACCCACAAGTAACTACAGGAAATTCTCTTCTCAATAGAGAGAGAGGAGAAAAAGCAAAGCCATTTTCTAACAGCAAAGAGGGAAAGCTGTTCAATACTCCTCAGAGCCTTGAGACTTTTCTGGAACAGAGTCTGGTACCCACCTAGAGCATCTTACCGCCTCTTCAACAGGGAGGGTTTTGTTCACTTTACACTATTAAGGCACACCCAGAGCTCCAGCACTGAGCTGTTGCCTTGAATTGTGCAGTGAGACTGATTGTGAAGACTTTAAGTTAAAATCCAGGTTTCTAAAGGTATCCCAGAGCAGGGAAATGCTCAGCCTGATCAAACAGAGCAATAATCCTGACACAGACTGTCCCCTTCTGTGTGTGATTTTATATGACACATTACTGCCCGTGAGAGCCTCCTGAATTCAGGGCAAGTTGTGAGAGGGGAGTAACACATCACACTCCAGGAAGATAGAAATCTATCAAGGTTGTCTCAAAAAAATAAAATAAAAAAAAAAATCAAATCTAAGCAAATTTAAACCAACTTCCTTACCTGATAACTGGGGAAATCACAGGCCCTCGTTCTGTGATCTCCTTTGCTCAGGTCTATGTTGAGTATTGAGCACATTTTGTAAAATGAAAAGCAGGATTCCTGCTGAATTTTTAATGAGCTCTAATGGATGGACAAAGTGTTATCAGCTGTGCTCTGGAGACAATGGCAAAGGTAAGTGGGATGAAAGGAATGGGCTCAGTTCCTCCACCAGCAGAATCTGCTGCTTGGCAGCAGAAAGTTCATCTCAGGAACGCAGTTCAACTTTTCCACACTCAGAAAATACGACACAGATTCTGAGCTGGTTTATTTCCCTGACTTGCAAATTCCTTATGATTCAGTGCTCTCTTCTTCGAGGCCTCACTCAGTCAAGGTATGAAACCTGCCTTAGAAAACAAACACACACACACACACAACACCACTGCCTTAGGAAAAAAAAAAAAAACCCACAAAACCCAAAGCAATAAATTAAAAGGATCAATATATGGAACAAAAAAATACAGACACCTCCCTGCCTTAAAAAAGAGACTGACTCAATAAAATGTGGCACCTGGCACACCTTGCTGCCTTGCAAAAAACAAAAATAGAGCTTTGATACCTACAAAAAGAGAAGATGCCAATCTTTTGGGGGTGCATCTTCACTTTAAAAACTTCCTGGGACTTTTATTTGAGTTCTGGAGATTCCACAAAGGGAATGTTACCCTTCCAGGTCATTAGCAACCAAGGAATTCTTTCTGCATGAGAAGAGGCAGCACAGCAGATGGTGCTTCTGAGCACATGGTGAAAAACAGCTGCTTTCCTACTTATTTATTTCTTGGCTGGCACAGCCAACTGCTCTTGATTAAGGTAGAGGTGTAGAAAGAGATGCTAAAGCTATTTTTCAGGCCTAATTGTGTTAAAGAGAAGCTTTGAGGTGCACACCAAGCTCATCAAACACGGGGTTAGCAGGAACATCCAACAGTGATCAGCTGGTCTCCTCCTGTGAGCTGGGGATGCACCTGGAAGGATGAGGAACATCAAGGCTAAAGCTGAACTGTGGCTTCAGCAAAGCAAAGAGCTTAAGGAGAATGACCAGAAGGGAGAAACTCCTCATTCTTGTCTTTGTGGTCCAGCTGGGAATAGGATAAAACTTCTAACCAGTGTCCCAGAGCATCCTTCCTACTTCCCTCCCTTGAGCTGTAGTCAACACTTCATCTGAGGCAACAAAACCAGCTTTTATTGACTTACAGACACCAAAACATACACAAAGCCCGCACTAGGAGCAGCAAAACCAGAGCCCCTTATTTACCAACATCCCCCCACAACGCCCACCATTACCATTATGCACTTGTAAGCATCGAGAGTTTTTATAATCTACTTATTTAGGGTGATAACATTAATGCTACTAATACTTCTCTTGGACCATCAAGCAGAGAAAGTTATTAAAAGCAGGGGAAAGGGAGTCAAATAACGATAAGAAGCACCAGGAAGATACAAATTTGTACAGTGCATTTTTGCAGAGTTTCAAAAAGCAGAACTTGCAGACAAACCCCCGGTGAGAGCAGAGCAAAACCGGCCAAACAAACCTCACAAGTTGCTTGCTAAGGGAACAGAGAGACATTTAATTTCCCTATTTATCACTTCCACAGGGAATATCTTCTGTCACCCAGGGCTATAAGACAGCCAGAAAGGCACAGAAATAGTCTGAAGATGACAAAAAATAGTTTCCTCTCATTGTATGCAAGAAACACTTTCTCCACCAGTCTTTTTTTTATTTTTTTAAAGGATATCACACTGAGCACTTGATGGTCTCTCTCAGTCCACAGGAAGCCTCACTCTTGACTAGTCACTGCACCAGGCTTGACTTTAGTTTTTTTTTGATGGGGACTTGAGTTTCTTCAGCCACTTGCAGAGAGGGCTCGCTCTGCACCCCCTGTGGCTCGGTCTCTTGGGTACCACCGAGCTGCTTTGCCCTGTGCCCACATGCCCAGCTCCCATCTCCTGCTGCACAGGCAGGTCACTTGTTGTCACCTCTGTGTCTCCTTCACCTTGAGGAGCTGCTGCAGGTCTTTCTTGAGCTGGAGCACAAGTCTGTCCATCGGGATTTATCATTGCAGGGGGTCTGTTCCCAGCCCCCTCTGTCTGTTCTGCAGCAGGCTGAGCCTCCCCAAGCTCTTGCAGCTCTGAGGTTCTCACCACCACCTGTGCCACAGGCAGGGAACACGAGGCTGTCCCACTTTCTCTTCCCGAATCCTTGTTCTGCAGCCCTGGAGCAGCATCCTGTGCTTTCTCACCTGCGGGGTGGTTCACCCTGCACCACAACGCAGCCCCCCCAGCTGTCGGGGCGACGTGGAGATCCCGCGCTGGGGATTTCGGCTCATTTTTTAGCCTTTCAAACCTCCTGGACTTCCTACACCAATACCTCCTGTGGCTGATTTCATTCCCCATGATCAAGGTGTGGGACAACAATCCTGCCAACAGCCTCCTCCAGGGAGCCTTGGGGGTCTGGGATGCTGAATGGGTTTGGCCCAAACAGAGCCTTGACTTGGAAGCAGCGAGAGAGGCTCATTCCATCCTCCTTGCTGAGCTCAGAGACCACTCCTGTGCCAGTTGTCACACCTGCAGGACAGTAAGAAATCCATCAGAACCCACACCCAACCCTGTGTGAGAGCACAAAGTGCCTCCTTAAAAGAAAGATGAGATTCTCATTTTGTTCCAGAGGGGGTTGGCCTTGAGTCTCAGGATTTATCGCCTTTAAGCCACTCTTAGTTGAAGGCACAGTCTTTTACAGTCTTTTGATGTCACTAAGAGCATTTAGGAAGTCAGTTCCTCTCCACGACTCTCAGCCAATACTGCACTTTAGAGTTATTAGGTTATATTACCAAAGGAAATACTATTTAGGTCTCCTCTTGTTTCCTAGACCATTTATTAATTGCACAAAGAAGTTCACATTTAGCCAGGGAAGCCATTCGTAGGCCTGATAAGATACAGAAGGGAGGAGAAAGGAAAGGAAAAATATTTCCTTACTAAGAAAGGAGAAACATGTGGATTTCAGGCCCTTGGGTGATTCATTTCCAGTCATTAACTCACTTGTTAGAAACTACAGCAATGCCTTTGCTTCAAACTCCACTATTAATAAGGGGCAGTATATTCTGAATGCAGAAAAACATTTACCTCAGGTTATGTTTATGGAGTGCCTTTTTAAAACTACAGCATTGCTAGAAAACAAATTAAGCACTTTTGCAGGGAAAGAGCAGAAGAAAATTGTGTGGAAAAGGGAAAGAGGGACCTGCATAAAGCTCTATTAATTTCCTTTGAAATCTGTCATGCAGCTTGCTAAAGAGAGGCAAACACAATTTAAACTCATAATTAAATAGCAATAGAAGTGCCCAGTTTCTGGCAGGGAAACTAAACATTACTTAAACCATTTCCAGCATCACAACCCCTCAGCCTTTGTGCCTTGCTTGGGGTGAGAAGGTATTGCTCCCTAAGTAGGGCAGCAAACCACTTCCCCACAAGTCGCAGATCATTAGTTCCCTTAAAGTGCTGTTCCAGTCCAAATCCCGTGCCACTTTTTATGGCTAAATATTTAAAGTCAAAGAGAAGTGCCACACAACATGATCTGATTACGGATGGTTCTGCGGAAAGCTTAACAGAGAATAAGAGGAACTGCAGAAAAACAGATCTATAATGTAGGAATTGCAGTTTTTAAAGTGAAGCTAATGGATCCGGAGCAGTTTTGCTGCACTGTTTGAGCTGCTTTTATGGATGGAATCTGTAAAAGTGTGCGATTCCATGCTGGTTAGGCACTCACTTATAGGACTGCATGAACTTAATCACTTAAAACAACAGTCATAAGAAAGGAAAAGCAGGAAAAACTAACCCAGCCACGTCTACTGCGGGAGAAGCCCCAAAACACAATAATACAGAGAGATGCTGTTTGATACCAAAGCTGGAAAGAATTTAAAAATAAATGAATGTTTTGTCAGGTTGAGCTTTCAGAGTAAGCAATTGCTGTATCAGCAGCAAGGGGTTTGTGTAAATGAATATAGCAAGGAAATGTTCTGTGTCATTTTGGTAGACCAGCAAAATGCTAGAGCAGGAAAGGAAAATAGCAGCTTATTTCCTGCTGTACTTACATTTGCTTGTCATCACTGCAGAAATAGCCCAAAATAGGACAATTGGCAGATTCTATTGCTGTTGTCTCACAAGAGTTTTTATTTAGAGAGAGGCATAAAGATATAGATATTCATTACCCTAAATACAAAGACACCAGTTACTTTTTATATGGAGGAAAGTTATTTCCCCTTCCTCACTTGGCCATTTCCTACCATGAATGTTTCATTGCTTCTCTGTCAGACCCACATTCCAGGAATTCTGTTCAGAGCCATCTCAGACAGAAGAAATAATGAAGTTTGCTGGAATCAAAAAGCAGAGCTCTATCTCACTAGATAAGTCAAACAAGACTCCCAAAACACAGAGTGCAAATGTCCCTCCCTCCCAAAAAAACCCACCAAACACCCAAACTTGTGCCATGCAGTGCCCACACCACTCACTTCCAGAGGAAATGCCCCCAAGCAACTCCCAGCACAGCTTGGGATGGAGCAGCTGGACCTTAAATAGGGCAGGGCAAGAATTGTTTCCCAGCCAAACCTAATGATTTAATTAATGTGCCTTTACACCAGCTCTGCTGCCTTAAAGTCAAAGTTCAAGCTCCGTGTTTATGAAACATCTTAGAATGTTCACATCGTGGGGTTCTGTGCATTTAAATCTTACCTTCTTTTTTTGTCCCCAAAGTATTTACACAGAACTGAAGGGAAATGTGGGAGGGTCTGTCTTTCTGTGTATTGAGAGTAACAATCCAGGCTGGAGAGACTTTTGTCAAGGACATGGAGGGACAGGAGTGACAGAGAGTAGGGTGAGATGGGAGATTGGGAAGGAATCCTTCCCTGGGAGGGTGGGCAGGCCCTGGCACAGGCTGGGCAGAGAAGCTGTGGCTGCCCCATCCCTGGGAGTGCCCAAGGCCAGGTTGGAGAGAGCTTGGAGCACCCTGGGCTGGTGGGAGGTGTCCCTGCCCATGGCAGCAGGTGGGATGGGATGAGCTTTAAGGTCCCTTCCAACCCAAACCACTCTGGAATTCTGTGACTGGAGAGAAACACTCTGTGACAGGCTTCGGGATAAACGGCTCGTAGCTGAGGTGTTACAGGCTCAAGATGTTGCAGGACACGTTCCTCACACACAGGAAGAGATCTCAGGTGCCTTTCCTCTCCCGTGGGGTGCTGCTGGCTGCACATGTGGCACAGCTGGAGGGGAATTTGTGATCATACCTTCTCTCCGTCTGTCAGGAAGGGTGTTCTCACTGCCCTGTGTTTCAGGACTTAATTCGAACTTTCACATGGTTGTCAGACCACTGGCAGGTTCTGTGGCTTTAAATCTGGGCTTTTAGATGTTATGGAGAGAGAAATGTGGAAGGAAGCAAGGAAATTGCTGTGTTTCTGAAAGCCAGGAAGGGACAGAATAACTAAAGCAATGCAAAAATGCTTTGTATTGAACAAAAATATTGACCAACAGTTGCAGGCTTGGGTAAGGGAAGTGTTTCTTTCTTGACCAGCTGTTTTCAGAACTTTTTACTTAGTTGTGTAAGAGTTTGAACTGTTCAGGAGAAACATTTTTACTGTGATTAAGACGCTGATGACTTTCTAGACAGGTGATTCAAAAGGACGGGTAACAAATACTGAAGTTTCTGACATCACCAGCACAGAGCAGATGTTTGGCTCCTAAAAATTCCTGAGGTTTTAATGTCTCAAGTGTGGCCAGGTTATATTTTCATTTTTTGCTGAATGACAGGAAGTCTTAATTATAAAAGTTAAAAGCACAGATTCTTAACATCAGGAGCTAAGATTTTCAGAATGCCAAAAAAATCAGATTACAATCCAAGACAGTTTCTGTGACTTGGTCATGTTGCTTTACACTCACTTGCAGTGATTTGTCATCGATTTACTCGTCAAAGAATTTGCTGCTTATCATCTTAGGAGGGCAGCCTGGAGCCTGGGAACAGAGCTGAGTTATCCTCACACCACTGCATTACTAATAAATTCCCCACTTAGAACTTGCCTCAAAAGATGAGACAAAGAGCAGTAAAAGGTATAATTTGCCTTCACTCATCAGTGATAAAGAGTTTAGTGCCCGTGGAGTCAGGGATGTGGATGTGCTGTGCTGGATGGGACAACAGTTCTCATACAGAATGGTTTTTACCTCATCTAAGGGTAGGAAAAGGAGTTTAAAAACATTAAGGTGCGTTCATAACTTAAGCCTTGCTCTTATAGGAGCCACATTTGAAAGTTTAGCTCTTCATCTTTATTTTTATCAGCATCTAAATCCAGAAAGCCCGGTTAGTGTTCAAAGACTTACAAAGAAATCACCAGGAGACGAGCAGCTTTCCTTCTGAGGCCACTGATGTCAATATTCAGCATTTTAACCAAACACTTTTCAAGATGAAAAGGGCAAAAACATTAGTTCTGACATCAGAGCCAATGCAAACATCAGAAAAGAGGCAGAGTCTCTGCTGACATTGGCAATTAAAGCCATTAGAATTGCCAAAGCAAAACCTTCCCCATGTGCAGTTTTGGGTGGGTTAGACAAGGACAAGGCAAACCAGGACACCTTGAGTAAGGCTTGGCTTTGCACAGCTTGGGGCACATCTGAAAACCCCAAAAGGTGATGATCAAGGAAAGCATCAGAACTGGAATAGATATAATCTAAGAGGAATTGCAGCTGTTGTTTTCATGTACCAATGAACATCTTACACTGCAAACACTCAGTTCGGTGTAATTGAACACAGGGCACTGCAAAAACTTGCCCAAAATTCCTGCAGTGGGGCACGTGATGGAAGATTATTCCCCTCTGTTAGGATTGTTCTGAGAAAGGAAGGAAAAATTACTCCTATTTCAGAGCATGAGCAGAAATGTCCATGGCTCAGATTGTAGCTGTTTCCCAGATTTGCTAATTAGATTTAAATACTAAAACTCAAGTAAAAATGAAGTGCAACGTGGTGCCACATTCCTTCATGCAAATTGGTGATCACCTGGCAAGTGTTTAGGGATAATGTTTGTGAACCTAAGCCTGCAGTATTTTGGGGTGAAAACCGATCCCTGTCACCCACTTATTTCAGTGTGTCATGTAATTACCCCCTTTATTTTGACTCCAGATTAGCCACAGACCTTCAGCTTCCCCCAGGGGAATAAAAGTTGCTGAGTAACTCTTAACACAGTTCCCTGGTGAATTGTGAGATGCATTTACTAAACCACAAGTCCAAAATATCATTGTTGATCTGAATGATGCACAGAAGTTTTTATTGCCCTCTGCCAGCACTGCTTCTTCTTCCATGAGTTCCTCAGGCCTCCTTGCACTGGTAAAGAGGAGGCTGCAGGCACACTAATTATTAAATCTAAATTCTATGCAGCAAGGACATAATCTCCAGCCTAACAGCAGCAGCTTTGCTGGAGGCAACCAAACCCAGGGCAGCTTGTCAACATCATCAGCTGATGTGGGTGCCTCTGGGAGTCTGAGCAACAGCCAAGGGGAAGGAACATCTCTGTGTTATTTAAGTCAGGGGAGATGAGACATTTCTATGGCCCAGGTCTCCACTCAGATTTGGTCATAAGGAATAATATATTAAGTCTGGCTTAAGTCAGGAGGCTTGCAGCATGGCAGGCTGGTGCTTTGATTCAAAGCAAATCTTTTAAGGGTGCATACCATCTTCCTGATGTGATTAAGCCCATAAAGACAGTAAAACCAATCATCCTTTAAATAGATGCATAGCTATCAACATCCTCATATCCTGGCTTGCCTTTAACTATCATTTCTTTCCTCCTGTGAACACTCTTGGTACAGGATGCATGCAAGAACACAAGAGCTGGAAATGGTTTCCTCAGGGAGGATCTCACTCTCCTTCACATTGTAGTTTTCCAGCTGTCTAGTACAAATCATTAGTTCACTTGTAAATCCCCATGAGCTCCAGCAGAATAATTTGGTGTAAAACCCTAAAAGAAAGGAATCAGGTTGTAATATTTTTCTGCTTCCCTCCAGCACCACATCATCTGTAAACTCCATGAGAGCTGCACCACTAGTTTGACAGGGAAACTACAACCTGTATAATTAGAGATTAGCATTGGATATGCAGTTGCCTGAAATTTATTGATTATTTGCAGCAAAATGACCACTAGAAGCTTTTCTTGTTGCTTACAGTCTGGAGACAACTCCTTCCCAAGGCCTCCTGGCTGAGCTCCTCGACCTCCATTCAACAAGCCCCAACCAGAAAGCAATTGCCCATTAATAAAACAACATCTCATAGCAGTGAGTGTTAAAATGCTCCCATTTATTGATTCCAGTTGCAACAGAGACTTCACAGAGTGTTTCAACACCATCAGTGTCAAACAGTGACAGAGTGGGGTGTACAGACAAGTGTAATTAATACATCTGGATGTTTGTCAGAGACAACTTGACCCTGTGCAGACACACACTCTGAAGGCACAGCCCTGGCCAGGGTATACATGCACAGGGAGAAAAAAGGCAAATCATCTGCATAAATACACTTTTTGTACTGACATACACTTAGCTCATGCCCATACCCCCTCCCCAGGAGAGAATCAAGTGCCACTTGCAGAAGACAAGACACCAGCTTTAAGTTAAGTCTCATTTGTCAAAGCAGGCTTTACTAAAACCCTGTTTTCCAGGTCCCTTAGAATGCAAGGATCCATTGGCATCTTAGTCCCTTTAGATCAAGGCAGTGGATTCATCACTGGGCTGCAGACAAACCGTCTGTTGTTGCTGCTCCAGATTTCACGTGCTCTCTCAGTGCTCCTCTGGTTTTCTCCCCACTGCTAACTTGGATTTCCTCCTCCTCCTGCAGAGCAGCCTGGGTTCCTGCTTTTGAAGTCTGCCCACGGTCACAGACCTCAGCCTTTTCTTCAGCTTGCTCTGCTTCAGAAGCATTTTCTTTCATACCTTCATTAACAGGAACCTCTGTGTCTTGTCCCAGCTGGAGATCAGGTGGGGCTTGAGCATCTTCTGCAGCTCCCTGCCCATTTGTAATGCCCCCTCTGCTCTCAGGAGCCTTCAAAGGCAGCCCTGACTCCTCCACAGCACCAAGGGAGCCACCTGCCTTCCGCACAGGGGCTTCCCAATAAGCCTTCCCAACACAAGCTTCTTCTGAAGCACCCCCAGCTCCAGCCTCTTGCTCTGCACCAGCCAGCAGCTCAGACTCTGCTGTGGCAGCCTGAACCTCGCCAGGTCCACCCTGGACATCTGCAGACACGTGGACCTCCACCTCCACTGTGGTCTGGGTGAGAGGTGGCACTTCACGGTCCTCACCGCTGCCAGCAGGACACAGAACATCTCCAGGCCCGCTGCTCTCTTGGGGGCTTTGTCCTGCTTGGGCTTGTTTTGCCTCTTCAGAGAGCTCCACCTCTGTGTGAGGGTTGGCTTCAGGCTCCTGGGACACCTCAACACCTCCTGCATCTCCAGCAGCCACAGAGAGCGAGCCCTTGGTGTGCCGTGCCCTTGGAGGAGCAGCTGGCTTTGCTGTCCCCTCTTTGGATTCTCCTCCACAAGTGCCTGGCACCACCTTTGCAGCAGGAGGTTCAAGGCCTCTCGGAGTCCTTCCTATACGTGCAGAGTGAAAATGGTTCTCCCCAGTCCACGTCGAGGCATCACAGAACGTACGTGGAGTCCTCGCTGCCTTTCTGCCTTTGGCCTTATAAACAACTCTAGAAAACCCACAGGGCTTCTTGTTCTTGCCAAAAATCCCTCCCATTGCCAGAGATGGAAGGAGCAACTCCACCAAGTGCAGGAGCTCTGGCTCTTAACAAGGAAGGGGCTTCACACCTGCAAGACATGGATATTTATTAGCCTGTATCCGTTAGTCATTAAATTACCCATTAAGTCCAACTTTCACACAGCAGTAGGTGCAGAGCACTGTCAGAGATCACAAAAGTGAGCTGGACAGGTGGAATTGCACATGGTGGGTTCAGGGGAGGCACAGACACCTTTTAGGAAATAAGTGTGACAAAGAAGGGGAAAGAGAGACAACCTGTCAGTCAAACCAGACCACTCTGGAAAACAATTACAATTCAAGTCAAGGAAGTGTTTAGACTACCAGGAGGAGATGGGGCAGGAGGGAAGAAAAACAAGGCAGGCAGGAGAAGGTTACACATAAATTTAGAATTCACAAGACACAGCATGGTTTATTCCTTAATAACAACATTAAGAGAAGATTACAAGAGGCACAAGCAAAGCAAAAAGTAAAATAACACCTTCCAACACAGAACTAATTTGAGAACTGAGTAGCAAGGTCTGCCTCAAACACTTACACAAGTTAACAACAGCAAAATTACTTGTACTCAAAGAGGCCCAGGCTCTAAAACTGTGCACAAATTAAACCAAAGGACCCATCCCATAAAAACCAAACAGCAAGGCAGCCAGAGGCTTAGAGCACCCAAACCCCCTCCTTACCAGCACAGCTCCTACTGAACACCCAACACCTGCAAGGCAAAGCCCCAGGCTGGGCTTAAATAGCAGGAGGGGGTCACACTCAATCCCTTCCCCCTCTGACTCCCAGTGTCAGTTCCAGCAGTTCCCTTACACTATTTTCCATATTTCCCAGCCATTGGAAACACCCTGTGGTTGTACTTCTATGGGAAGTTGACACATGATTAACTTCATTGTGGCCATTTGATAATTGGCATTGAATGTTCAAAATAAAGCTATTTAATTAATACAGAGCAGTCATGGACAAGGAAAACTGACCACAGTGGCAGAATAAAAACTGTCCTGCAGGCTGTGTTTGGATAGTCCTTTAACTCACAGATGATGTTACTGACGTTGTGGTCTCCTGTGTTGTGTTATATTGGGCAGTTTGGGGTGAAAAATTATCCCCTTTCCCACTTCTGTGCCGTCTTCAACTGGTTGAGTCATGCAATTAGCTGTTTTACAGTGGTTGCAGATTATTTGAGTGTTTCCAGCCCCAGCTGATCACCCTGTGCTGGCATTGCCATCCCTGTATCTCCCTCCTTGTGTTTGCTGACTGGAAGTGAGTTGTAACATTAAATAGGTCACATGGGCAAAACACAAAAGCAAATATCCAGTAAAAACAAACTAATCCCGGCCAGGAGCATAAAGGCAGGTCCTAAATAGCCACTGCCAGCAGCACCATGGCTGTGGAATGGGGGGGAAAAAGCAAAAGGATCAAAATGGCTGGATTCCAGGCTTGTTTTCTTTGCATAAACCCCCCTCAAACCTATATTTTTTGATGCCAGATCTGGCTCAGCATCCTGCACTTTGCTGAGCTGCCGTGATTCCCTTAAAGCAGGAAACAAAGGAGGAGCATTTGGAGAGGTAATTCCATGTGTGCAGCCAGGCCTGGGACCAGAACATGCCAAGAGCCACGTCTTGCCTTTTAATGTGGTCCAGCATCTGTTCTGCACGATAACAAGCAGACTTTTGTGTCGTGGTGGTTCACCAAGGGCATATCCACACTGGCTCTGAGGGCTTCACTCAGGGTCTGCTGTGCTTTTACAACAGCTTGGCCAGCTTTTTTTTTTTTGGATACTTTGCTTTGGGCTTCAATGGAACTGAAATAGAGGCAGGTCGGGGGTTTTTTTGACTATTAGAAACTTCTCTGAAGTTAATCCGTGATTTTCACAGGTGAGGTACAAAGATGACACGCAGAGACTGTCACAGACCAGTGGCTGGAAAACTCCAGGGCTTTAGGGATATTGGTGCTTTGCAAAACAACATAACTGGAAGGAAATTGCACCCCCAGCTGCTCCTGGGTGGGTGAATGTCGGTCATTGCATCACACAAAGCTTTGCAAGTGTATTTTCCAAATCCTGCAAATGTGGCAGGTACTTATTTCAGTGCTTTGTACAGTGGGAAGGTGCTCAGTCGTCAGCTCATCACTGGGTAGTTGGAATATTTCTGAGATTTAAAGTGTAAACTTTCTTACCCTTGAATTATGGTGAAATACAGAGACACTCTAATAACAAAGTCCAACTATGACCCATTTGAAACAATCCTGAAAATCTCCTGCCTGTGAGATACTACAGGAAATGGCAATGTAACACACACAAGTGGGAGAAGGAGAATTTTACTGCCAGAGCAATCATATCTTCTTTCTTTACTCGGTTTAGTGTTTGTTCCCAAAGCCTTCTCCAATCTCTGCTACTTTGATATATTTAAAAAGGCTGTTCTAAAAAAAAAAAACATACACTTTCTTCTTTTGACAAATACAAAGAAATAATCACAGCCCTCAGAAGGAGCTTGGCTCAGATGTCAGCTCAGGATTGTGTTGCATGATGGAATGCTGCACAACAAGACCGTTACGACCCCTTTTAGATGGCATCATTGCCCATAAGGAGCAGGCTGCAGTCAGCTCAGGACATCACTCTTTGTGTGTTGAGGGTTTTTTTATTGCAGAGTTCAAGCTGCTCCATCTTCCTAGAACTGTCTCTTCCTTCCAACACACATGGCAGGGCCTCTTGGTACATTTGGTGTGGCACCTACATCCACTGGGTGATGTGCCCAGGGGCTCCCCTCCCTCAGCACAGAGCTGACAGTGCAGGAACAGGACAGGCTGGCTTTGAGAAACCTCCTCTTCCAAGAAGGGCTCTCCCCCCACCCCGAGCTCTGACCTGGCTGGGATGCCAGTGCTTTGCTTTTCCAGATGGTGCATGACGCCCTCCCCATCTCCAGGATGAGGAGCCACATGCCCAAGGCTCCAAATGGTTAAGAAACATTTTCTGTAGCACAGTTACTTCTTAGAATCTTCCTTAATTACGATATGAGCCCATGGACAGGCACTGATGTGATTGAGGCTGATTGCTCTCAGGATTCCTTACTCTTGCCTGCCTCAGGTTTTGGGGGAGGCTGGGAGAAGGACCAGCAGCTAACGCAGAGCCCTGCTGGACATCCCTCAGACATAAGCAGGGACAGGGAGGACTGGGGGATCTTTAGCAGAACAAATAAAGTGAAACAAGCAAGTTCAAGGAGATGAGCCTTCACGTAAATATGTTTATTTAATAGCTTCCCTCCTGTCAGGCCTGAGCAGCCCATTGTTTACTATTCACTGTAGGCACAGCCCACCTGAGCAACAAAGAGTTTATTGGCCTAGAGAGGCCTTTAAAAAGCAGAAAGTCTTAGAGACACCTATTTCTTTGCAGCTTGTGGACATGTAAGTGAAGGAAGATTTGTTTGGTAAGCCTTCCATATAGGATGCTTTGTCAGCCTAAGTGCAGTTGGAAGGACAGGAGTGAAGGTGTTAAAGAAGCCCATCCTTTTACCCAAGCAGTTTTCTGAAAGCATTTCCATCCCCAACATCACCTGTCTCAGCTCTCACCTCCTCAGCCTTCAGCTCTGTGCAGGCAAGACAAATGAAGAGCCACCAACATGATACTCTGTCTTGCAGTTTTTCCCTCAAGCACACTCTGATGCCCAAAAGAACTCCATCCTCCCACCCTCCCATCTGGGCACTTCACTGTGTGTAGTCAGAGTTTGGTCAAAAGGCTCCCTTGAAAAGGAGTCAGTCACTATTTCTCCTTTGAAGTGTAAAGAAAAGCACGGAGTAGTTTCAGTCATATTCTCTGCTCTCATTAATGCTCAACAATTAAAACACTCAGTCTGGGGTTTTGCCATGATCTTTAAAAATATAATTTATTGGTAGTATAAGGTTAGGAACATTAAAAGTCAGTAGATTTCAGCTGCATACACTGACATGCATTCTGATCAAAACTACATTTTTAACTTCTGCATAAAGTGTACAGATTACACAAACACTTCCACTGTTACAAGAGATACAAGGAACAAAACAGAATTAGTGTTTCATCATCTTCCTGTGAAAGTATTTGTTCAATATTGACAGCAAAGCAGGAACTATCAATTGTACAAGAGAATTATACAGGGAGGCAGTTCAAACATTTCATTATCCTGAGGTAGCAAGGGAAGAGGCTGTTTGGCTCCACAGAAAACATCTGACTGCATTAAATTAGAGAGGCATTTTCCTGCTCTGTTCCCAGACTCTTCAGACAAAGAGATGAAGCTTCACATCCCCACACCACACTGGGGGATGCAGTGCCCAACATCAGCTCAGTGAAAACACAGACAAAGGGAACCAGTTCTCCCCCAGTAAGGCGTGACCTCCTGAAAAACAGCTACTGAAAACACTGAGGAATACAACTATGACTAAACTGTAATTCAGGAGAATAACTGAAAAAACCTACTGCACACTTCACACATCTGTTTGGCAAGACTTTCTGAAGCCCAGGACACATCCTGAGGTCGGCAAGCTTGAGTTGGAGGCTTCCTGTGGCTGAAATTCCTGAAGGCAGGCACATCATCCTTGCCACTGAACAGACCTGACACCAAGCCGCTTGATCCTCAGGTGTCTCAAGCTTCAACATTTTCGCCCACTATTTTCCCACTACTCCCAAGCCCTTCAGACACCTGGAGTGGCACATTTAGGAACTCAGCTTCTTGCTTTGTGGGCACTGGAGCACAAGTTTCTGGTTCTTCTGGAAGATCTACTGTTTGCTGCATGATCCCTTGCTGTGGCTCTGCCTCACATTCCCTGCTCCTCCCATCTTCCAGCTCACAGAGGACCCCATGGCTGGGCTGGGCTAAGAGCTCCCCAAGCCCTGCAGGCTCTACACAGTGCAGGCTCTCCATCCCCTGTGCGGGTGGCACACAGGGCTGGCTCTCTTGCTGTAATGAGCAGTCAGGCAGTTGGTTTGCTGGCTCCAGAGATGCCCTTTCTGGACACAGGGGCACCCAAGACACAGCAGAGGTGGAGTACAGCCCAGCCACACCCCGCACTAGGACTTCTGAAGGATCCTGCACAGTCAGGACAGACAGTCTCTCTACCAGACAGGTAAGCTCAGCCTTAGCAGGTTGAGGACTTATTTCAGCCCTGTCCATCCCCTCCCCGTGCTCAGCAGACAGGTAGGGCTCAGTCCCCTCTGCCACCTGCCCAGCACAGAGAAACAAGTCCCTTCCTAAGAGAACCTCACCAGTGACTGCAGGAGCCTCCATCTCAGAGCCTGGGCAAGGTGCAGTTTCACTCCCACTTTCTATGAGGCTGAGAATGTTTCTTTCCAGGTGGATTATTCCAGCACAGAGGGCACTGTCACTGCCAGGCTCTGCCTGGTCATTGGGCTGCTCTTCACCCCGAGCTGTGACCCCGAGGGGCTGAGCCTCAGGAACACAAGGAATGGGTTGTGTTTTCTCTTCTGGGTAACCCACTTTCTCCTGCTGGTGGTCTGCTTGGGTTAAGTCTTTAACTCCTGCTTCACCCTCCTCATCTGCATGGGCCACAAAGAAGTCCATGGGATTCCAGGCTGCCTCCCAGCCCTCATCCCTTCCCATGGCATCTGCAGCAGAGAAGGTCTCCGTGTTCTCCTCCAGAGTGTGAGCTGGGGGCCATCTGGCCTGGCTCAGGAACTGCACATCTCTAGGGCCTTGTTTGGGGACTTTGAGGGCTGGTGTGGGGGGCTGAGTGTCAGTGAACATCGGTGTGTCCCCTGAGCTCTGCAAGATGGGCTTGGTCTCGCTGGTCTCTTCGTTTCCTTCCCCCACCTCCTGTCTCCTGCACCACTCACAGGTCACACAGCACATCTGCTGGCTCAGATTGCTCCCCATGGTGTCACTGCCCAGGACCTGAAACAAAGAATGACACTATATCACAACTATTTAACAGCAACCTTGCCCTGTACCCCAGAGGTTTGCTGGCTTAGCTCCTACAGGTGTCTGTAAACTTGCAGTGTCCCTCACCAAAGGACAGGCAGTGTCTTGCCTTTCTTGTTGCCTTTGCTGCTTCTGTCAGCAGCAAACTGAGTTCCACACACCAGAGAATATTTTCCTAGCACACCTTGGGCAAGTGCCACTCAGGCAGAAGGGAGAAAAGCACCACTGTCCAATCTTACCAGCTCAATAATAAGAAAGTTGCAGCACTGAGGCAGCTCAGAGCCCTAAACTCAGCACTTAATCAAGGATTCACATCCATCATCCAGGCAGGTTTATTAATTAGCAGCATGGCAATCAACACCGAGTAACAGTTCAGGTGCAGCACATTACAAGGGCAACTCCCCCAACTTGAAGGGGAAACTGAGTTGACATTTCCAACTGGGTTTCCTAAAAAGTGACAACAAAACCACCCAAGCAAATGGTCTTTGTTAATTAGAATAAAAGACTTGAACTTCCCAGAGTTACTCTCCACAGAGAAAACTATCTTCTTCTAGTTGAAGCCACAGGGGCTTGTTTTCTTTTCAGGGCTAGGACAGGAAGAGTCACTTTCAAACTGTGGACTAATCAACAGCACACCATAGTCCATTAATTATGTTGTACACCCAGGCCAGAGCATTTTGGAGCACCCCATTTTCCAGCTTCAGAGCAGCACCCAGCCTCTCCATCAGAAGCACAGCATCGTATTTACAAGAAACACTAAAAAGCTCAAGGCATTAAGTTAAGCCACGTGCCCTTAAGCACCAAACTATCTTTGAGGCTCAAGCTTGTTTTCTGCCTTCATCTTGAAACACAACAGAACAGTTGGATTAAGAACCAGCACTCCCAATAGTCAGATGGTTTCTTCCAAGTTCCTACTTTTATGTTTGTATTCCTTTTAAGAAAAGGACAAAGAAACAAAATCCTAAGAGAAAGTACGTCACGTTGTCCTCTCAACCCTTAAGTCCACCCCTTGAACACTTGATGGAAAATTAAACCCATGAACTTATTTTCATTAGAAGGAACCTCAGTTTTGACTATCACTTCCAGCAGTTGGGAAAAAAAAAACCAAACCAAAACAAAAACCACCCCATACTCTCATTTTAGGACCCAAAGTAAGCTAAAAAACACAGGATGATCCCATCATGTTGGAATTTATACATTTCCCTGACATCATAATTAACTTACTGAAAAACTGGAGAGTTGGGCTACAGTTTGTAGGTTAAAATGGTCACTTACCAGCCTATAACAAAAGAAACCAACAGAGCACAAGAAAACCCTCCCCAGTACCTTGTGAACCTCAAACTCGACTTAAATAGTACTGAGGGCTCACACAAAACCACTTCCCCCAGCTCCTTGAGCATCAATTCCCTGACTCTTTAGTTCCCTCCCATTCCCCTTCTGGGAACAGCTGTTATGTTCCCATCCTTTATTTTGCAGTTGGAGGTGTTTTACTGGTCATTCCATGTTGCTTTTCATCTGAGGGTAAAGTGAAAATAAAACACAGCTTCTGTTTATGGCCAAGGAGGGATCACCTGCAGCAATACCCTGGAACAACTCTCTGCCACGAAGCAGGAGAGGCAGGGACATGTCCCAGAGAGGTGTTGTAGGAGCCAGGCACTTTGGGATTTCCCTGGGCTCTGTCTGCCACCTCGTTTGGCCGCAGCACAAACGGGGTCGAACGTCCTCTAAGCTGTCCTTGGATCCCCCACCTCACCCTGCAGGGCTGTACAAGGATGGTACAAGCGTGAAACGGAAAGGCCGACTCCGGAGTAATTAACACAAGACCCAAGGGCAGTGACAGCCCTCGTTACACTCAACACCTAGAGGCTGATGGAGGAGGAATAAATGAGGTTTTCCTTCTGGATGTTTGCATTTCCAAAACAGGTCCCTGCATTCTGTGGCTGCCCTGTGTGTGCAGACACTGTAAGTCATTCCAGGGCTCCTCTCCCCTTCCGTGCTCACAACACTGGAAATCAGGGTCACGGCTGCATTTTCAGCCCACAAGTTTTGCTCTGTTGTCTGTAACAACACAAGAAAAAACAACTCAACCTGTGTGTTCAACATCAGCCCTGTCCTTGGAGACCTTACCTGAACTTCTGAGTGAGGAGAGGGAACTCTCAGGGCTTTTATATAACTCTTCCTCACATACTTTTATGCATTTTCACAGTTCTTTCACTTAGTGAAGAGCACAAACACCCCAAGAGTGAACCTGACCAGGCTCTGCAAAGTACTGGGTGGATTATTTCCTCTCCCCCTTCTCTCTCAAGGCAGCCTCTGTCTTTTAAAGTTTGCCTCACTGCAACTCTTAAACTGGATTTCTTTGGAGGGGCAGAAATTCTGTCTCTTCCCATAACGTATTTTTTTCCCTCCACAGGTGGCAGAGATGTTTCTGAAGGAGCAAGTGTTGTCCAGGCCAAATCCAGCACAAGGAATGAGCTTTAGGAATGAGCACCAAGGTCAATGTATCGATACAAAAATGCTAAATTTACACAGGCACATTCCACTAACACTAAACAGATGCTAAAACAATAGACCTAAAAGGTGGCTTTTAATTTATGGTTCACCCTCAATCTTGATTGACGGGGGAGGGACATGATCTCTTCTAAGGAGAAACAAATAAGAGGCAAGGGAAAGTATTTTTAGTAAGATTTTTTTCCCCCCCTACAGCTTCTGGCTGTTTTTGCAGTTCTCACAGCCTATGAGTCAGTCCTCAGTCTATTTTCATTAATTTTCTCATGACCAGTTTGGGCCAAATTCAGTAAAAAAACCTGCCTCATGAGGCTCAGTCAGGAAAAAAAGGCTTTCAGTCAGAGTTGGGCAAACAGCAAATCAGTTTGCTAACCCAGAGAGGACAGAGCTGCCTATTTTAAGCCTGTTCCCCTTATGGGCTCCATCCACCTTCCCTTGATCCATATCCTTGATTTTTAGCAGAGGATCATCACCCTCCTTGCCAATAAACCCCAGCTCACAGCAGAGGTGTGACAGCTCCCATCCTGCCCCACTTGGCACCCACCAGGCTGGGAGCTGGAGACAACTTTGTATATTCTAGTAAATAGAAAATGGAAACAAAACACTTCTGCAAATTATGCTTTTAATATCAGCATTGCAGTTAGAATTGAACAGCGATGCAATTACGTTGTATAATTAAAAAAACAGCATGATAAAGCTTTTCATGGCAGGATTGGAAAGAACCACCCCGTCCTTTGGGAAAGGGACACTGGGTCGATGCACAATGGACTTCTTTGCCTTCAAGGAGAAAGTACAGCTGAAAAGCCTCTGTCTTCAGATCAAGTTGTTCCATGGGCTTGCAGAGGAATTAGTGCACACGTTCCCCATGGGGTATCCAAACCATCCAGGAACTGATTCCTGCCCAGAGACTTACCCAGGATCCACAATTTTCTACAGTGCAGAAAATTTACTTTGTATAAAAGTTAATGTTCTGATCCACAAAACTGGATATTGCAAGGATTTTGAAATGGAACACAGACTTTCTCTTTATGGGATAAGTGACAGTATGAACTCCAACACATCAAAACTGCTTTAAGAATGTATTTTGACAGGTGCTTAATTATGGCAGAATTTCAGCCTTTCCCCTTTATTGTTTCACTAGCAGGTGGCACAGGCCTGTACACCAATCTATCAAACACATCTCCACCACTTCATCTGCTGTTAAACACAAAAGCAAAGCCATTAAGTGTTACACACCTCCCTTATTTCAGCATCCAGACACGTTACAAGCAAAGCTCAGCCACCGCTTCTGCTGTCCCTGGGCATTATTTCCATTCAGCCTCTCCTCACACCATTCCCTCTTGTAGCACAAGCAAGAAAACACGAATGCCATTCAAAAATATTTTTACATCTATGTGCTTTTGACTTCTATTTAAGTAAAACTTTGGTTAATGGGCCTTGACACGTTAACACAGTAAAATAATCAAGAGAAGTCTCCTTTTAGTTTTAGTCTTTGCACTGGAGAAAGACACACTTTCACCCTGTGGGGCTGAAGGATGTGTCTTGCAAAAGCTTCATCATTTGTCCCAACACTTCAATAGACGAGAATGAGGTTCTGTATTTTGTAGCTCATCTCAGAGCCTGTTCTCACTCCTCTCCAGAACTTCATTCCAGTCTCCAGGTGTTTTGCCTTCAGGTGAACTCTTGAGAGTGTTCCAAGAACTAGAAAAGTGTGGAAGGCCAGCCTTCCAAGCAATGAGGAGCCTTCCAAGCAATGAGGAGCAAAGAGTAGTGAACAGCTCTCTCTTCAGATCCATGACAATTACAGATTAAAAAGATGTTTTTCTCCAGAGCCTTTGAAGCACAATCCCTTCCCAAGCAGGACATGCTGGACTGAGCACAAACAGGGTTAACAGAGAGATGAAACAGCTGTGAGACAATTCAGCAGCACAGTAAGTGACATACAGCCTTTTTGAAGAAGAAGCTGCTTTGAACAGAAGTGGAACTTGGGAGCCTGTGCTTCAAAACAGCTTTGAAGAGCCCATGTGGCAAATGTCCTTTCAAGTGGGAATGTCCCAGTGTCCGTTTGGCAATCTCAGTCAGAGATCAAGACCTCCTCACCTTATTCCAGCCATTATCAAGGACTCTGCTGCTCAGCCACTGCCCAGGGGCCACAGTGACTGCAGGCTCAGCTTTTAGACTGGGCTTCTCTCCCCCACTGGGGCTCCTCAGGTCTAGTTCCAGCAGCACAGGGAAAAAAAATCACTTTGATGTAACTGGTGGCTGAGACAGGTTGAAAACACTCAAACCAGAGTGTGAACTGCAAGGCTGGGGTTTCCTCACTCATTTGGTTTTCCACACACTGAATCCAGCCATGGCCTTCATACATTTACACTAAAGCTACAAAAACTGTACAGTATTGAAGTTCCTATAGCCAAGTCTTAGGAGAACAGGGCTGATGCCAGTACAGGGACACCCTCCCCTTTCTCCAAGGCTTAGCCTGCTGCTCAGAGGTCAGCACCACTGTCACAAGATGCCTTTTATTCACAAGAGAGTATGTCTCCAGCCAGCAAAGAAGCTGGACAGAAGACACCATGGGAAAACATGCACAAGAGCACAGACATTTCATACAGTGAGACAGGTGGACAACACAAAGATGATAGGTAAGGTCTGGTAACACACTAATAATTATATTGCACACGACTGACTCATTTAATACAGCTGGGATAGTCCTGTAATTGTCACAGAAACTACCTCTGGAGAGCAGTTGCAAACACCTACCAAAATCCTCCTCGTGGAAGAGAATGTTTCTGGCAGCAACACAAATCACCTCCTGCCAGTGCAGCTTCCAAGCCTGTTAGGGGAGCACACATCCTGCTGCTGGCAATAAAGGAACTGCTCAGTGCAGTTAGGCTTTTTATTATTTGTTTCTCCCTAATTACACTTATTTCTATACAACACTGATGGCACTCCATCAGCATTTGTTCACTCACTAAAGCATTTCATGATGCCAGGTCAGGCTTATAAATAGACTCCTATGTGTTGTGGAGTTCAGTTTGGATATGATTTCTTGTATAGAGTGTGGATGATTACATGGATGAATTTATCTCACAGCTCTCCAGCTTGCTTTTCATTTCCCAGCCCACTAAAACCTCATCTGTAATCACACAGTAGATTGCAGCAGGCTATTAGTTTAGGAAATAATCTGTTCATACAGTTGAGCATCCTGGGCCAACTTTCACGTGCATGCAGGATGATAAATGATATATCCCAAGCAAAACTTCTGTTTAGCTCCTTTATTAAGGACACCAGCCACTCTAGTTTGAATTCTGGCCCGACCTCTCCTGGAGGGACAAAACTCAAGCTTTCAGCAAGGTGGAATCTTAAAATTAAACATATAAAAGCCCTCTGGGGAGTTGAGAAGAGGTTAAACTGCCTGCATAGATACAACCACTGCTAAGCAGCTCCACTACCAGTCTGGTCACTGTGCTGTGACCTAAATTTAATTAAGAGGTACTTCCACAGGACAAAAAGGCTTCGGAGGTAATACACTGTTAAAAGGGCACGGAGCCAGGAGCTGGCAGTGGTGCTGTGCCTTATTCCAGACTTCAGACTCATCTCTTAGCAGCTGTCAAGTGTCACTTGCAGCCACAGCACAGCCAGAAGGGCTGTAAAGGAGTTCTCGCAGTGGTTTGTAGGAAGACAGGTCAGTTTAGGATGTCATCTCTCCCAGAACACGCAGCAAGCAGAGAACATATGCCCCAGCTCTCACAAAGCAATTAAGCAGAAAGCCCAGGTCCTGTAAAGAGGTGTTTAACACCTTCCAAACAGCCCTGGTCACTCAGGGTGGGTGTGAGGTTATGCAGCTCGGTCTCCAGGCCAAGGTTAAAATTCATCCTTGGAGTGAATGTTACCGTGGAAATTCAGCAGCTGGTCAGCCACGAGCTGAGAAAGCCAAGCCTGTCGCTTTCCTTGGGTCTGAGCAGTGTGTTGTGCACTGTGTCACCTTTTCTGGGTGCTTCCTAAAACAGCTGTGCTGGGACCAAGTGTTTGCCACTTGAAAGGGAACTCCTGGACCAGCACACCCTTCATGGATTATCGTGGCACTGTCTTTCACTCAACCATTGCATTCCAATTTCAGATGGTAATAAAAATAGAGAAGAGTCCTAAAAACCCCTGGATAAACACACATGTACTCTGGGCTCCAGCACCAGTGATATACCCAGGACAAACCCCACAACACCCTACTACTAGATTTTCAAGTCTACCTGAGTTTAGGACTAAGTGGATTGTTTGAATCCATGACATTCAACTGGAGGCTTTGCCACTGACATGAAGTCAGAGCCTACCAGCACTTCCTCGCTTTCACCCAAGTGTCACAGCATGCTAAAGTACAAGAGATTATACAGATAATTTACACCAAAATCAGGGTAGCACTTGCTTTATAAAAGCTGCATTAAGTTCTCTGGAGAGCCAAGTCTGCCTTTATCTGGGCAAACAGCACTTGCAGCAATACAAACATCTTCTCAGGTAGCTCCTAATCTGACAGGGGATTACACGAGCTGCAAGCGCTCGTGATTTGCTTTGTTTTGCTATTCCCTGACTACAGTTATTACCTCTGAGTTACTACACAAAATGCACGGCAATTCATAAATGATTGATGGCTATGGTAAGCATTGCAGAGCAAAAACAGCAAACTGAATTATGCTGCTGCTTTCAAAAGAGCAAAGAAATATCCTACAAATACTGTGATCCCTCTGAATCATTTTAACATTGAGAATGTATTCTTAGTAGCCTGAAGAGTCACAGATATTAATGAAAGCCAGGATTTGTTAAACACCTACACATCTATAACTGGCTCCTGTGTCATGCCTTGAGATGGAAGTTGTTTTTCATAAACATGTAACTAAATGGATCCCGTGGTATCCCTGGATCAACAGGAAACATACAGAGCTCTAAAGAAATTAAACAGGGCCATGAATATGTACCATATTTTTAACACACACAGCTTGGGATTCAACATCCCTGGAAGGAACAGCCTCAGGGCAGGGGGCTGAGGGAGGGGCAGCTCCTCTTGTGCTGGTCACAAGGATGGGGCAAGTTTATTCCAGCTTTTTCAAATCATTCATTCACTGCACAGAATAAAACCCACTGTAGAAAAAGTGAAAACATACATGGTACCAAAGTTCTTGCTATCAGGTAGAAAGAACATTTATTATAGGAAATGTTGGGTTGTACTTGAAGTTCACAAAATAAGTTAAACTGACAGTTTTAACTCAAGAGGAAGTTTATTAGTCACTAAAATTAGGCTTGAATTCCATCACTAGAGTGTTGTTTCAGTACAATGAAATCATCAGCCATGCTTTCAAAAATGAAGGCAAATCCAGCAATTAAACTGCATGTTTGCAAAGGGAAGGAAGCCAGAGAATTTTCGTGGATAAAAGAAAGGTTACAGAGAATGTGTGGAGGTGAGGAAGGCAAAAAGGAGACCCTAAGGAGGAATTAGGGAGAGAACAGAGGTTAACAACAACCAGCACTCCTGGGGGTGGAGAGATGATGAGGGAAGAGGGAGCTCAGCCTGTTCTGAGGAATATTAAAGGCAGAGGAGGCACAAAGAGAGGTAGGAACGCTCAGGGGGCAGACACAAAGAGGTGGCACCTGCAGAGGGAAAAGCTCCTGAGGGCAGCACATCCACCCTGCGCTGCCTGATGTCACGTTTCACCTTTTCCTGAGGCTTCACCTCATCTGGAAATGCGATATTGAAATTGAATCTGAGAATAAAGAGATTAAAGCTCTCGTGGAGAACAGATTGGTGACATTTCCTGGGGCTGACAGGGCAGAAAGCATCAGAGAAAGAACCCAGGAACACAAAGCCTCCCAATTAGCTGAGCATGAGAGTAATTGCAAGAACAAAGCCACAAAGGAGTGTGGACCAGGCATTTTCCATCTTCTAGCAAGCCAAATGAAAGCTGGCTTAGAAGAAATAATGACAGAACTGTCGAGCAATTTTGAAGAGTTGGTAGAAATGAATAGAACTTCAAAAGCTAAAACAAAATTAATAATAATGAAAAAAAAGCCCTCATCATTAGAGCAAAGAAAGCCAGTTAGGTCAGTAGGAGAGCCTAGAATTGCATGGAAGCAAAGGGAAAATGCAGCCCCAGAGCTAACAAAGCCAACTAATCAAGAACTGTTTGTTTCAAAGAGCTTCTTTCCACTCAGTTGCAACCTTCAAGCCAACAACATCACATCTATTAGATCACCACGAGCTCCGGGCTTGGTCCGTGAAGAATTCAGCTGCCAAGACAAAGTGAGTGCCCAGAGTGTCCCAGCCATCGAGGCACAGCTCGGGGCATCGCTGTGTCACACACGCTGCTCGGGCATCTCCACGTGGCCCAGACATCCTGCTCCAGGTGACTGCCTGTCGCTGAACACACACAGCTTTGGAGTCATTGAAGTCATCCCTCTTTCCTTTATTTTTTGCCATATTCAAGTAAAAGCGTCCCAGGTTTACAATTCAAGTCCCCAGAGATACAGACACCATGTAGAGCATCAGTGATATGTGTAGTTCTTCATTCCATGGCTCCTCACCTACAGCTCTCCTTTAAACGTCAAATAATAATCCTTTAAAACCTCAAATAACAGCGTTTAGATAAAGAACACCATCCGTATATACAATTTAATTTGAAATTCGGGTGTTTTTTAATGCATGGCTTTATTTTTCTTGTTAGTTTTACCTTTGAGTTCTACTTTTTGTTTGAGGGGGTTTGGGGGGCACAAATGAGGGAGTAAAGGTGGTAACGAGGTAATTAAAAACACCTGGGCTGAGGGTGTGGCTTGTGCTCAGGTAAGTAAGGGCAGCTGTGCTGGTGGTGTGGGCTGGACTCTGGGTGAGAGCAAAGGGAGGGTTGCCTAAGGAATAAAAAGGTGTCAAGGTAGGAAAGTATTTCTTTGCGATAAATAATTCTTAGTAGAAATGGTTGTGTTGTGGCTGCTTGTGCCTGGAGTGTTTTGGTGTCATGTATCACTTATAATTCATTTTTAAATCTGCAATAAGGGCTCCCCTTTGCAGCAAAAGGAAAGCTCTTGTTGCCTGAAGGTGGGTCAGCCAAAGGGTCCTGCCTGGGTTTACAAAACTGGCAGCACGTGCTCACTTTGTCAATCCAAAAGGGGGGATTTTGTGTAGGGGGAGATATTTCTCTTCCCTGGGAATAGGTGCGGCAGTTCTGATGAAGGGGAAAAAGCAAATAAAGTGAGCTGAGCCGAACATGACAGAGGGAAAATGCAGGTGCTACTAAAGATTATGTACTGGGACTATGTGGTGATATTGAGAATTAATAATGAAAAGCCAGCCAGGAGAGTGAAAGATATGAGGATCTTATTGTCCAAGAAAGAAAATAGGTGCTCTGTTGCTCTTTTAGTTCTATCAGATAAAAGTCAGGGTATGTTTCTTGAGATAAAACTTAGGATATGTTTCTTGTTGGTGATTTTCATCCATTTCAGTGCAACTGAGGAAAAAATTCTTTACTTGGTCTAAATACAGAAAGAACATAACCTTAAAGCAGGAAAAAATAAATAATTCTCATATGCTTTCAGCTCTAGAGTTGCTGGAGGTAGAATTTAATATAGAAAGCCAGGAAAGGAGGTTGGAGAAAGTGAAAGCTCGTCTCTTATTTAGAAGGTAATGAGTCTGGGTGCAGGCCTGAGAGCCCTGTCCTGAGTCACCCAGTGAAGTGGGACTTGTCTGAGCCGTGGCGCAGGACCAAACACTGCCAAATTCCAGGATATGAGTGGTGGGAAAAGTGTGATCCAAGCATTTTTAGGGGCGGCAGCTATTCAAAGCCTGAGTCTTGCCGTTCTCTGACCTTACCATGCTTGTGACAGCCTGGCTTTACCTTCCACTTGGGTTGAGAAGTGAAATTTTCAAGACAACTTTACTGATTTTGGCTCTTCAAGTTACAGAGAGTCTCTTTGTGAAGGAGCTTATGAAGTGGATTTTCTGTGTGTGCTCTTAAGGCAGAATGAGACAGATAGTCCTGGAACTGAGATCAAAGGTTTTGCCATGACAGTAACTCCCTGCTCTCTATGTGGGCCATAATTGAGGCTTATCTGGTGAAAGTTGAGAGTCCTTTTTGTTCAGATTACAAAACATGCATTAAAATAATGTGTAACTGTCAGAAACTTAATAATTCCATAAGCCTCAGGTATTTGTGCTACTCCAGCAGCCTGTGTGCAGACTAACAGAGCACTGTGCACTGTAAGCAATTTCTCTGGTGGGGAAGAGGCATCTGACATCCCAAAAATGAACTTTGCATTGAATTAACATATGCTGGGCAAGCCATACATCAAGCTGCAAAATCAATACAGCTTATAAGACAAAAAGCTTGTGCCATCATGTAGTTTTAGCCAGCAAAGAAAATGGAATTTCATCTCAAGAGTGCACATAATTTGGCTAATGTGTATAAATCTGCAAACTATTGCCTGCATTTATTGGGCAGAAAGTGCTTTAATTGGAAGGTGCGTTTTCAGCTGTCAGGAATTGAAAAGTGCATTAAAATAAGAGGCTGGAATAGATAAAGCTTTTGTGTAACCGAGAGGTGACTTTTTGCCAATTAATGAGTTCTGTGCTGATTTGGCCGCCCCCCCCCCCCCCTTTTTTTTTCCAGCTGTCACTGCAGGGTGTGAAGTTTCTTTGGCTGTGTGTTGAAAATAATACCCTGCAGCTTCTTCAGCAGCTCTTCACCTGTCCTGAGACGGTGTGAGTGCCAGAGGGATGACTTTGGTCTGCAGAACACTCCCTGTTGAATGAGGTGAGATAAATGCTGGGGATGGGTAAGGCATGGGGCATGAGGTGCTTTACTGAAGGTTGTTTTCCTTCCATCAGCAGGGAGTTCATATTAACCAGCCGAATGCAAAGGGCATTCTATAATATATGTAAATATATACAAGAACCCTTGGGTCTCCTCAGAAGTTTTATCTCCTTGCTCACACTCAGGGAGCTGACGGAGATGGAGGAAGCACAAAGGGAAGTCCTGTTGCTAATGGAACGTGTCACCTCTGAGTATTTATCTCCTCAGTGCACTGAGGGCTGGAGCTCAGAGAGGAGTGGCTTTATGAAGCAGTTAATTAGTCTTTGCTCAGGGAAACCAGGCAGAGTGTTGGCCCTTCAAGAAGGTGGTAGTTGAAGAGCTCAGTTACTGTAGCAGTTAATAGTCAAACTGTGTTTTCAGCCAAGAAACACACTGATTAAGTTGCACTGGGGGTCATAGGCACGAAAAGTGCTGTGCTATTGATAGAAAAATTAAACTAGATGTGAGGGTGTGTACTGACTGTTCTGACCCCCAGAAATAAGACAGAATTACCTGGCTTTCTGTCTGAAATGGATTGGTTTAGTGGTGAGTGGAATGTAGCAGAATTTGTGGCAATCCACACACGAAAGGTTTTGCACATGGCAGGTTTCTTGTTTGTCTTTGGCCTCTCTTGTTGACTTAAAAGCAATTTGCCACTGCATTTTTTTTATTGCTATATTATCTATTTAAGATCCCCTATTGCCACCTTGCAGCTCTGTTTCTAGCCTTGCCTGCCCCAGTGCAGGGAAAGAGACAGAGCTCCTTTTCTTATAGCTCAGGAGTTTCTGCTTGGGTTGCTCTTCCCTCTTCATTCATCCTCCCTTCTTGTAAGTCCTGAGCTGAGTGTTCCATGCAAATCTAGTCAGAAGGAGTGAGCCTGCTCTTCCAAACTCTCCAGGCTATCTGCATTGTTTTTAGAAGTTATAAATTGGGCACCTTCCAAATGCTTGGCATAACAATGTATTCCTGTGTGTGTGATAAGCTTATGCCCTTGCTTTTCCATTTACAGTTTGAATACAGATTAGTGAGTTTTGCAGAGCTTTTAATGGCGCTTTAATGAAGTCCTGAGCCTTTGGAGAACTTGAGAGGTTGTGCTGCATGTAATTTTTGGCTCCCTTTGTGACTGAAACTGCAGCAGACATGTAAAGGTCTTGGCAGACTAGAAGAGCAGGGTACAGATGTTGGATCCCAGGCAAACAGCTGGAACCCCAGAATCATCTGTCACACTGGGGACATTCAATGTTTGGGACTCAGACAACTGTGGAAGCTCTTTCTGGGAAGGTTCAAAACAAGACTTCAGAGGGATCCTTTAATATTTTTTCCTTGACCTTTCAAATGCCCCTTAGGACTGAGAACTCAAGTACTTGATTTTAGAAACCAAATTTTGATTAAAGTCCTTGAAGCCGCAGTAAATAAGTGTGTTCATATTGCAGAATGGCAGCTGTGAACGAAACGATTTATTTGAGATGAATGTTGCAAGCAAGTGTGGCATTTGTTGACAAATTTTAATTGACTTTTGAAGGACATGATTAGTGGCGTAGACCTGCATTTTCTCCTTCAAGGCACTCGATAAGTAAATGCACATATCTGTGGAGGCTCCATACCTTAAGCAGTCATAGTTTGAGTAAATGCAGTGTATACTTTGTTCATCTCTGAATAGTAATTGAGTCCTGGACTGCATTTATAGTGCTGAGAGTAATACAACTACCATGATGTATAATAATGCTTAAGAGCTCCAGGGAGGCTCATTTACATGATAGCAAGGGAAATGGTCTTGCCAGGAATACGAATTGAGAGGCTGGTATTGTGTGAGTTACAAAATGGTTTTCAGGTGGGAAAATGTGAGTGAACTCCAGTTATGGGAAAGGGGTGTAAAAAAGGCCTTTAAAATGACTGTTAGGAAGATGGCTTGGCCTTTATTTCTCCTTCGACTGAGAATAAGGGGAAGTCTCTTTCTCTGTAGGTACTTTGAAGAGGCATTACATCAGCCTTTAGAGAATGGGGTGCTTGTTCTGTTTATGAAGATCCTGACCATATCTAGTTTTACTGAAGAGAAACCCAGGCTGTTTCCAAGACTTTCAAATTCAGCAGTCAGCTGGGAAGGAGGAATTTTCTGTAATGAGTTTGCATTGCCTAGGCACAATTTTGGCTTTCACTCATTCATCACTTGGGTGTCTGATTTCTTTTGCACTGCTGTGATAATAATCAAGAGTTTGAGCCTTTTCCTGGTTTTGATTTGGTGATAAAGAACCTGGTGGTCTCATTGATAATTTGCAGGGCTTTTGATCAAAGTGTCTTAACTGGTGTCAGGGAGGTTATGTCAGAAAGGCAGGTGGGAGGAATAAGATTCACAGATAATCAGTGATTGACATGAATTACAGCACAAAATGCACTGTTTGGCCTCTTTCTGCAGAAGGGAATCACTGTCTGAATAAGCTCGTCTGTTTTGTGCTGGTGAAAAGCTTTCCCTGAAAGTTCTTGGAGAAACTTGATGAGTTGGACTGGCAGTGTAAGCAGCTCCTTGGGGAGGAATGATCCCTTGTAGAATAAGAGGCAGAGAGTCAGAATGGATACAGCATTTTCTCTTGAAATGAAGGTGTTTGCTCCTTGTTATCTGATGGGCAACTCAAAAAATGAACGGGTTTGATATTCCCCACACTGCCATTGAGATCCTGTACATTTGTAGCCCCTTGTCACCTAAAATGTTGAATTAAGTCCAGAGGGTGAGAGCTGGAGTTTTTCCAAGTACTCCCAAGCTTCATTTACGATTGGATTGTCTGAGAGTGGGCATTTCCAAATGCCAATTTTCCAAGTCTCCCTGTGCAGTGGGAGACGAGCTCCTTTAGGAAATGATTTACATCAGTCCTGCCTTACCTTCGGTCTGAGTGCACATTGCACCAATTGGCTTCCTTAGGTGAAATTAGCCCCTGACTGCTCCCAGAGGTGCCTGGGCCATCATATTCCTAAAGATCCTGTGCAGGAGATGCTGCTGGGAAGATTAAGCATCCCTCTGTCATAAAGCTGTTATTGCATCTCTGTGTTTGGGGGGAAGGCACTGGCTGGGCTTGAAGTGACTCGGTGGTTTTCCCACCCCGGAAAGGTTTCAGCTTTTACTGCTGCACTCTCCTTTTTTATAAAATATATTGATCCAGCAACATCATCATCTTGAGCTATGACTTGTCTCATTAACCAGCAACTGGAAGGTGCTGTAGCAATGCAGTGAATTAGTGTGAGTACAGGCAGAGGCAGGAATTGCCATCTGGCCTGACAAGCTGACTCAAAGGTTTATGTGGATGTGTCCTGATGACAGAACACCATGTGCTTAAACCAGGGCCGCCTGCCCAGCTGCATTTAAACTTTCACACCTGTTTTACCTGGAAGAACCCCCAAATTTTTTGTTACCAACATGCATTTGCTACTGAGGAGAAGCTGAATTCTGATGGACCCTACCTGAGCTGCTGCTGGATGAAGAAATGATGAAGGTGTCTTGCAGCAACCCTAAGTGGGCTTTTTTGGAGGGGAGATTTGTGTTTTCATGGGCTTTAATATTGCCAAAACACAATGGAATTGTGTGTAGCAGGTCTTGGGCTCTTCATCTTAGTTTATTATCTCTAAGAGCTCGGTGCCGTTCACAGCAGGAAGGTTTCTGGGTTGAACCACTCAGGTAACATTATGCAGAAATAACTTGGGTTAACCATGTAGGGTGAAGTGGTGCTGTTCCCACAGCAGCTTTGGGCTGCTGGGAATTTGGATGTCAATTTGAAGCTGGGGAGAAATGGAGATGCCAGGTGCATCCAGCCAGCCTCCTGTACCTTTCTTCTCGGGATTTATGGTGTGTTGGGAAGTTGGCTGGGAGAGCCAGTGCTGGTGGGGCAGCCAGGCCGTGAGATGGGCTCTGATGTCAAGGCTGGCACAGTCCTTGTGCCTGTGGGAGATGGAGGGGCTAAAATGAAATATCTCTTCTAGCTGGCAAGTGCCTGAATAAACCAGTCACTTGAAAAGTGAATAGTAGTCACCAACACTGCCTTCCTACTCTACCTTAATTGGATTGTACAAACAGCCCATAATTTGAAATGTCTGTTTCTCTGCTTGGCTTCTTTGTCTTTCAGCTCCCCTTTGTGTGTTTCTTCTGAAACTGTAATATGCTGTGATAGTTTAGATCCCTTCCTGTGACTTCATCTCATGATAGATAAATTCTTACAAGGCTTTGCATGAGATGAAACTAAACAGAAATTACATTCTCCTGTGTTAACATGGCCTTTCCTTAATGTAACTAATTTGTGGTTAAGGCTACAAGGGAATGACAATTTTCTGGAAGTAACATTAAGGGGTGGAGAGCTTTGTACCAACATACCCTGCAGTAATTATGTATGAATGTCATGGAAGGGCTAGAGAGTGTTCTGCAGACTGTGTATGGCCTTCAGATTTGTGCAGTGATCTTCACGTGGCCTCTGGGGGAGGATCTCAGCATCAAAAGGGAGTAAAAAAGGTGAAGTTTATTATTTTTTGAGGGAATGCCAATTCTCTGCTGTGCTGGAGCATGTTTGACTTAAGTCAAAGTTTCTCTTTGGGACCTTGTATATATTTATTTTAGATCTGAAAGAACTAATTGATGAACTACTTAGTGGGGACGGGGACTTGGCTTGCAGAAAACAGCCACTACATGCTGAAACACCTCCCAAAATATAAAATATAGTGATTGTTCTTTGCAAGAACAAAAGCTGTCAGTCTCCTTGTTAGCTCAGTCAAGTGATCACAGGCAGTTTCTAGACATAAAGGAAAAACTGCAGATGCTACACCTTCATTATTATTCACACAAACCTGTCTTTCCTTCTGCTCAACATTTAATGGTCCAGTAAGCAGGACAGCAGCATCCTAGAAAGAAGAGTCATCCCAGCCCTCCATTCTTCACGCTCTGCTGAAGTTTCTATTAATAGAAGGACAAGGGCTCCTGTCCCAGGCTCTTGCTCTCTCATTACCATTTGAGTTTCTCACCAGAGCTGGTTGATGCGCTCGTTGCCCCTTGAAGGATTTCTCCTGTGTCAGGTGCAAGATGTGAGGTATAAGCACAAGATCTGCCTAAAACTCCCAGAATTGTCACAGGGGTGATGGGGAAAATCAGCTCTAGGACTGCTGTGTCCCTGCCTTGCAGAGCAGAGGGATAGCCCTTCTCGTGGCATCTTTGCTGGCACAAAGGGCTTTCAGGTGGAACGGATGATCCCGTCTCCAGTCTCTCAGTTTTAGGAGTAATGGCCAGTCCTGCTGTTAGAGATCAGATCAGGGATGGCAAAGCACCATCCAAAGACTAAAGATTAAAGGTCATCTGCAGCTCTCCCTGTGGTTTGTCTTTTCCCTGTGGAGGGGAAGGATTGTTCCGTATTGGCAGTGGTGCACAAGCATGAAAAGGAATTAACCTGAGCACTGTGTTGTGCTGATCCTCATCCAGGGATCGTAAAACGTCCAAGGGTGAAATAATAATGTCTGTTTATAGGAACCAAGTGGGACATTCTGTCCCTGGGCCTGTGGAGAAGAGAACTGGTGATGCTGCTGGGTTTGAAGTGAGTGTGAGCCTGAAAGGTGAGAATAATTTGGTCTCATGTGCCTGCTATTGGTCAAAAATAAGAAATCATGCCTTAGATGAGGGCTGGCAGGAGGTGTCCAGTTGTAAGGTTTGGATTAGGAGCTGAGGGTCTGGTGAAAGGGCAGGTTGCTCTTTTTCACTCCCCAAATGATGCACAAACTCCTCCCACAGTGATCTCTGCGCCAATTCATTAATTCTTTGCTGCAAATCAGTATATATATCTATTTAGTGCAGATGACGTGACTATTCTGCTCTCAAACATTCTCCTTCAGTTGCCTTCTTGAGTTAGGAAGCCACTCAAAACTCAGAGCATTTAGGCAGAAAAAGGATTCACTCTGTCTCAAGTGTCCCAGACAGGCTGACAAATTCAGTGGTTTTTATATCAGCTTATGGACAACATTCTGCTGTAAGGACTTGGAACCCTCTGTAGGACTCTTTCTTCTTGAGCTGGTAAAAGAATGATGTTTTTAGAGAGAGTAGCTGTCAACAAGCCAGCAGATAGTAGCAAAATAGGTTGCTGTGAGAGAGGAAGTCTATTGTCTCCCCTCAAGATGAACCTCTGGTAAATGTGAAAGTGTTTTTCCACTCCTCTGGCCTCGTTGCTCATTGTCCAGCTGTTGCACTTAACAGATGAAAAACGCAACCCCTTTTCTTGCTGGGCCCTTTTGTTTGCACTCGGAAGTGAAACAGCTGGGAGGAGGCTCAGCCTGAGCTGTTCCAGAGTGTTTCTATGGAAACTCTCAGCTCTCCAGCAGCTTCTCCAAAGGGCACAAGCTGTGGATGCCTCTGAGTAATTATGTTCACATGCTACTGAACATCATCCTCGGACACCAGCAGAGCTGTGCAGTGGTTGCCTTGGTGACTGCATCTCCCGTGTTGTGGACAGCAAGAGGCACCTTAGCAATGCTAAGCAGTGTTTTCTGCATGTCTGGATGCTGTTGGTGGAGGGGCTGCTGAGATCTTGAAGCCCTGTCTGAGCTATTTCCTTCCTAATGGAAGTTTTTAATGCCTGTGGAGCTCCTCAGAGGCTTGTTGTGTTGCAAAGCTCTTTCTGAATGAGGACTTTAAGGAATTACTTTACGTCCTGAAAAATGAGACACTTCATAGGAAATCTATTGCTGATTAATAGTTTCTTGGCTCTCTTAAAGGAGTTAAATGCTAGTCTGAGTACCAGAAAGCTTATTTTGTCATTACGTGTCAAATATTGACAGATATCTGTGACTTACATTGACAAACAACAAATCTCTTCCCCTTTGATTCAATAAACTGCTTTCAGTCTCTTGCTTTCCCTCTGCTGGAGTTGCTGTTGTTGTCAGAGTTTCATGGGCTTAGGGGGCAACATAACAAGAAGCACCAGCAAGACTTTTTGCTGTTTGTAGGATGTCTGAGATAAACTACTCTGTGTTTGTAGATCTGTATGTGAAGTGCAGCATCCAGCTGGATAAAAGAAAGGATGCTTGCTATGAGTGTACTGAAGTGGGGAGGCAGAAAGAGAAAAGACAGCTCTTTCCACCAAAACTGTAACAATTTAGGGAGGCAGAGAGAGTTTTTCCGAAGTGTTTGAGCTGACATATTCATTTTAATGGCTATGAGTAGCCAGGTGTTTGTTGACTTCTTATTCAATTTTTACAGCATGTTTGAGTCTGACCCCACTTCCTCACTAGAACATCCACTCCTTTAATGCTCTGTTGTTTTGTGTCTGGGCTGGGGAAGGAAAAGTGTGAGGGAGGATGCAAATAGTGTCGGCTACTGAGTCAGAAAACACAGAGGTTTGCCAACAACATGCAGATGGGACTAAGTGTTTGATTTGCAGATATCCCCCCATTCCAGAGTTCCCACGACTCCCCTAGGAGGCTACTGAGCATCCTGAGACAGGAGGGAGAGGGAGAGAAGGAGGGCAGGATGTCGTGTTACCTCCTGAAAGACAGTGGCACTTGTCCAGGCAGCCCCAAGAGGTCTGTAGTGACTCCTGTGAGCCGGTGCCTCTGATCTGGTGGAAGTGCCTGAGGGCACCATGGGCAGTTTGTTTGATCAGGATCGTGTTTCCTTCCTTCCCAAGAGAACCAGAGGGTTCCAGTCTGTCACTTCTCTTTGCAAGAGCACGCTGAAACCCTGCACATGCAGGGGGGATGGGGCTGGACCAGGAGCAGCTTCCTGGGGTGAGAGAATCTGACAGCAAAACAAGAAATAGTTCTAATAGATGCTGCAGGAGTGCCAAGTGTCTGCAAGCACAGTGCAATAGGATCCAATAATTCCCCTTTTGGTGCTTGGGAGGAACGCAGAAACCATGTTGCTCCTGATAATTATTTCTGCTTTTTAAAAGAATTCAACAACCTGAGATGTTTGAGTGGTCTGGAGTTACACTATTGAGGTGATGGGGCTTTGGAGTTGGGGTTGCAAGGGGTTGGAAAGCTTTTGGGCAGGAATTTCTGGAAAATGAGTTCAGTTATTAAAAATAAGGGGGAAATTACTAGACTAGAAATGCAGCTTGATGAAATTCAGTGCATGAGCTTTAAAACAGATCACAGTTTCAATTAAAGGGTGTTGCCTTATAGCAGAGCACAGTCCTATTGAATTCCATACTGGATTCCTTGCTAGGGATCTGTGGTGCCTTTCTAGAAAAGGCTTAAGGTGGCAAAGTTAAATATTCCTTGTAGCTTTGGTATGGAATGGCAGTGGAGAGAGCCTTAAAAGTGCTTAAAAGCTAGGAATTGGGGTTATTCAGCAGCTGGTAGAAAATGCTGAGTGTTTAGCCCAGACCCTTTCTAGGCATAAATGTATCTTGCAGGAGTCACACACTTGGTGTCACCAGTGTTAATAAATAAGGGTGCCTGCTCAATTGAGAGCTGAAATAGTTTTACAGCTGCTGTGGGTTGGACTGGAGAAAGAGATTTTAATTTCTGTGAACTTGGAGGCTACTTGAGTGCCAAACAGTGTTTTTTATATTCTATATGAAGAAGGAATCTGTTATCTGTGGGAGCTGAGGCAGCTTCTGTCTCCTGTGCACAGTGGCAGGCTGGGAACTGCTGGTGAAATCTCCCTCCTCTTGCTCACTTTGCCCTTCTTTAGGGGGAGAAACCAAACCTTTTCAGAAGCTTCAGATCATCTTTCTAAGTTCTAAGGTTATTTTTGAATGCTCTTTCACCCTTAACGAATTATCCTAAAACAATACAGCCTGAGGAGCGTTTTGAGGGTTCAAAAAGAGTCTCTCTTCAAAACCTCGTTGGGGGACACCTCTGGAAAGTGTGGATTTGGGATAACTGGGATAACTGGCTTCCTGGTGCTCATTAAGAGCCCAAGGAAGTATTGAAGGGCCCCCACTCTGCATTAAAGGGTTACACAAGGTGCTTAATGTGTTGTCACATCTCACCTCCAAGCTTAGTGAGAGAGTGATGAGACACGTCTCACCTGGATCCAGCTGTTAATGAGGATCTTTGCTGACAAGTGGGAAGAATCAGACACCGACTCTGAGTTTATTCTGCAGAGTTTAACAAGATCCGTGTTAGCCCAGCCCTTGTATCCCTGCACTGCCTTGTGCAGTAGATGCTCCTCCTTTCTGTGGGTAAATAACTATGTGAGTGCCCTGCAGGAGGGAGTGGCTGTTAAACCCGGCACAGGCATGGGTGTATTTGTTAGTTCTTTATAAGCAGGACTGCCCTTCTGCCTTTTACTGGCTCTGAGAAAGCTTAGCACTGGCAGGGCCCATTAATTTTTAATTTAGTCCTCTCTATGCTGCACTGCTATTGTGGTTTATGGGGATATTATGCTGAAAGGAAGGCCTGTAAAACAGGATTTTAAAGTTGGGAAAAGGCATGGTTGTCATACAGAATATGCATGCTGTAGTAGAAATGAGGGGGTATTTACAGTACAGCTAATATTAATTATTTTTATTGTGATGTCAGCCTCGCAGGTCAACTGAGAAGTAAGATGCTGTGGAAGCCAGAAATTCCCAGACATTAAACTAATATTAATATGAAATACTGAAATGTGCTTAATTTGCACTGCTGGTTTTGTTTAAAATGGTTTCTTGTATAAAGCCATATCAACAATGTGATATATTATTGTGAGGCAGGACATCATTCAGCCCCACTACTGTGGAAGCCCATGTACTTCATCAAAGCCAGAGCTAGGAGGTCCTTAAAATAAAGAACTACTGGAAAATAACACTTTTTGGTTAGCAGTTTGCTAATTTTAATAGCTAACTAAACCTCCCTTTTGCTTATACTTTGTCAAAGTTATTGGCAATATGAAAATCTTCCTGTTGTGTTCTAACTTTTTTCCTGTAGCTCGAAATCCTCTGGGCGATAGTTTTGATTTCCCCTGGCTTTATTTTAAAAACTACCCATGAGGGGAAGCTGCCAGCAAAATCCTGAGAAGCTTTGGGAGGAAAGCTTTATAAGAGCAGGAGAAAACCCTACAGGCCTTGGAAGAGCTGCTTTGCACCCATCATGTGAGGGCTTCCCATGGGATGGGGGCTTAGGAATTCCTTGGAAGACGTCTGTTAAGGCAGATGGTTAAGAGGTACAAAGTTGCTTCCCCTGAAATCTCCTCCTGAGGTGGTGGGTTCCTAAAAACTGGAATTCTGGTGTTCCCCTGCAGTGGGCAGGAGGTGCTTCCCTTGCTTTGCTCTGGATATTTCAACCAGAGCTGTGCCCTGAGCTGGTTACATGGGAATGGAGGCTCAACCGATTCTAAATAATCAGCTAATGATTGTGCTTTGATCTGCTGAAGACTTAATGCATCAATGTTTTCAGAGTGCCTGTGCTTTGTGTACCTTGAAACTCACAGGTATCCTTGTTCCCAGAGTTTTGGAGCTGGTGGCTTTTTCAGGGCTTCAGCCTCTTGTGCAGAATGTGGAAACAGAAAAGCAGCTTGTGTTGACATGTGACATTGAGCTAATCCACATCCTTCATCAGAGGTCCTCAGTTTGTGGATTGGGGACAAAGTTGGGGTTGGTTTTCTCTACCTCAACATGATAAAACAGTAGAAATGTAGAACTAAGAAGCATTAGAAACACTTTAGACCTGGGTTACTTGTTCTCAGCCTGCCTGCAAACAGGTAACTTGCAGCAAGATTTGGCCTGTCCTGTGCATTCCCAGCTGACTTGCTCTTGTTCCTGAAAAGGTTGCGGACAGAGAGGGTGACTGATTTGAACAGCTCATGCAGCCTGAAAATTGCAGCATCTTAAATCCCTGAAGCTTCCCTCCCTCAAAAAAAAAAAAAAAAACCAAACCACCCCACAGAAAGATAATGAAAACTTGATGAAGCACAGGAGGAAGTTCCTAGTCAGCAGACTGCAGTGGTGGTGAATCGGATTTCCACAGCTCACTAACCTCTTAAGTGTTTAATAAATCCAAGAGATCTGTTCCAAGGATAAGGTGGCCCTGGTATCTAACCAGACAGACTCCACCTGCTGTCATCTTTCTTAAAACTGACCCTGCACAGCAGGACCAATTACCCAGCTAACAAAGTGGAGACAAGTGTCTCCTTGTGTGCCATCCTGTCCCCGCAGCTGAAGGTATTGGGGTTGCCATGGCAATATTGCTTGAGACACTGATGACGGGAGTGGGTGAGAGAAAATGACTGAGAATGGGGGGCATGGAGGTTTTTCTCCTCCTCTCTGTATGGATTTTCTTGGTTAATCGTGTGCCCTTGCATTGGCAGGTTGAGGAATGGGCTTCTCTGAGCAGCCTCCGACGCTGTGATCGCTTGCTGAGGTAAATTGGCAAGTCGAAAATATAGTAGAACTTAAAGACTGTGAATAAAAACGTGAAGGAAACCCCTCCTTTGCAGGCTGTAATGCAGGGAGAGAATGTCTCAGGCTTTCCTCTAACTTGCTTTTTGAGCTGTCACACTTGGTGCAGGTGACACTTGGTTTGTGTTTCAGTGTAAGAACTCACGTCCCTTGCTCCTTCAGCTGCTCCTTAGGGAATTGCTGCCAGCCATGGATTCGTAGACCTTGGGAAATGAAGAGTTAAAAGCTGAGATTTTGCCAGGAAAGGGTAATTGGGGAGCTGATGGGACCAGGCAGTTGATGTCCTAATCATCTGGCTGGTGGCAGAGGGCTCAGAAGTGATCTTGAGGATGAGCTGCTTGTCTCCCCATCCAAAAGAATCCCTATGGAACGTGTGTATGCGTGCTTTGTTTTCGGAGAAGTCACCAGTTTGACCTTGTGGCTGGGGGCCAAAGTATTTCAAGTTCTGAACCATCCTTCATCTTGGCATCTGAAAAAATATTGAACTAAAAGCCAAGTCTGAAGTTCTTCCCTTTTTTTTTTTTTTTAACAAGGCTGTCTAAATACAATTATGAAAAGTTTAAACTTCTGACAAGCTGACTTGCATGTTTGAACAATTCAGCAGAATTTGAGACAAGTGGAAACAACTTAAAGTGAGGCCTTGATGCAGGAGGTTCAGCACTGGCAGCCAGCCTGATTTATTGATACTGACTTGTCCAGGGATCTTGGGAATTGTGTCCCAACTTCCTGCCTGCCTTTGCTTGTTCAGTATTAAAACTACTGACTGACCTTGAATCACTTAAGTTGGTTTAATATGTCTCAACCTAAGGAGGATTAAAGATCTGTGCATATAACCAGATTGGCCTAAACCGAGACTACTTTCTGTGCCCAGAATGGGCATATTTTCTGCAGTTTTGTTCTCTGCTTGCCCTGCCAGCCCAGTGATTGATGATCTCCTCTGCTCAAGCCTGTGTTTCCTATGGCTCAGCACTTCCAGCTGTGGTTATGGGTCAGAGCAATGTTACCTGGACTAAACCAGTCAACACTGCTTAAGCTGGCCAAGCTCTGGCTCAATTCTGAGACCCTCAGTTCTGTAGAACTGCATTCCAAGTGATTTCCTTTTCAACAAATTCTGTAAGAAAGGGCTTCTGTGCCCTTCAGGGGTGTGAGATGTAGCTGTGTGAGGGCACAGACCTTGACTGGCAGCAGCAAAATCCTGATTTGCATAGAGAAGGAAAATCCTTTACACAGTGCACATAATGCACATTGTAAAACAGTTACAATAACATTCACTGCAGCCATGAAAACAATTTTACAGCAGATTAAACACACTTAGAAAAAGGGGAAAGATGAGTGAGAAGGCAATGCTGACACTAAATTAGGCTTGAGTCAGCAGCAGCAAGAGAGCAGAAGAGAAAATGAGAAAATATTCCAACTGTCCTATTGCCTATCTTTTTTTCCCAGGCCAACTCCATTCTGTGTTCATCTATTTTGTTGGGATGCTGTTGAACTGAGAAGCTTTGCAGCTCTCCAAGATCATGCCTGTCAGTGGCAAATACTAGGAGTGAGACAAGCATTAAGTGGAATAGTGCTCAGAGGGCAAGCCAGTTACATTGTTCCTGGACAAATGGTGGTTTATTGGATTTGGTCTTCTTTCTTTGTCATGTCACATAAGCTGAGAGTGCTTGAGAGTATTGGAGTCATGTTCCAGTGGATCACTTGGTTGTCACCAGCGTTGTGTGATGTATTTGAGATGCACTATCAAGAGTGTGGTGCTCTATGCATGGTTTGGAATGTCTGACAGGCCAAATTGTTTGTGTCAGTGAGGCACAGAGGCTCAGGCAAATGCTGAGTTCTAGTCTAGGCATGGTCTTGACTGGTTACAGGCTGGAGGAACAAATGAGTTCTGTGCTCAAAGGCATTGGAAACCACAGATTCTGGATGCAATAAAAGCCTGGGCCACATAGGCAGCAGGGTTCTGTAATGCAGAGGAGCTATTGCCCAGGTGATGGAGCATCCTTGAAGGCTCTGAGCGAGTCCCCACTGCTGATTAAACTTGGGAGGTCAAACACATTTGCTTCAGCTGCTTGGCTGTGTCTATAGAATTTTCATTAATGAGCTGTTGCTTCTTGACTTTACATGTGTGTGATGGTTGATTATGCAGGATTATCCTCCTGCAGCACATGGACACCTGCTAAAAAGGGAGTAATCTTGTTAGGAGCAAAATCTCATCTGATCGTTAAACACGGTGTGCTTACAACCCACTTGTCAACTCTGCTTAATTCAGCATGCAGGTCTCTGTCAGAACCTGTATTGATTCATTGGGATTGCCTGGCATCTTTGTAGATAATAATCTTGCATGTCTGACAAGCTGCTGGGCTATTTCAGAAGCAGAGTTGGTCATAAATGTTACGGGCTGTGGTGTCTGGGTGGCTTTGTGAAGGTGTTCCTGGCTCCTGTGTCTGTACCACTGCAGTGCTCCACAACAGCTGGACAGGCTTTAGGACAGCTCTGCTGTGCTTCTGCCTTGGTGTTGGTGATGCTGAATGGGGATTCTTTGCTGGTTTGTATCCCAAAGGCGGATAAATTCGTGCAACGAGGCCCTGGGGTTTGTGTTACAGCAGAGGTCTGGCCACGGTGTGTTTACAGCAAGCCGACAACTTGTGTGCCTGCTGGTTGTCTCTCAGCTGGTGGGATTTGGGTGCCCTGTGGAGGGAGATGTTTCACAGGTGAAGGTTGGATGGGACTCTGAGCAACCTGCTCTAGTGGGAGGTGTCCCTGGCCCATGGCAGGGGGTGGAAGGAGATGGGCTTTAAGGTTCCTTCCAACTCACACCTGGGATCCTCTGGTTCTAAGTGAGATGTGGAGTCTGTAAGATGGGGAGAGCTCACCCAAAGGTGTCACTCAGGTTGGTGTAGAGTGGGAGAGCCACGTGATTTTTGTGATGTGTCTTGCCAGCTTGAGATGTGTCTGAGTCCATGAGCTCCTTGTGGGATCCCTGTGCTGGAAACGCAGCAGTGGCTTCAAAGGAAACATTGCTATGACGCAGCTCTATCAGGGTTTGTCAGCTCAATTAGCTGATTAAGGTTCAATTAACTGTTCTGGTCTGTGCAAGGTAGATGTGTAGTCTGTTTGTTTGTTTGTTAAAAAGGATGTGTTTCTGTAGCTTTGGAACCTTTCATGCCTGCTCAGAGATTGGTGCCCCTGTTGCTGTATGGTGGTTGCTTATGTGTAAGGAGTGCTTAGGAGCTGTGGATATATGGAAGTGCTGCCAAAAATTCCCAGCTGAGGCCAGGGGAATGCCCTAAAGGCTCCCTGAGACACAAAGAGGTGCATCCCTTGTAAGGGTGGAGGATTTGTGCTCCCTGTTGTAACCCTGTTGGCTTGTCCCTGCTCAGGGTCCAGCCTGTCAGGGCTCCCCAGCACTCCAGCCCTTCTGGGACAGGGCTCTCTGTCTCTGTATTAGCCGGAGTTTATTGGAGGGTGTCTGATGGAATATTGCAGAAGTTCTAACCCTTGAAGGATGAGAGGAGGTTAAATGAAAGTCGAGAAGTTGATTCTATCAAGATCATCTGGGATTTTCCAGTCTGGCAGATTCATTACTTTCAGAAATGATAACTGATTGTATCTGAAGAGGTGAAGGGAAGAGTGATTTAAATCGTGTCCATTACCTGTCAGCAAATAATGCTGCATGGAGCAGTCAGGAGGGAAATGAGTGCATTTGACACTATTGTTAGCTCTCCTATTTGACTTTTCAATGAGAGCTACTACTTGTAGGATTTTTTGGGTTTTTTTTTTCTTTTTACATGCTTCAGGAAAATTTCAATTTTCATGACTTTTTTTCTCTTGGTAGGGAGAGGTACCTGTGGAATGTGTACAGTGAGAGCTCGTGGATAAGGAAGGCCCAGAGAACAATTTGTTATGTATTAAATCTTATTGCAAACACCTATCCCTGCAGTCACTGATGCAATATTCTGGTTGTTAATCACATTTCTATATGGCAAACAGTTTTCTGGAGTATTGTTTGCACTCTGTCTCAAAGCAAATATGTATTTTTGATTTGAGAATAATGCCAGCTTTAAGTAACTTCTCTTTCCCTATTAACAGAAGTCATCACTGTTAATTAGTCATGGCAAGAGATGAAATACTTATTTGAGGGGATAGTTTACTCTAATTTCAGTTCTTACTGTGAGCTTATATAGGTGTTTAGGAACTGATGCTGGAGGAGAGGTGAAGTTCTTGGAGCATCCTTCTGCCTTATCCTCAGGGTGCTGAGTGTGTGGGCACACCAGACAAAGCCAGGCTGGAAGAGCCATCAGAAACGCGTGTAATTCCCAGTGGGATGTGATTGTCGCATTGCCCAGCAATCCACGTGCTGGCTCTGGGATTGGAACTGGTGGTACCAGCACATTCAGGGCCATGGTGAGTGCCCATGCTGTTGTAACAGAGGCCATTTAACATCTCTGCAGTTCACTTTGCTGTCCCAGCGTGCATTTCCACTCCTGTCTAGCCTTGCTGGTCACCTTGATTTGCCAGGTTTTAGGAATTTAATTTGTGTAGGATTAGGCTCTTAATCTTACACATGTGCAGTGAGCTCCATGTAAGACATGGTGGGTGAAAACCCTTTCTGGCCTGTCTGGGGAGGTTTAGGAGCTTAGATTCAATCCTGAAAGCTGCACTGTCATCCTGCAGGATGGCTGGGACTTGCCTTGGAGCTGGTACATTCCATTTGTCTACATGCTCCAGCTCCTGTGGCTGAAACTTGCCTCCCTACTCTCTTAAATTTTAAATTTCGGTGGTGCTCCTGGGAGACTCATTAAGAAGTAGGGCTTGAAGTCTGTTCCGAGACTTTTATGGGAATAGCTCTCAACAGTCAGGAGAGGTCGTATTTTGGTTGATTTCCTTACGAAATGAAATGCACAATATCTTGTGCTCAGTATTTGGAGGGTGTAAAACTTGTTTACAATGCGTGGAGCTTATGGAGTAGGTGCAGTTTTACTTTAAAAGTGTTTCCAGGCTGAATATTAATGGAGAAATAGCTTTGAGTTGTAGATAGGAGACAAAACACGTTTTGGAGAGGCATGCATGAGACAATTCTCTTGGAGAGGCCAAAAAAAGAAATCTTAGAGGGTTCTATTTGTTGCCAACCTACGAAAATGCCCAGAATTTGGGGTAGAGACTGTTTTGGTGCAGCTGAGCAGAATCTTCCCCTTCAGTCATAGCAGCCTCTCATGAAATGAACCCCCTGGCAAACTAGACCTTCTGCTGGGTTTTGAAATACCTGGCACTGGCATCTGTTCATTTAAAATGTGATTGCTGGGAACAAGCCACTTGCACAGCACATTAGAGATGCCTGTGAAGGGCTGCAGATTCCAACCTGCACTGTAGGACCCCTGAAAAGCAGAAATACCAACAGACATGGCAGCAACAGGTAAGATAATGTTGGGTTGTTCAGGTTTGTAGGCTCATTTTTTTTGAAGGCTGTGTGTTTCTTGGCAGGAGGGAACAAGGAACTAAAAACCAGTGGCTCCTCTGCCTTCATGGACCTCCTGGGCTGCTTCCCATGGGAGCTGCTGTCACTGCTCCTGTTGTGCTCTTGCTGTGGCAGGTGGAAAGATAACTCTGCCTTGGGGTGTCTGAATAGGAAGAGCTTCCTGGGGAAGAAGGGCCTCCATCTGTTCAGGAGAGCTGTGCTGAGCAGTGTCACCCTAATTACAGAGCAGCCTCTCCTCTCTGATGGAATACTTCGCTGCTCACTCCATAATTCATTAACAGAGCTGAAGGAGAGTGACAGGAGGTGCATTTTCTCAGTGGGCAGTAGGAAAGGGATATCTAGCTTTGTGTGGCCGTGCTGAGACCCTTGAGGACAAACCCTGACTTCACGGGGAAAGCCCACTGACATTTTAAACATGAGATGCTGAAACTTCAGTCTCTGAAAAACTGGGGAATATTTCCTGGGCTGGTTTGCACCAGCCTTTAGTGAAGCCTGAATCCCACGACAGCAAGAAGAGGATGTTACCGGGTCTGTGTTTGGCTGGAACACGTTCCTGAGCTCGGTGTTGGAGTGCACTGCCCAGATTCACCAGTTTTATCTGCAGCAGATTGGCACACAGAGCGTGCTGCATTAATAACGAATACCTTTCCCTGCTTTGGATGCTGCCAGCACCACGTGGGATAGGGAGAGAGCAGTGGCACACCAGGAATGTGGAAGCAGGAATCAGTTGTTCTCATGCCCTTGGGAGACTTTTCTAACCACAACTGCTGAGCCCTCAGGAGCTTCTTGGCTGACAACCCCTTTTGCACTTGTTCTCTTGTTGCAGAAATGTATAGTTAATGGGGAATGTTGAGAACTGTTGTTTCATCTACAGAGCTCAAATATGTGAAAGCATCAACTAACTCCACTTGTGAGGTGAGAGTCAACAGTAAAATTGCCCGTTTCAGTGGTAAAAATGGCATTATAGAAATAAACTAGCTGGGGAAAAGGTGGTGACTGAGCTGAGTGAAGGTGTTTCAGTGGTTTTTGGCCTCTCAGGTGGCTGTTTCTGAACTGTGCTGTAGGATGTGGAAGAAGGAGGCTGTGTAGCCTGTGCACATCTCCACAGCTGATGTGTTCAAACACAACTTGCAGGAAACATGTTTGTGGATGTGTGTGGCTGTGCCTGGTGTAGTGACAGCGGTGACTGTGGTGAAAGTCATTATGTTGTTGATGTTGGGTTGTAGCCAGGAGAAAAACTGCTTGTGTGTAGGAGCTGGAACCTTCAGAGCAGAAAGCTGGGAAGGTGGAACAAAGGGCAGCAGATTTCAGTCTGCTCTTGTGGCCAATACAACTTTGTGCAGCAGGAGGAGTTGGAGCCTCCCAATACAGGGACTGATCCAGTGTAAGTGTGTTCAGCTCAAGGGATCCTGGGGTAGAAAAAGGCAGTGGCAGCTTTGGTGTGTGATGCTTTAGAACACACTGGCAATGGAAACAGCATTTTGAAGAGAGGGTTGTTAGTGTGACACTAATTACTGCTGGTTATTGCTCACACCAGAGAAGGGAAAGCAAGCAGGGTGGGTGCGTGCATCTGCTCTAAGGAAAGGCAAAGGCTCAGAAGTGAGTAATTGGGCAGGAGGAGTGGGAAACCAACAGGCTATTCGTGATTTAGCAACTCTGATGTTCGGGTCCTGTGGTTTAGATTTTCCTAGTGAAGTTTAGATTGTCTCTGTCCTGTTTAGCCCCAACTTTTCCAATGAAGTGACCAGAAATAGGAATATTTGAGGGTTTATACGTTTAAGAGTATTATTTACTTGTAGAAAGACAACAATTAAAAAAAAAAAAACAAAACAAAACAGAATACCCACACATCTGTGTTTATCCTTTCTCGTATTTGAAGGGTAATTGAGTGCAACGGTACCAAAATATCAAATCCCACAAAACTGGGGCTGGAATTTTGGGTTCGAAGGTACAGAACAAGGCTGGTGGCTCCTTCCAGCATGGGTAAGAAGAATCATCATGCTCTGGCCACATATGGCTGGAAAACAACTTTCTCCTGAGTATAGCACAGCTTTGTTGTAGTCAGTGAACCCGAGATATCTGGCAGAGCTGAGGGGGATTTGTTTACATGCAATTTTGTTTTCAGACTTCTTTTTGCTGTTTTGACACCTCTTGGCAATTTTCCTAAGTGCTTAAACTGCACATTACTGTGAAGAATGTTTTTAGGCAGCTACACATTGAAATTGGGGAAGGCTTATTTACTGTTTGACTTCTGGCTCTGACAGCATTTCTTTCTCTGAACGATTCCTGCTAAATGAGTTATTTTTCAGTGAGATTGAGCAGGTTCCCACACTTGCACCTTCTTTTCGATTTGCATCTTCTTTCCTTTCTGTCATGTCCATCATGCAGCTCCCTGGGTAAAAGGGGTTTTTAGAAGTCAAATGGTGCCTGACAGGGTGTGTGGAATAGAAGGGGCAGGAAACCAGAGGAGGCTGAGGAGAACCTTCCAGCTTTTAGCTGCTCACTGACAGAGGCAGCTGAGTGAGAACAACAACTGTATTTCATTTTACCCTTTGTTTTCTAATGAGAATGTCTTGGTGAGGCAGAGTAAATAGGCACAGGGCCAGATAATGATATTTCTAGGAAGAGGCTTTGGGTTGCCTTGCTGAACAGCTCTGATGCAGGGGGTTTGAGGTCTTTAATGCACGTAGTGCCAGTGTCCTTGAGGAAAATGGAGTGAGCAGAGATGCTCAGACTTCACTTGAGGGGCAGGATTTAATGGCCATGGAGAGATGCAAGTACTCCAAGAATGATTCTCCTCTGGGACTTTAAAAACACCCACTTTGTCTCTGAGCTCCTCTTGCCTTTAATGCAAACTGAAGAAAGGGAGCTGGGTGCGTTTATCCTTGATTTGGTATTTTCTGCTTCTGGAGCTCTGAGCTAAATGTCCCTTTACAAAGGATTCCAGTAGGGGGGGGATTAAAAAAGAAGTAAAGATAATCCACAGTGGCTTTTCATTTGTCTGTAGCATTCAGGTGTTGCTCTTGTGATGAAGTGAAGGAAAATAATAGTTCTAAAACTAAGTCTTCAATTCTGGGCACCCTTTCTAGGCCTCTTTCTCCTTTGACTTTGGCTGTTGGACAAGAAATCACTTTGGTTTCTTCAGTTTTTTATTTGTCTCCTAAAGGGTTACAAGTGTTTTTTTGTGGTGAGTTTGTTTCTACCACAGAGTGACTTTAATTAGGATCCCACTGACATGTGGATGGAACTAAAACTGTCAGCTTGGGTTGCCTTTGCCAAGAGGAGCTTGCCTTGATTTGTATTTGTGTCTGTCAGTTGAGATACAGTTGTAAAGGCAGAGGATTTATGGGCTGTTATATCCATTTGGGCTCTGGCTGTGACTCCAAGAGAGATGCTGCCTCTTTAAAATTGCTTTGCTTAGCAGAAAAATATTCAACCACAAGTTTTCAGTGAGGGAAAACTCCTCGGGTAATTGGAAGTTTACTTCCAAACAATCAATAACAAATGCCATAAAGTACCAATCTATTCAGAAAATTAATTGGAGATACTTAGGAGGAATTAATAATGAATGTTCAAGTGATAGTTCCTTTTTAACTCTGCAAGATTATCAAGACAAAGTAAACATCAGAGGAATTATAGTAAAGCAGACAAACTGTGAGGGAAATTAAGGATGCAAACTAGAGAACTGCATAAATCTGCATGTTATTAATTGAGGGAGAGTTCCTGAAATTATCATATGGGCTGAATATTAAGTATCATAAATAAAAAGGAAATGAAGGGATGCTGTGGGGGGAGAAATAGTGCCATGTATGGGAGGAACTATTGCAGGCATCCCTCCAAGGACTGCAGCTTTTCCTGGGGTTATTAATACACATGATGTGTGCAAGGCTTTAAATGCCTCCTCCTTCCTGTATATGCAAAAAGAAACCATCAAAGACTGGAAGAAGCACAGCAAGAAACTTTTTATTAGAAACCTCTATAATTACACAGCTATTGTATTTTACCTCCTACCACTGAGGGTTTTTCTTGAGGAATTTTAGCTTAGAAGAAAGCAGGTAATTCACCTTTTAGCTGGTTTCTGTGCCTGCTGCAAACAGCCTCTCCAGGAGATGCTCTAGATGTTGTTCATGCTGAAATTCTGGAAGTGCTGCAGGTATTTAAAACATTCCTACTGATTCAGTGGAATGTTTTGAATAAAAGAAAACCCATTTACCAAAGCATCTCCCTGTTTGAGTTCACAGGGAGAGAACGTTTTACAGAGGATCTGCTCTTAGAATTCACATTTAACAGAGATTTTTAACTAATTTTGGTGAGCCGTTTTAGACCTTTATGTGTAACTTCCAGAGCTTCATCTCGGGTATCCTACACCTGAATTCTACCCTTAGTCACAGAATATGTTGTATAATCTTCATTTATGCCACTGTTATTTCACCTGCTGTCATTAGGCATCCTGGGAATATTGGAGAACATAGTTTAAAAGCTGCTAAAACTCTGGAGATGGATAGTTTAGCTGAATGGCTCTGAAATGAGTTGTAAAATTGCTGTTACTGCACCGAAGTTGTTTGGGATCTCTGCTCTTCATCAGCCTGTCTGAGAAATCACCTAAAAATCCGCCAGTGGCAGCTCAGGAGCTGTTTCTGCATCTTCTCTTCATGGCTCTCTTGCCTTTCTTTCTCCTTAAGGCACAAAAATGTTTACTGAAATGCCCACGGACTTGGCTTTATTTCCAAGTGATAAACTCACATTATTCATAGGGTAACATATTCCAGTTTATCATTTCCAAATAGTGCTCTTCAGATGCACATTGTGAGGTACCCGGTGATGCAACTGCTGTGCTTAGAATTACTCCCAGCTTGCTGTTGGGAGTGAGAGCCTGAAATTGGTCCTACCTTAATTCATGTGTGATGAAATTAGCTGAGGGTTTAGCCTTGGCCTCTGAAAATTCAACAGGACTGATGTGCTTAAAATCTGAGTGGGGAGATGAGCAGAGATTCTCAGGACTGGTCTGAGCGTGTATTTGCACTGCAATAAGCAGCTGTTTTCAGCCTGCATGGCAAATGCCTGACATCTGTGATCTCTCACAACTGGTATTAAATCTCCACACAGTATGTGTCTTTTTTCCAATTAAGTTTGAAGCATCACTTTCATTCTTCTCAAGAATCTATTGAAGAACTAAACTTGCCAAATGTATGGCTTGCTCAGACTGTTTAGGGAAATCTTTTTGGCTTTATGCATCTCTCTGGAAAAAAATTGCTTTTGTGAGAAGTATTGTAATTGATTAAACAGGAAATTAATGTGTGGATATGTCATAGTGAGTGTGAAGAGATTACATTTCTGCTGTCTCCCTTTTCATTATGAGCCTGAAAAATGGCAGTGTTAAGATATTAAGAGAAGTGACATCAGGATTCATGAATAAGCTTTGGGGAGGGTGGGGAATAAAGATGGGAAATCATCCAGGAGGGACCTTTCCGATTGTGAACCTGCTCTCCTTGTCTCTCCCGACACTCTCTGGCTGCTTCCACCCTTGTTCAGTGCTTGGACACAGACCCTTATTTTCTCCAACTGCAAGGAACAAAAAGGCAAATAACTCTGCAGGTTTTTGGCTGGGTCTCCACCCTTGTTTGTCAAATTGTGCCACAACATTGCTGGATTTATTGCTGCTTTGATATTAATAGTTCAGAAGGGGGATCCTGCCTGTTGCTTTATCTTCTCACGGAAGCCAAAGAGCTTTGGGGTGGCATTCAGAGCTCAGGGTAAAAAGGGGTGGTTATTTATGCTGGGAGAAGGGTCTAATTGGGCGCCTTGTTGGTGTGAGAAAATATTGGGCACTACTCATGGAAAACAGCTGGAATACCTTTTTAAAAATCCCATTTGAAACAGAGCATCTCTGATAGCAACAGAATAGAAATAATTCTTGAGTTCTTCCTTCCTGGCGCCCCTGTGGAAAGGAGGTGAGCTGGTAGCAGCAAGATTTGTTCTCCAAATCCCTTTGCTGAAGGGCTGGAGGTGTTGGCCTGTGCAATCCATCTGTGGGATGTTTTAGAGTGGAAACAAAAGGCATTTTTCCTTGTCCAACACTCTGCTCTGTTCCCCTGTGACCCCTCTGCAGCACCTAAATGTGCCTGTGAAGAGAGGGCTGACCTGGGGCTGCTTAATTAGTGTCCCTGCTTGATCCGAGCTGCTCCCTGATGGCTCGACAGGTCGGACAGGCTGCAAAACCAGTGCTGCCTTTGTAATGAACTCCTTCAACTGAGTACCAATTAAAGCATTAAGCTCTCCCCCTGAACCAGCCAGGCAGGTTTTTTTTTTTGGTGGTGGTTATTAAATTACAGATTGCAGCAAAAAGCAGAGCCACTGGCAGGGTCTGTGTGTGGCTGTTCCTCAAAGGGACCAGGGAGAGAGATGGGTTGTGGAATCAGGGGGAAATGCAGGGCTTCGTAATCCCTTAAAGCAAGCTCAGCTGTGGGGAGATCTTGGTGGATTTTTGAGTGGAAAATACACTTAAAAAGTAAAATTGTGGCAGAAAGCTCAGAATTGTTGAATTACACCAATTAAACTTATGTGGGCTGATGACAAAAGAGCCCATGGATGTGGGGATCAGCTCAGCAGGCACGGATCAGCCAAGCAGTGCCAGTGAGGAAAACGCCCTGGCTGAGCCTTTCTGCTGCTTTACTGACCTCACAGGTAGCTGGGGTTGTGCTGATGCTTCTCTGATGCCTCTTGGTTTAGATTCTGGGCTATGGTGATTCTGTGTTTTCAGCTGGATTTCTAGTCCAGAGGGAATGCTGGACAGAGAGGAAGGGAAGGGAAAGCTGCTTGGTGTTTTCATCAGCTTGGTTGCAATCAGAGTTCTGTGTTCTATAAAATTAAAAGCTCGTGTGAAAAATACACTGAGATTTTCTGGGCGCTGCAGAAATCTTGGTGCATGGTCTGTGTGGTTTCTTTCTGTGCCTCCATGTGGGTGTAAATAAATACATGACTCCCCTAAATACTACCATGTGCCTGTGTTCACATCACAGATGTAAAATGTTCAGGAATAAACTCATCCTGCCTTGGAAAATCAGGCAGCTCAGACAATAATATGCACTTCTGGCAGAAAATACTGTAGAAAATATGCTTGTAGTGAACCCAAATTCAATAGTGTGAGTGTGAAGTTGTTCTAATGTGCAGTAATGGAGCAGGAATTCCTAATTCCACAGAAAGTCTTCATTTGTGAATGCCTGGAAAGGCTTAGCAGGGGCAGGAGTTGTTGTATTACAGGTAAACAGCCTGTTTTGTTTCTCTTCCATCTGGGAATACGCTACTTGGGTGAGATTGATTATTTCACTATTATTATTTTTTTTTCCCTGCAGCTGCCTTTACCACAATGTTTATTTGGGGGGAAAAAAACCAATTTACAAATATGCACAGAGCAAGTATTTGTGGATAAATAGCCGAGCTGAGGTTGCTTTCCCTTTGCTGACACACTATCTCTGAAATAATGGACTGAATAAATGCTATCAGAGCAGAATGCTTAGCTCAGGCCTTTGCTGCTGAAGAAATTGATTCTTGTAATGTTTTGTTTTGGGGATTGCTCAGTAATTTGCTAATCCTGCTCCAAGTACAGCCCTGTATCTGACTGCAGCGAGGAAATACTGCATGCTACCTCCTTTAGTCTCTCTTCACTGGTTACAGGTTCATTTGTAGTTGATTTTTGGAGGTTGTTTAAATTTAAACTTTGCTCTGAGTGCTTGTATTTTCTCATTTATCAGTTTCTGGGTTGCTGTACAAAACCCATCCAATCATCAGCAAATGGCCTTGCTGGCTCTTTTCCAGCAGTGGTGAGAAGCAAGAGCCTTCTTCAGGTGTTTGCTGCTGCTTCCCTCGACTCCTGAGCTGTCTGCAAGTTCATGGCTTTTCTGGAGTCATCCAGACTTGCAAACCCACCCATCCTGAGCAAGGATTCATCCAATCTATTGGCTGTGACTCTGGATTTGAGATGTGGGTTTGGCCCCCCTGGCTGCCACACGGAGAAGTTGAAGGGACTGGGAGTGAAATTTTGATTGTAAGGTTACATTTCCCTAAATTTCACTGCTATACAATGAGCTCAAGTGTTTTAAGGGCAACTAAAATGCAGAGCACTCTCCAAAAGTAGACTTTTAAATTCTCTTTAGGCCCCTTGCTGCTGTTCTTTCCCCATCCACTGGGTTCTTTTGATGATTAAAAATTGTTCTTACTGCCTTCAAAACAGATGGCCTTCCATACCTGCTGTGCCATCCAGAAAGTAAAGCACCTTTCTTCTAAGCTCGGATTGCTCCCAGTTTGGTGGGAGTTAGAACTGTAATTTTCCTGTTCTAACACATTTGGTGCTGAAATGGCTTTTTGAGCTGGTGGCACACGCCTTGGCGTGCAAAAGTAGAGACTGAGGAAGCAAACGAAGCCCCAGATTGAAGAAGAAAATGAAACCCCCTGCTTTGAAAATGATTCTCTTGTACTTCCCATGAATACAATTCGTTCTCAGGGTTCTTTCCTTGCCAGCTTTTCCCAGACCCAGCTCCCAAACCAGTGTTTTTCCGTTTTTGCCTCAACGTGGGACTTTCTGAGCTGACAATTAAGCTGCAGTTCAATTTCGTGAAGGGTCTCAATTCCTGACCTTCCCAAGATTGCAATGTCAAAGGGAAGGCAGGATAGGAAAACAAGTGATGGAATGGCCATGGCAGCCCAGCCAGGCAGCAGGAAAGCTTTGCAAACCAACACGAGAAGAAACACTTCCCACTTGTTCAAGCATCATCCTCCAACATTTCATCTCCTTCAGATTTTACAGGCATAGTTAATGGCACAGCTAATACAGATTTTGAGACAGTAACAGCTGATTTTTTTTTTTGCAGGTGCTTCACAGATTCTCGTTTTGCTGTTTATTTTATGCTGCCTTGACTTTTTTGGCAGTTTTTCCTCAAATATCCACTGCTGACCCAGGGATTTTAATGCTCCTGGTGGGAGGCCTGTCTGTGTTTACCTGGTCAGTCTGATTTTAGACACTGGCAGTGCCCGTTTGGGGTTGGTGGTGCAGTGAAGTGCCAGCTGTTCCCTGCTGTGCCTCTCACAGGGGAAAGCCAAGGTCAAAGCCACAGCAGATGATGGTTTTGCAAAGCATTTTGGCTCTGGCCTGGCTTTGTAGAGCTTCACAAGATCTGTGCTGGCTTATTTGTGAAGGCTTTGGAAAGGCTTGGAGACAGGAATGGTGCATACCTTGTAACAGCTTCACCTGATGTGCTTTGTTAATTGTGGGCGTGTTAAATGAGGATGGAGCCTCAAGCCAAGAGGTGAAGAGGCAGATTCTGCTGGTCCTGCAGAACAAGGCACTGCAAAGCTCTCCAGCTGCTGCTGGACAAACCAAACCCCTCTGGTTGTGATGCACACAGCCCAGCTGAGCCTGGGCTTGTACCTTCAAATCTTACCCTTTCTATTAAATCTGAGTTTCAGGGAATATGAATCCCCCATTATGCAGGGAAGACATACCAACTGCATCCCAGGTAGCAGCAGGATCAGACCCAGAGCTGGGTTTGAGGTTTGGAACTGCTGTGGAGGGAGCTGAGAGAGAACCCACGGGCTTCCTCTCTCCTCCAGCAGCTCAGCTGGTGAGCTGCAGCTGCCCCGAAGAGGGATGCTCTCAGAAACTTGGTGTGCAAACAATAATTTAAAGCAGTAAATGTTCCCAATACAAATGGTGTTTGCAGCTGGCTTGGAAGTGAATTTTTTTTTTTCCCAGCTCAGAGGGGGATGGGGAAGGGAGAACAATGAAAGTGAAAACCATCTTTTTCACAGGAAATTCTCTGTATCTTCATGGCTTTAAAGGAAAGCAGTACAAAAAAACCCCCATAAATAAGAAATGCGTCTATTTTTGAAGTGGAATTGACATTCATTTTCAGATGTAAATAAAATGGGTAAATATCAAGAGAAAACAAGTGTATTGGTTTCAGACTTTTTTCTCCTTATCAGATGCTTTTCACTCAGTGACATTTCACTGAGCACTCTTTTTCTTCCTTGAATTTCCAGTAAGAGAATCAAGTGTGTGGTTGGTATTCTTGGAAATTGGTTAAATAGTCTTTCCAGGTAAGCTGGATGATTTGAGGCAAGTTCAGATGTTAGAGACTGACATTTCCTTCTCCAAGAGCTTGGCTGTCTGTGGAATTGTAACACTCACAAGCCTTTCAGGGCTAAGATTTCTGGATAGTTTGGGATTGGGGGATATGTGGTGAGGGGAGAAGTCACATCTAAGTTTTGGGGTTATTTTGATGCAAAGTGTCTTAAAATGCAGAGGGTTTTTCAGTAAACAAGGGCTTGGTTCTGCCATTCTTGCTCATGATGAAGAGTAGCTAAAAGAGTAAGTAAAATTGGATTACTGGCACATAATAGAGTTGCCAAGTGTTAAAAACACTGTAAGGTCTATGCTCAGGTGGGGAACCTCTCCCCATGGTCAGACAAAAATCTCCTTGGATTTTTCCTGTTGTATCAGTTTAGTAGGAAATTAAGAACAAATTGGTGGTGGCTGGAAGGAGGAAAGATCAGAACCACAACAGAGAAAAGTGGTAAGACAGGAATGGCAATTCTGCAACAGCAAGGGGCTAAATGAAGATAAATAAGGAGTTGAGACAAAGAGAAAACAAGTGTGAGGGAAATACAGAAACTGGAATTGCACTACAAGGATAAGGCAACTGATCTTATCTGGGGGTTAAACACTGTCCCCGCCTTGCAAGGTACAAAGCTAAACACAGCTCCCCCCTTTATAAAAAACCCACATGAAAGTCACTTGGTAAGAAAGATGAACTGTTCTGTAAAGGTGTGTGGGTTTGTTTTTGTAAGGAAAATGCAGAATGCAGGTACTTAGTTTGCACTTCACAGTGAACATGAAACGATAAAGAATGCAATCAAAAAGCCTTTTGCAGCAAAACCTTTCTTTTCTAATAGTCAGTGAGCTGACAACCATTCCTTCATGTGAGATACTGTCCGTTTTGTTTAAGAGCAGCTAAACTGCTGCCTCAAATACCCAGGAGCAGAGATATGGTGTGACAGGAGATGCCAAAGGGCTCGTTGGACACAGCTGTTGTGACACTGCTGATAACAGGGGAGCTGTGGTTCAGCAGAGGCTTCTCAAACACAGCAAATTACCCAACAAGGGGGAAAGTTGCAGCAGAATTAATCACTACCTGGAAAACAATTTCATGGTAGGCTAAGCAGGGATTAAAGAAAAGTCCATGGGCTGGTTCACAAGCCAAGGCTTGGTTTTAGAAAGAAATAAGACAGTCAGTTACCTCCAGGTGTGACTACAAATCTGTCTTATTTATGAGACCTATTTTGGGATGGTCTGGCCTAAGTAAAGATCTCTGGGACAGTTGGCCACTGATTATAAATTTATTAAGTGCTTGGTTTCCTGCAGTGGGTTCTTGGGGACAGGTGGAGCTTGAGTGGGGGTGGGAAAGGAGGGATAATGGAAGGATATCAAGAGAGAGTGAATGGGAGGGTGACTTGCAGGTGATGATGTGGCACAAAGTCCAAATGCAAACACATATGTTTAAAACCAGGTTAACTTGTCTACTTGTTGTCTGGAAGGGCTGTGCAGAGTTTCAGCCTGTGGCTGAATGTTTCTTTATAATATACACTGACTTAGAGGACCACACAAAGACTGCAAAATGCGGCATTTCTGTGGATTTAATGTCCACTGGGAGTGTCCACTTTGGGGCTATTCTTGTGCTTGCTGGGTGGAAACAGCAAACAATCCATCCAGGCTTGCTGGAGGGAAGTGGCTTTTTTGAAGGAGTTAATGGGGTGATCCATGTTTGAATCTCATGCATTTAATCAGGTTCTGTGATGAAACAGCAGATGGAACTGGGCGCTTGCAGAAAATGTTCAGGTAGAGCAGCGAGCCCTTAAGTTTGGGAGTTCTGGGACCGGTTCCTGCTGTGCTGTGTGTTCTTTGTGATCTTCTACCAGGCACTAAAAGGAGGGGCTGTGAAAGCTTTGAGTGGTGCATCTACAGCACTGCAGCTTCTGGAAGGTGACTGGGCATCTCATGGGGCAGAACCACCCAGCCCCAGGTGGCTTTTGGGAGTTTAAGGTAAAACCCTTAGAGTTGAAACTTCCCTTAAAGGAAACTTGTCTAAGTTCAACAGTATGTTGCAAGTGCTTGAAGGGTTAGCTGTGTACCTTGGTTGGCATCCCAAAAAGGTTCTTCCTCCGTGTATTTACATCAAATGTGCCTCAGTATTCCAGGTGTAAAATATATTTGGTGTCCTCACTCACTGTGGAGGAAATGTGAGGAAATGAAACTGCAACCTTGAGAAAATATAAGGAGAGTTTCTTTAGGATGATAAAACCATTCTCTGCAACTCATCACAATCGCAGCAGCCCCAAAGTTGTTTGCATTTCAAGGATTTTTAGCTACTCCCTAAGTCTGTTTCTTATCACTTCCTTTGTTCCTTTGACCCTGTAGCCACAAATATAGGTTAAGCCTGCATTCCTCTGTTCCCCCCTTTTAGTTAACATAATGTATTCCCTTAATTATAATGTTCCATCCCAGCTTTAGCATAAACTCAGCCCCCTCATTGTAATATGTCTATATACATCGTGACATGTATGCAATAAACAGATTCTTGATTCTTGTTCATGCCCCTGAGAAAACGAGTCTCGTTATTGACCCGAACACTGAGTGACATGGGGGAGCTTTTAAACAAATAGAACAGCTCTGGGAACGTGCTAGAAACACTGTCCTGCCTTATGATCTTGATCTTTGCTTCTGTTTGAGCAATTCTTTTTTTTTTTTTTTTCATGAGAAGTACTAGAGTTTAGAAATTGAGATTTTTCTTGTCTCGCTTTGCAGAAGTTTCCAGACCCAGTTTCTCCATTAGAAGTGCCACCACTTAGAGACGTGTTCCCTGCTTAAATGTCTTCCTTTTCAAGCTTGTAAAATGGATCTTTCAGGAAAAAACTCAAATGAACTTTTCAGTGCTGCTTGCTGAGTGAGAGTGACTCAACAGCACAGAAAAAAAGCCTGTTATATGGAGCATGGCCTTTGTTCCAAGGAATAGGTTATTTTAACAATAGAGCTTTCTCTAAGGCAAGTGAAGAAGCAGCTTCATGTCCTCAGTTCCCTGGAACCAGCCTGGATGTAACCCCAGTGGCTGTGCCATATTCCCCTTGGAAATAGGGTTGGGAATCAGAAAGTCAGTGGCAAAAGGGAACAGGAGCTTTTATATCTGAATTCAGATGCTGGCAAGAATGGAGTCAGCACGGCTGGACCAACCCGCAGGTCCTTAAGTGCTTTTTTCATAATTGCTGGAGCTTTCTTACACTCTCAGAGCAAGTAAAAGTAAGATGAAGTGGCCATTCAAGTGTTTAAGCCTGGGAATGAGAAATAATGATTTTTGGGCACACTGTGGACGGTGAATCAGTAGTTTATATCTAACTCTTTTCAATTGTAGTTGATGCAAGGCACCTCTGACTCAAGCTGTACTCGTACCACGCAGGCCGTGGAGAACTTCCAGGGATAAATAAACACCCGAGCAACTTTGTTCAGGGCTGCAAAATGAGGCCAAGCCACAAGACCCTGAAATTGGGATCCCATGGTGGTACAAATTAGCTTAAAGAAGCCAAAGACAGTATTTCCTGACAGGAATTCAGTTTTAATAAATGCCCTTTAGGTGCAATTAGACATTGCGTGCATATGTAATGTTTTTGACTTTCAAACAATTTCCTGAGGGGCTACAACTGGCCTGAAGTTTTTCCTTCTGGCTGGAGGTGTTTGTTTCATCTCTCCTGTCGTGTTGAAGCCATTCATGGCTTTAATCTGAGTATTCCAGGAGAAACATCTATTTTTCCAGCACTTTAGGATGAAGAGAGTGAGCAATCATTAAGTGCCTCTGATGGGTTATGTGAGGTCCCTTAATATAAAACACTTGCAGCTTTTGATAAATTAGCAGCCTGATGTTTTGAAAGCCTTTTTTCCTCTTGTCCAGAACTCCTTTCAATCATTTCACATTCTGTTGCTGGCACTCGCTTCAGTCTCTTTTTCTTTCTAGGCTCTGGCCCTTGAGCTGCCTGTCTGGCCTTGGAGACTTCTGACACAGCCCAATTTCCCTGCTAAAATCTTTTGCAAGGTCTTGGCACAGCTTAAAAAGAGTCCCTTCTGCTGCTGCTGGGTGACAGAATCGATCCTGATTGTGAGAGGATGTACTGGGCTTTAAACTTTCCTGTCCTCTGCAAGAAGGGGCTCAGCTTTTGGAAGGGATAAGTGCCATATTTAAATCTCTGGTGATTATGCTGATGCCTTTGTTTTGGTACTATAATTTTATTCATTAAGAATAGAGGCAAAGCAATAACTGGAGTGGTCAGGGGCACTTTAAAATACAACTGCAGCCACCTCTGCCTTGCTGCTGTAGCAGCAGCCTTGTCTGCCAGTGGAATGCATGCCAGGATCCCTCAAAAGCGGCTGGCAGGAGCTTGTGATCCTTTCTGCACTCTGTGCTACTTTATGGATCTATGGAAATGGAATGGCTGGGTTACCTGGACTCCAGTCCTTGAGTCTTGGGCAGTTTGTGCTGTTACAGGTTGGACATTCCTCACTGGAGCTGGAAACACCTGTGGCTAAGGCAGCTTTCCCCAGCCATCCTTTTGGGATGGGTGCCTTTGTCTGTCTTTGCTCTGCCACTCTGTATGGAATACTGTGAGGTTTTGTCATACAGTGACCTTTTCTTTTTTTGTAGTTGTTTCCACCAGCCTCTTTCCAAGTTGGCTTTAATGTAAGCAGGTTTGATATTGGTTACATGCAGTGCTGGCTGAACCCTTCGCCCTGTATAAATCCAGGCTCTTGGTTTCTCTGAGCCACCTTTTTTTTTTCCCCTCCCTCCCCAATTCCGTTGGCCTTCTATGCTGTGTTGCTGGAGATGACTGGAAAAGCTGTGCTGCACCCTAATCTGAATTTGTCTGCGGATCTGACTTGTCTGATTTTCTGTGTTACACCATTAAATTTTCCTCTGTGTAGTTCATTGTCTCTGGAAATTTGGCATTTAACTGTGTAAGCTTAGTAGGGATGGAGCTCAGTGTGCAAAATAAAGCCCTGCTGTGATTTTGGACTGCTGAGTTACTGCTGCAGTTTCTTGCAGAAGGGGAGAAACTTCCAGCTCCCTGGCAAGCGTGGTGTGTTTGTGTGTTGCTGTCCTGGGCGTGCCACTCCCCAAGGAAGGGGGTTGGAATAGGTGATTTTTAAGGTCCCTTCCAATCCAAACCATTCTGTGATTCTCTGATGATTTTTACGCGTATTTAACGTGTCACTGGAAACAGTTGTCTCATATTAAATCTCATATTTTTTGTTCTCTGTGCTTAACTTGCTCCAGGACTGTACAATCTGTAGGTTATTTTTATTGGCAAGTGTTATTTTGTGATATTCAACCCCATCTTCCTCTCCAAGGTGTTATCAGGTCGTTGGGATGCACATAAAGGAAGCACTACAGCTGCCCCCAAACCTTTGGGGGATTATTCAGGTGCTTTATGGGTGTCATTGGAAGGCACTTTTATGGTTATTTTTAAGAGGGGGCTGTTTGTATTTACATGCAGGAAAAGATGTAGCCCTGACTTTGCAGCTGTAAAAGGGGAATTTTAATGTATTAATCTACAGGATTCTGAGTAGCACTATCTGCATAATAATAATAACAATGGAAAAAAAGAGGGAAAAAGAGAGGGAAGGGGGTGGGAGGAGAGTCCACCCTCACTCATCACTGCCATTCCTGCCATTTTATAAAACAAAGTGGTGGCTTTAAGCTGAAATGTCCTTGCTGCTTCTGTACAAGAACTTTTAGATTCAGAGTCACAGATCTTTTCTTTTTGTGTTGAAATCTCAATAAGCTGTTGGTGGTACCAGAACTTGTGTCTATACAAGGAAATAACAAAATTGTTCCCAGTGTGACTTCCAGCTCCTGCCTCTCCCCCAGCTCTGAGCTCTCTGGAGCTCCTTCCCCCTCTCCCCTTGCTGTAGGTGAAACGAGATGTGCAATTTTGGGTATTTGCATATTTTTCATTTAGGAAAAAGAACATTTTATCAGGTTTGATGGCTGAGGAAAATTGCCTATGTGGAAATGGAAACCAATTTCAGGGTGAGTGATTGGAGCTTTCTGCGAAGGTTCCAGGTCATTCCTATGCCTTTCAGTGCCTTCACCCCCAATTTTCCTGCCCTGGGACAGGAGCTGCTGCTGCTTCCACATCTGGGGGGGTTGTCACTGGCGCCACTGAGCTGAGCAGAACTTTTCTTAGGCATTCAGATCACAAAAAATGGTGCCTCCCTGTTTTGTTAAGGGCTATGAATATTACAGAGCCGGCTGGTTTCTTTAGAACTGACCAAGTTCAGGAAAAATCAGAGCTTTTTCAAACACAGTCAGGTCTGCTGGAGCAACACTGGAGTGGAGAGAAGGTGAGTGTGCCAGTGCTGGGAGCTGAGCTGTTTGTATCCCAGAGGGATGGATGGATATGCTACACTTGGTAGACCTCCAAAGCCAGCAGTGGAGAAGAAGACATGCCTATTTATTTCTTTTGCTGGAGCCACATTCACCCTCCTGTGAATTGATTTATAATTTAATCTGTGTCTATTTGTTTCTCAACAGAAGAGGATGAAATAAAAGTTTTCTTTATAGCCAGGAATGGATGGCTGTGCTTTGCCCTCAGTGTAAACTGGAGGGAGTTTGGGGATGTTTGGGATCAGAGATGCTGCTGCTGCTGTGGGAAAGCAAATCGCAGAGACCTGGAGTGAGTCCCAGGCTGCTCTGCTGTCTCACAGCGCTTTGTTCCTGTAGCACTGAGCTTCAGGAGAACAACACCAGCTCAGATCCTTGTTGGTGCCAGCAGGGGACTGTGGAAGTGGGCTTGTTCAAAACTGCCGTGGATCCAGTGGATGTCAGAACTCAGAACCTGTTTGGAGGGGGGTTGTGTTTGGAATTGGGAATCCTCGAGGGCTCTGTGTTTTACCAGATGGGTGTGTGACCTACAGCAAGTGACCAACCCCCCCCCAGAGCTCCACTTGGCTGATCAAAGGAAGGACCATCTTCAAGCACAAGGCCAGGATTTCATCCCACTAAACAGCAAATCCTTCTCTACCTTACCCTATTACATGTCACAGGAGGGAATTTGACCTGTGAGTTATCTCTGCATAAATCTGAGCGTTCCATAGTTAATTAGGGAACTGGAAATGAGACAAAGTGAATCAAACCATTTCTCTTAACTTTGCTCCCTCCTATTGCATCTCCCATCTTTGCTGAACTTTCTGAAGTACAAGGGACAAGCAGGTCGAAAATGGGAAGAAAATTAGAAGCACTTGGCCTGGTGCCTGCCTTTACACTGTGTTGATTAGGTTTTAATTGGCAATTCTTGTCTGTAATATAAGATAATTGCAGAGATTTTCAGGAATAGTTGTAGAATAGGAAGAAAAGACACATCTGAGTTCTACTGGAGGAGTTTAATTAAAGTCTTTATAAAGTGCAACAGATGGTGCTTTGCTAGTTAGCAAGGCAGGCATGAGGCCTCTCTGTAGACATTCCATGGTGGTCAGAGCTCCTCCTCCCTCCTGCCTGGAGATGCTCTCCATAACCTTCACTAGTGGACTTGGGCAAGCCAAGGACGCTGTGCACTTCATGTGCTGGTCCAAAAAAGGAGGGTCTTTTCCAGCAAGTGAAGTCAGGCAGCCACAGAGTAAAATTCCTGGGGTGTGTGGCAGGGCTGCCCTTCCCAACAGGAGCTCTGCTTTCACTGCCCTCAGCTCCTTTTGGAAAGGCTTCCAGAAGTGGGCAGATACATCAACAGCCATACAGGTTCCTCTGTGGACACTCCTGGGGAATGGAGGATTGAGGAGCTCTCTGTTTTTCGCACAGTGGTGCTCCCCAATAATGCTGTGTGATCCAACAACCAGCAAACTGGAATTATGTCAGTGTGAAACTGGCACAGGGAGACTGTTTACAAGGGCATGTGATGCCAGGACAAGGGGGAAGGGCTTCAAGCTGACAAAAAGTAGGATTAGAGTAGATATTAGGGAGAAGTCCTTCCCTGGGAGGGTGGGCAGGCCCTGGCACAGGGTGCCCAGAGAAGCTGTGGCTGCCCCATCCCTACAAGTGTCCAAGGCCAGGCTGGACAGGGCTTGGAGCAACCTGGGCTGGTGGGAGATGTCCTTGCCCATGGCAGAGGGTGGAACTGATCTTTAAGGTTCTTTGCAACCCAAACCATCCTATAATTCTATGAAACTTGGAGGCAGAAGAGCTTTTTTCCCACCCTATTGCCCAGCACTGCTGTAGCTTTGATAACATTCAGCCTTTCTGCATCATCGAAGGGTTACCTTGGAAAAGGAAAAATTAATGGATAACGAACATGACAAGGGAGAATCCTGCTTTAGAAGGAGTTTTGTGTGGGTTTTCAGATTCCAGAAAAAAAGCTGAAACTGCAGAACAAATAGCTGGCAAACAGGGAATATTTCACCTGGGTGTTGAAGAAAAAGAAGCCATTTGTGACCCTGCAGGGTCCTTTTCACAGGGAGATTTGTTGGGCAGACAGACAGATCTGTGAGAAGATGACAAGTGTGCTTTGGAGCCTCCTGCCTCGTGGATGCTTGAACGTGATCTCCTGTTTAAATGAGTTTTCTCACATTTTAGCCTCAGTGCTGCGGGGAGTTTCCGTGGGATTAACTCATTGTCCGCCCTCTCTTTGAGCAGCTCGGTGTTCATTTCACCCGAGGCTGTATCGGAAAGTGATTACCTGGGAGGGATCTGGTTACACTGAGCTCCCACAAAGGCAACGCCGGATGCTCAAGAAACATTTTAAACATCAGCTCTGAGCTTTTTCTTTTTTAAGAACTGTTTACAAGCTCCCATGGCTCATGCTTTGAGTTGGCTGATTTTGTCCTGTAGCCTTAGGATCTTCCTGAGAGGTGAGTGGGAAACTTTCCTGTACAGGTAGAGTTCTCTTCAGTCTTGGTTTGTTTTTAATTGGTGCTGATGCTGTTGCCTTCTAAGAGATCAGAGATGGGAGTTTTTCAGCTCATTCTGATCATGAACTGTGGCTGCACAATCTTTCTCTCATTGAGGAGAAAAGACAGGGAAGGTGAGGGATGCATTCACCAAGAGGCTTCAATTTTCTAAAGAGAGATGAAAAAACCGAGCATGTCAGTGTGTTCAGATAACAAAAACACCAAGGTGCTTAATGGAGTATGGAACAGATGGAAATAAAAAGCCTGGAACTCTCCTCCCAACCCTGCACACTCGGGGTTGCTCAGGCACTTCGTGAGGAACTTCATGTGAAATCCTCCTGGTTGCCATAGTTTTCCAAACCAAGGGGAATTCAGTAGGGCAGTGGCATACTGGGATCTAAATCTGATGGTAAGAAATGCAAAAAGGGAAATAACTCAGTGTTTGTTCAATTCTTTAAGTTGAGGTTTGGGACATCTTGTTCTTTGTGAAGGATTTGTCACCTTCCTTTCACAGGTGAGACTTCCCAAGCAGGGATGGCTAAACTTGCCCTTACTGTGTGGTCTGAATAACTGCAGTAGAGAAAGAAGAAGAATCTTGTTGAAATTAGGAAATTACACAACATTACAGCACCTTCTTCACCCCATGACTCTTTCCATCTGTGCTGTTTGCACTTCCTTGAAAACTGAGTTTTTCAGCTTTCTGGCAAACAAACTACAAGCTTTTCTAAAGCTGACAAAGACACGGGGAAGGCTCTCTGCTGCCTACAGAGGGGAGGTGGTTTAGTCTCATCAAGCATCTGAAATTGGGATTTCCTCCAGAAATTTGTGCTCAGAATATTTACCTAGAAATCTTAAGGGGACAGTTTTTAATTCTGGAAGAGGAGCCTTTCCTTAATTTGAGCCATCAAAACTTAAGAATGAGTGTGCTAATGGGCAGGGAAATGTGATATTCCATCGTGGTGTAATAATAACTGGCCATTTAGCTTGAAGTCTTGATGTTTGCTGGTTGTACCTTGGATTTATTCCTTTTGCTTTCTCCCAGGGACCTCTTCCCTCTCAGCAGGTTGCAGCATGGACTGCCAGAGCCACTGCCTCATAGACTGCAGGCAGGGACATTATTACACAGCTGGCAACTGCTTGGAGTGTCCAACAGGTTTCTAGTAAGTCTCCTTCCTTCCCTCCTGCTCAGCACTGCCACTCCTGAAATGAGAAAGTCAAGAATTTGGGATCTTTTGCATTCAGAATATTCTGAGAGTTATCTCATAATGCACATCAGGAGGTGAGGCACAAAAACCTCACACAGTGTCATTTCCTATCCATGAATAACCAGCTGGTCAGGAAAACCACTATCTTTGGTTTAAAATGCTATCTAGGGCTCTCTGCACTTTGGAAGGAAAGTAGAAAAGGTCTTTTCCAACCTAAATGTTTCTCTGATTCCATAATAGAGTTTTCAGGCACAGTCTCAAAGCAGGTTTTGTACAAACTGTCTCAAACCCTGAGTTCAGGTTGCCACATTTCCTACCACAAATTCTGTCCTTGTGTGTGCAATCCTTGAGCTCTCATATGTGTGTTGGAACCCTCTGGGGTTCTGGAAAGATTTGGTTTAAATGCATCATTCTGTGGCCAAAAGCATTTCTTTGAGCAGTGGGTGAAGGGGACCTTCCTGTATTTACACAACACCAGTACTGGGGATGGAACTCCAAAGAAATTGAATAATTTAACTTCATAACTTCACTATCTTTGATCCAGTTGCCCTGGAGGCCAAACAGCTCCAAGGAAATGCCCACTGGGAACTGCCAATGAACTGACTGCTCAGGCAAACATCACATCTTGCCAGGTAAGCTGAGGGAAGGTTGAAATAGTGCTTCTTACACCTCCTTTGAATTATCTGATTTCAGGCTTCTCCCCAAATTTTGCAGTCTGCTTTGAAAGCTTTTCCAGGAAATTCCTGCACTGTTTTTGTCTCTGATTTGGCTCAGAGGAAGCAGGTTGTCCCTCCAGGTGTCCAGCAAGCAGCTCTGCCTCCATGCATTGCTTATCCCTCTGACAGGCAAAACCACGTGTGGGGAGCTCTCAGGAGCACGTGGGCCACGTATGGAAAATGATCCAAGATTTTTTTCCTTCCTGCCACTGGAGCTGCTGTGCCACGTTATTCATGCAAAGACCACGTTTCTGTGGGTCCCTGCAGGTTTGTCCCGATGGGTATCTCAGCCTGGAGAGCCGAGCTGGCTGCCGAGCGTGTCCCGAGGGATATTCCTGTGATCCACACAGCGGGGGCCAGAGGAGCTGTGGGCCTGGCCAGTATTCCCCAGAGGGAGAGCTGGAGTGTCGGGAATGTCCAGAGATGTTTGTCTGCCCGGATGGACGGAGCACACAGGTACAGAAGGAGCATGTTCTTCTGCAAGGTTGGAATTTTCATTCTTCTGCACAAGGAGAACACAAATCTCTCCTCAATAAAGGGCAGACTGCCCTGGTTTAACAGCAGGATGTGGGTCTTGCTTAAGGAAAGACAAGCATTCACAACGTTTCAGTGGTGTAGTAGATCTCAGACCTTCACAGAATCACAGGATATCCTGAGTGGGAAGGGACCCATCAGTATCATCTATGCCCTGCACAGACACCCCAACAATCCCACCCTGTCCCTGTCCAAACCCTCCTGCAGCTCTGGCAGCCTCGGGGCTGTGCCCACTGCCCTGGGGAGCCTGGTCAGTACCCACCACCCTCTGGGGGAAGAACCTTTTCCTGGTACAAGTGGCCTCTTTTAAAAGAAGTAAATACTTCCCATCTAAATTCTGACAGTGTCAGTGCTCAGCTTATCTGCCACCACGAGCACCCTCAGCTGAGGACTCCAAGCTTGGAGTTTGAGGCACATTTTTCCTTCTAGAAATCACCCCTGGGGAATAGGGACGAAGCAGCACTGGGAAGGGAGAGGGCAGAGAAAAGAGAAGCAGTAGTGGGCTTTTTCCTGACTCCCTGGGAGTCAGGGAGTCCCAGATCTCTCTGGGGACACCCCTTTGGGCAGCAGTGGCCCAAATTAGACTTTCTGGTGCTGTGAATTTGTGTTTTTCCCCCCTCAGCACTGCCTGGCTGGTCAGCAGCCAAACCCAAGCCGCACTCTCTGTGTCGCCTGCGCTCCTGGTTCCTTCCCGACTGAAGACACTCTGCCTTGCCAGCCTTGCCCAGCAGGTGAGTGCACCTCACAAGCATCTCCTGCAGGCATTAAAGCAAAGAGCTGAGGCTGAAATGGCACTTGGCTCTGTTAAAACTGAACAGAGAGAGGCTCCCGGTGTTACAGTGAAAGTGGAGGTTAAAATTGATTGCCGAGATAAAGCAAATGCTGGTCAGAAGTGTCCACAAAGAAAGGGGGATGAAAATGAGAGAACACCAGGAATCACAGCTGGCTGGGATAGTTCTCACACTCGCTGGGTTTATGGGACAGGTCCTGATGCAGCCCCAGGATGTGTGAATGTGTAAATGTTGCTGAGCAACGAGGGAAGCTCCTGCTTTCTCTTTTCACACAGAAAGCATCTCTCTCACACTCTGATTTTTAACTGATCATCTGTAAAATTGATTCACACACAGTTATAGCTTTCTCCACTTCAGGACCTCGATTCACTGGCTATCACAAGTACCCATTTCTACTGAGAGCTGGAGGCATTAGGATTCAAATAGGGGAACACCGATTTTCTTACCTAATTTCCCTTTCTGCTTGACACTCTCAAAAAAATCCAAATAAGCCCATGTTTAGGAAATTGCAGCATGTAGTTGGAGGTGTCACTGAGATGCTGAATTAGGCAGCAGGGGAACAGACCAAGAGGTTTTTGCTGCAAAACCACTACATTTTGGAATTACAGCTCAATTCAGCAAGAGTGCAGGATGAGCCTTTCAGAACTCAATGGCTACTTGGCATAGTTTCCCCATAAAGGGAGAGTTTTCTGCAGCATGAAAATCCTGGCATGTCCCTTATACATCCCAGAGAATGAGTATAAGCCCAGTGAGGAATTGGCAGCCCAAAGTTTGCTTTTTTTCTGCTTGTTGTCTCTAATCAAGTGTGGTGCTTTGGTATCTCCTCCACATAAATCATGTTCCATCCCTCAGTACAGTCCTTGGTAATAGAAGTCTGGTGCTACAAGCAGCACCAGTATTGCAAATAATTCCCTCCACGTACCCTCAGACTTTAATTCACAACTGCTAACCCGTCAGGCTTTATAGGGAGAGCGTGGTGTAGCTGTCAGCTTGTAAAAGGATGAGCTCTGGCCCTGCAGGGGTGCAGATGGCAATGTGAGGTCCTGCCACTGCTTTGCTCTCTCCTGGGAACCCTGTGCTGCAGGACAAGATGCTTTCATCAACAGCTCCAGGTGCCTCCTGCAGAGTCACTCAACTCAGTAACTTGATTCTTGCTGTAATTAGAATCCCTCTTATTAAATAATGAAGAGTTCCTGTAGTCTGGGAATCTCATCTGTTGTCCAGGAGAAGGAGAAATGAGTAGCTAAAGAGCTCCTGTAGACCAAGACCTCGGGAGTTCATAGTTATAATACAGGGATAAGAGAATGGAACAGGATTTCTGTTGTTTCCAGTGCCTGGGGTTTTAGGTACGAGTGCAGAGGATCCCCTTCAGTGTTGGGTATAGTCCCGCTTCTGTTCTTAAATCTAAGTCACCCAGCCCAACTGCAAAGCCCTTGGATAAGGAGTTTGAATCCCATCACAAGCCAGAGGCGCCTGAGATTCCCAACATTCCTTTTCATGGTTTGACGGACTTTAATTACATATAATCTGTGTGCTTAGTACTGCATGTGTGAGTGAAGTGTCATGGCAATGCTGGGACATAAAAATGGCTTTCAACATAGCACTGGCACTTGCAAGTCACAGTTAAATCTTCCTTTCTTTTTACTCCTCAAATATCCACATGGAGTTTAGTAAACCACTTGATTGTCAAGTTCTACAAAACCTGACTTGGAAAAAGTAGTTAATTCTTGGTGGATGTGAGCATTTCATCACTCTGTGTACAACTGGCAGAAGGATTTTAAGTGAAAGGTGGTGTATTGAAATGTGGCCCTTAGAGCAGCGGCAGGAACACCTCAGCTGATCTTTAATCCTCATGATCATGGAGAGAGCAGAAGAATTGGAGTAGAAAGAGAGAACAATTAACTCTAATGGTGCTAATAAAAGTAGCTAATTTAGCTTGAAATTTCATTATATGTTTTGAATTTTAAAACGCCATGGTGTGTCAAAGGTTTGAATTTTCTCTGCCAGCTCAATTTTACTAAAGGAAGGAATCCTTTCAGGCAAGGAGAGTCTGAGTTGTCCAGAGTGTCATTTCTCAATAGCATCTTGGGGTTTTTTTAATTCTCCACAGGTCACTTCTGTCCCAATGGCCTTGCAGCCCCTCCATGCCCAGCTGGGAGCTTCAAACCCAAAGAGGGACTTCACACACCCAACAGCAGCTCCTCATTCCTGCCAGGTCTGTGCCAGAAAAGATCTTCATTCCGGGCAGGGAGGGGACAAATTCCCCCAGCAGATCACACTGTTAAGCACATCCTTTTGAAGAGTCTGGCTCTTACATCCTTAGTTACTGGGCTCTGGCTCAGGCAGTCCTGAAGTTCTGGATGAAAGGAACACCCACGGAATGTCCTCTGAGCCACCAGATTTGTGGAGAAGCATTCAGGGATTACAGAGCTGTGACATCCAGAAGTGCTCACTATCCCCTTTTTTCATTGGAATTGCCTTTAGGGGTATGGGCTCTGGAATTTCGATATCTCCCCTATGCAGAGACTTCAAAGAAGTTGCAATGGAGAGAAAGGGTGATTATTGTACTTTTAGTAGAGGGAAAGGAAATCCAGGAGCAGCCTGAAATGATGTGCTGAAATCACGCAGAGGGTCAGCTCTGAAGCCAAAGTCAGAAACTGGCCTGTTAAAGGTCATTCAGCCATGTCAGCTTTGCATGGGAGACACTTTTTTTAACACTATTAGTCGACTTTCACTGCACATCTGCCCCCGCAGACTCATTTCCAAGCTCTCTCATGAGTGGGAACAGAGGGGTAACACAATTCAATTAAGTTGGCCACAGGCTTTTCCCTTGGGGAAAGGGGTTTTCTTTATATGTGTTTGAATCAGTAACAATGTCCTCAACCCATTCTTGCAGGCAGGGGAAATGAGGTTACAGATTAGGGAAAACTTCTCTATTGTAACAGTGGAAAAGCCCTGGAATTTCTGCCTCTAGAAGCTGTAGAAGCCCTGCCCTTACGAGTTTAAAAGTGCCAAGCAGATGAAACAGCGTGTAATGTTGTGAAGTGCATGAAAGGCAGTAGGCACAAGGCTTCCACAGGCTTCCAGCTGTGACGTTTCCTTCTCAATATTTTTGTTTCGCTTTGGTTTTCTAAATCAGTAGAAGTTTGTTTTGTATACAGTGGGACTGAGTCACCCTAATGACTGGGAGATGTGTTGAAAGTGACTAGATTTTGCAATTTAGGAATGGTAAAAATAATTTTAAAGGATGCAGTAATAGAGGGTTTTTAGTCTTCTCTGGTGCTGAATCTTTGCTTAGCTATGGACAGGGAGAGCTGGCTTTCAGTCACAATAATCCCATGTGGCTGAGGCTTGCTCTGCCTGGTTTTGAGCACTTCAGAGTGTCTTAATGTCTCTCACAATGGTATAAAAATGCCTCTCTCTCCTTAACAGTGCTGTACAAATAGGAAAACAGAGGGAGATTCAGGGAATGAGCTCAATTCACTGAAATAAACCTTGGCCTGAGCCCAGAATGTTTTATCCAGGGTTACAAATCACCAGGTGCACTGCCAGGAGCAGAAACCTGGAGTTCAGTGCCTCGGTCTCCCTTTGCATCTACTGGGTTCTTCCCCCCTCATGTGCGAAGAAAATAATCATCTCCTTCAAATCAATCCATATCTTTTTCTCTCTGATAATTTCTCTTCTAGCAAATGACTCAGCTGCTAAAGTGCCTTGACTGTTGAATGATTTTTTTACTCACCAGCTCAGTCTAGGAAATCACTGCCTTCCACCCACTTCTGAAATTAAATCCAGAAGTGCATTTCCATGGTGCAGCAAGGAGCAAACCTCACATCTCATCAAGAGAGCAAAATCCAAGAGACAGGGCCAGTGGCATCTGAGAAACCCCATTGTAGGAGCTGCAAAGTAAATTAGAGTTTAAAAACTCTTTGGGTTTAATAATGTAAGCTGTTATGCTGTGCCTGTACTACTTTATATAATGATGTTGTCATCTCTCCTAAGGAACACTTGGCAAAGGTAGGATAATGCCTGCTGGAAATAGGCAGGAGGTGCAGGAATAAACTCGGGCAAGCCATATGATATTTCAAATACACTTCCACGAGGTAGATGATGGCCTGTATGGCATCAGGCAGTGTGTTAAGTGTGATGTGCTTATTTCTCAGTGAAACCAAGTGTGTCTGCATCCCATTTATTGCACAGCAGGTCCAGGGCCCAGCCTGGTCCTGCACAACAGATTGGCGATAATATGCTTAGGTTGTCCAGAAAAGCTGTGGCTGCCCCATCCCTGGAAGTGTCCAAGGCCAGGTTGGATGGGGCTTGGAGCAACCTGGGATAGGGGAAGGTGTCCCTGCCCATGGCAGGGGATGGAACTGGATGATTTTTAAGGTCCTTTGCAACCCAAACCATTCTGTGTTTCTGTGCTGTAAATCTGCTCCCCCACTGATCTCATATGAAGTGTCCAGGCAGCCATGCTGTTAATTCTCCTTTGAGCTCCAAAGGGAATCCTCCTCTCCAGAAAGTGGCAAGAAATGGAAATCTTCTGTCCCTGTGGCCAACTGGGATGGATTCAGGTCACATAAAAAGGGGTGCAGATCCACATGGGGAAGCTTTTGTCAGCTTAAGGCAGGTCTGAACGGGTCCCACAGCTCCATGAGTTTGCAGCCCCCTCAGGTGTGTTGATTCAGCTGCTCTGCTCACAGCTGGGGAATTTTACAGTCTGGATAAATTCAAATCCTGTCCTGCTGAGGTTTTTCAACCTTGCATTTATCTGGGATGTGCAGCATAAACGTAAGGAGGAAATAAAGAGTTTTTTTCTGAGGGGTGGGAATGAGCAAGTGGGTGGCAGGAGAGGCGGAGATGACACTTCAACTGGCTTTGCACCCTGAGGAATCCTAGTCTGGACCTGTGCCTTCCATCTGGGATGGGGGAAGCCTAGATTTTAATGAATCCTGGTATTTTTGGGTGCTGTAAGGCTCTATGCCAGCCTGCAGAGGCACATAGCAAGTGATTGTCTCCTTAAGGAGCATTTGGAAGGCAGCAGGGGTCCATCCTGAAAGTTCTCCAGGGAACAGCCGCCCTCAGCCAGTTTTCCCTTCCCTTGGAATTGCTCTGTTTGCTTTGTTTGCTGTTGAAAAGCCTCACTCTGGAGGAAAACAACTGCTCCTGTGCTAAATTTCTGTTTCCTTTTCACCAAGTTAAACATTTGGGAGCATTTTGTAACAAAATGCACTTTGTGAACGTGGTAACACCCACAAGGGATTGTTGGTTTGTTAGGTATTGATCTTCCTGATGTTCCTTTAGGTTACAACACGAGCATCTTTTGCTTAACACATGGGTTTTTAGGGCTGATCACAGACTGAACTGGTTGTCACTCAAAGTTGTTGGTACTGAGTGGGTCTCCAGCCTGCAAAACCCTCTCTATTCAGGATGCAAATATGGAAATAGCTCAGCTTTCATGGAAACTCCCTCACAGCAGAGCCCCAGGCACTATGATTATTAAATACACCTGCAGCAGAGCAGGTTTCCAGGCTGATGTTTCTGTTTGTTTTTTAATGGCTCTCATTTCTTCTGCGACTGGCTCAGGACACACAGCAGATGGGTTTAGAGCTTCCACAGCCACCGACACTCAGCTAATCCAACACCACCACCTCCTGGCTTTGCAGTAACTTTATTGCTGGTGTGAATGGACCTCCATCAAAACTTCTTTGCTGTCACAGAATACTCTGAGCTGGGAGGGACCCACCAGGATCACTGGTGAAAGCAAATGGACCAGATTTTGTAGGACACTCTGAGCTCATCAGGTGACCTTAAACATCCTCTCTCTCTTTAGGAACTGGTTTGTGTTTGAAGTGCCCTGCTGGGTATTTCTGTCCTGCTGGAGCAAGTTTTCCAGTCCCGTGCCAGCCTGGGACATACAATCCTCTCCAAGGACAGGATGAGACCTCAGACTGCAGAGCCTGCCCAGCAGGAAGGGCTTGTACCCAGGCTGGCTTAGCCCAGCCTGACTCTGAGTGCTCACCAGGGTAAGCCTGGGTTGTTTGTGCATGTATTTCACCTCCACAGTTTTAGCTTTGTGAAGGGACTTGGCTTCCTTTCCTGTGTCACTATTTTATTGCAGCCGCAACATCCAATGGTTCATTTTTTTCCCCCCAGCTACTTCACCCTGTTATTTTGGCAGTGTAATAAGTTTTCTGGTTCTTGCACCCAAGCCCCTGTCCCAGCTCCCTGTGGTGTTCTCAGGTACGTGTGTCCCCCAGGATCATCCAGCCCTCACTCTCCCAGCAATGCTTGTCCTCCAGGAACGGTTGGCAATGATTTCAGCCTCTTCTCCAAGTCCCAGTGTGAACCGTGCCCAGCAGGATTTGTCTGTGGGAGAGGTACGTGGGTTTGGCACGTGGCTTTGGTATCCCAGAGCCCACCAGAACATCCTGGAGCAGGTCAGGGAGGTGTGACAACGATGGGAAATGTCACTGCAGAGATTGTTGTGCCCACTGGACAAGCTAATTTTACTCTGATGTTTTCTTTCCTTATGCCATCCGTAACTTCATGACCTCAGAGCACCCAGATTTTACAGTCTTTAGTTGATTTCATTTATATTCACATTAAAATTTTAATATTTAAATACATTATTTATGTTCAATTATGTTTATTATGTTAGTCTTTAGCTTACTGGTGGCATCTTCACTTAAATGTCACACCAGTTTTGGACAGGGCACGGTGTAGGATACTTGATTTGATGAATAATTGCTTTAGTAGTTCTGTGATAGAACCTCTCATCAACAGAGAAAGGAATTATTGTTACCCCTTAAATACAAGGAGGAAATTATTGTTACCCCTGTTTAAATAGAGGGAAGAAAATATTGTCGTCCTATTTTAAACAGAGGGAAGAAATTATTGTCACCCCATTTTAAATAGAGGGAAGAAATTATTGTCACCCTTATTTAAATACAGGGAAGAAATTATTGTCATCCCATTTTAAATAGAAGGGAAAAAAGTATGTTCATCCCATTTTAAAGAGAGGGAAGAAATTGTCATCCCATTTTAAAGAGAGGGAAGAAATTGTCATCCCATTTTAAAGAGAGGGAAGAAATTGTCACCCCATTTTAAAGAGAGGGAAGAAATTGTCACCCCATTTTAAAGAGAGGGAAGAAATTGTCACCCCATTTTAAAGAGAGGGAAGAAATTGTCACCCCATTTTAAAGAGA